>CM053502.1:120838864-121257464 GCA_028627145.1 Eidolon dupreanum | reverse complement strand
ATACATTGTCTCTTGATTGAGTGAAGGATTGCTTATGCCTACACATATGATTCCAGACTTCCTTGTTTGTTTGATGTTACAGATTTTGGTTCTTGTCCATCCCTTTTTGGCTGTTACTTTTATGTATTAAGTTTTCTGAGGTACTCTCCACCCAAACCCTTTTTCTCTGTACTCCACACTTTCTAATCTGTTGAAGCAGAGGAAGAACTTGAAGTCACCAGAGAAAAACAGATACTGAGCTGGTGACTAACACCCTAAAACAGCAGATCTAGCCTGAGGATAGTAACAGTTCCAGAAAAATGGAATGAGGTACTAGAGCTTTCTGATGGCTGACTTCCTCCATTTTCAAAGGTCTTTTTTCATTTACTTTTTTGTTCTTGGCTTGTCTAAGGATGGTCAAAGATGACAAGTATACTCTTAGATAACTGCACGTATAAGGACTGGGGTCTGAACTGAGTTAAACATTACTATGTATTTACTGGAAAAACAGCTGAAACAAAACTAAATGTTAAGAAGGAAAGCTTTAATGGGAATAAAATTGTTAGCTGTAATAAAACAAGAAACTAGATCCCCATTTAAAGTTTGATTTTTAATTTAAATCTAACAACAGAATAAAAGGATGCTTTTATGATTTACCTGCAAATCCTGAGCACAATACAGCAATGGCTATAGCACCAAACCCTAGCAATGGGTTCTGTTCCACCTGCAATAGTAATGTTTTAAGTTTTTAGTGACTAATAGAATTCATCCAAGACCAAATAAATGAATATAAAAATGTGCATTACAGTTCTACTGAAGTTTATGTGCCATAATAGACACAGCTATTCCACAGAATAAGACCAAACAAAAAGCCATCCAGAGATTAATCAAAGCACTCAAGTTAAAAATGAATCACTCAAATCGCAGCCATAGTAAATGTTTAATATAACATGTGTGCCTATTTCCTAATAACAATAGGCACCCTAGCACATAATTTTGTATAGTCAGCCTGCCTCTTAATTTTAACTTCAGCCACCACCCAAACTCAACCCCATATAGTATCAATCACAGAAACAAACAGTAACATTTTAATTTATTCCCTATGTTTTTATTCCCTATGACCTACAGGATGAAGTAATGACTTTTAAGATTTCATACTTTACTGAATTTCTATCAATTATTAATATGATACTTGCTATGTACCAGATATACTGTTAACATACTAATGAACAAAGATGAAGATGATGCACAGTTCTAGTTCTTAAATATTTCCTGGATGAGATAAATTGGCAGGTATATGTCATCATAATACTGTGCTAACAGATGCATGTATATGGGCTCTAACCTATTGTTTCAACTTTATTTCCTCTCTTCCTTCCCTAAAGTAACCTTCAGGAGCTTTCAACATTCTTTCCTCAGAGATTAATACACTCTCAGTAGTAACACTGAAACTAAAGAGTTGAGGTGCATGACTATAATATGACAAGCACATACCTTGTTCAAAATAAATAAGCCTGATATAAGGAGAATATTACTTTATGTTAAGTACCTGAAAAAAGAAAGCTTGGTCTAAAACGTCTGCATGAAGATAAAATGAGAAACTGAAGATATTATTGTAAAAGATAGTGGTTCTCAGAGTATGGTCTTTGGACCAACAGCAGCATCATTCCCTGAAAACCTGTTATAAATGAACACTGACAGGCCCCACCTCAGACCTACTGAACCATAAACTATGGGGATGGAGCCCGACAATTTGTTTAACCTTTCAGTTGATTCTGATGTGCACTAGTTTGAGAACCAGTGCTATAGACTATAATTGATAAACACGGATGCTTTCCTAACACAAACTATAAGACTGGCATAAATATGAGAAAAAATGTGAAATTTCCCATATCCCAACAACTGCTAGGAAACTCAGGTGACTAAAAATAGTATCTGATAAATTCTTGGCTTGCTTTTCTGCCAGTTTAATCTCTACAGTCAGGAAAAACAGTGATAAACACTGCTTCTCTGGATTTAATTCTGACAAGAAACTTTTGGGTAGTGAAGTAGAAGTGATGGAAACTTTAGAAAACAGCCACCATGTCATTTTAGCATGACTAATAGACAAACACAGCACAGTTTAAGAGAAATGGGCTCCAGTCTTAAATCAAAATTCAAAAAAATAAAATTTCAAGTTAGAATTCTATAGCTAATAGGAAGATGGTTCAACAGGAATAAGAGGTTCTGAAGAAAAATTCTGGTGAAGAGTAAAAAAGAATAAATCAGTGTTACTATTCAAGAGCATCCTCAACGAGTTCTGATTTTATAAAAGAACTGCAGTGCACATAACCATAAGGAGTATAACCAGGAACTTTAGTAACAAAATCAAAAACCCAATAAGCAGAGGCTTACAAAAGTACTTTGAAACATTAAAGAAGGCCTTAAAAAGTGTGTTTAGTTCAGGAAGCAAAGAGTATGTTCTTGGGCTAGATAATGTTACATAGAAGAAAACAGCTACCAAACCTGTTTACCATTTTTTCTATGAATAATTTTTAAATAATAAACAATAAACATTTAAAAGGAAACTGAAGTCCAAGACATCTGTTTTGCTATTAATGAGAATACCTAGCTAAATAAATTCAAAAGTATCTTGACGAAGAACAGCAGCAAGTCAAGATACTGGTAACTTTATCTTTGAGGAATAATGGAGAATGGAAGCTATGCCAGAAAATTTAAGTTGAGTAAATACTGTCCTCATTTTCAAAAAGGCAGAGGGAAAGAAAAGTTGCATAAATTTTACACGGCTGCTTTAGACTCATAAGGCAGCCCAGTACACTTACCAAGAGTACAGGCTCTGGAGCCATGCTGCCTAGATTCAAGCAACATGACTGGACACATTTCTAACCATGTTTACCTATCAGTTTCCTTATCTGAAAATGGAAACAAAAACAATACCAGCCTCATGGTTGTAGGCATAAGTTAGTTAATGTGTATACAGCACTTAGAACATTAATGGTATTTAGTCCTATGTGAGTGACTGCAGCTGTTACTGTTGTTATTGATTACTAGCAAAATGTCAGAACAGATGACTTAAAGAATTTGAGTGAGACATACCAAATTTCCTTACTGAAAGGATTCCTAGTTATAAGTGATGAGGGGACATCCATAGCAATTTTTAGCAAGAAATTTGGCAGATGTGCATAATATTTTTGTGAATGACAGAAATTTGTGAGGACAATAGTGCAATTCTATTCACAGCTGAGTGAAGGCTCATACAGCAAAATCAAGGTAGAACAACAACCAGTACCAGCTTGCCAGGCACCTTAGACACATCATCTAGGTCCAATCGAGCCTTCGGTTGTGCGGCCCTAGCCAGTATACTGACTGCAACTTTTAAGAGACATCAAGCTAGAACTACTAGCTAAGGCATCCACAAACTCCTGACAACCCTTACTACCCAACAAATTATCTCTCTGCAAGTCTCATAAAAACTATGAGATAATAAGTGTTTATTAAACAAGAAAAAAGCTAAATGGTACAGCCACAGAGCTCTGGTCCTGTCCTAAAATTTCAGGGATGACCCAGAAGGTCTGTCAAATCTGTAGAAAGCATAATACTCAAAGCAAAAGCTAATACTGGATAAGTACTGGAAAGACCTCAAAGGCCTGATCAATGACCCAAAGCTAACTTGATAAGCTTAATAAATACAAACACATCCTTCATTTTGGTTCCAAAGAAGCCCACTGAACAAGACACATTTGAAGTAAACTATATTTATGTGTTTGTATGTAATCAGTTACAGAATGGATATTCCCCCACCCACCTCCAAAAAAAAAACTAATATAATCCTAAGCTGATTTAACAAGTCTCTAGTATTTAGAATAAAGGAAATAATTAGCAAGTTATACCACACAATGCTCAGTCAACATCTAGAAATAGTGTGGAGTTTTAGGGCATACTGGGGAAGAGTAATGGATGAATGCTTCTAGAAGAGAAATACAAGGAAGTATTGGGCAAGAGGTAGGGATTGGGAAATCTCCAGAAATATAACAGGGTTGTCTCAATGGAGAAGAAAAGACTTGGATGGTAGGGATATGACAATGAAAACACTGAGGACATATGGGAGTTAGTAAAGATCTGAGTTATTCTGACAAGAACAAAAACAATGAGGGGCCGTTACAGGAAACTGCACTCTGTCTTAAATGTGAAAGAACTTTCTAGAGGGATCTAAAAGTTTAGTTTACTAAACCTTTCACAACATCACCTATGTAAGGTGGACCTAACATCTTTTCTAATGGTGTGAGGTCTTACTTGAAGTTCACATTTAACTTTCAATTACATTTTTGCCTTATTTTCCAACAAATTATTTCTCTGCAGGTCTACAACTGAATTAAATGTGCAGTGCATATCTGATCAGTTTTTAAATGTCACCAAGAATATGAGTATGCTTAACATCATGTGAAAACAATATTAATCTAAAACTCATTTTTTCTGGGAGAAAAAAAATATCCGTCAGGCTAAAAAGTAATTACCTAGAAGAACTGACTTCCTATTTTCACAGGCTCTCCTTACATACCAGCTGTCTTATATTCCTAAGACAAGTTTCACTTACTAAAAGTTAAAGAGTCTTCGACTGTAGAAGGAAACTAATAACTTTCAGAAAGTCATTCACTAGAGTTCACCTTCTACTGCTCTTTGGGAAAATAACTGATTAAAGCAAATAACATTTTAAAAAATCAGGTACATACTTTAACATTTAACTCTTAAACTAAAAGTTATAAGTAAAAGACACTTTTGCCCTATTTTAGTGTTTTTATTATCAATAAAAACACTACTCTCCCATAATCCCTATCACTGACAGTGACAATATGTGCAAAATGATAAAAAACTTTGTGAGCTGGGGGAGAAGATGAAAATTAGATGGAGAACATCTTGCCCAGTGTTTCTGAGAAAATGTCTAAAAGAGGCCTCGAAGTTCTGAACATACACACTGTGTAGAAGTTGGCACAATTTTAGTCACAGGTTAGCTATTAACCATGTCATTTTGGACAAGTTACTTCTTTGGACATCGATTTTGTCATCCATAAAACGAAGGGGATAGATGACAACAAGTTTAAGGTACCTTCCATCTCTAACAACTTATGCATCTTCCTCTCTAAAAAAGAAGAAGCCAATAAGTTACATTATCCTTAATAATATAAGGAGGGGGAAGCCTACTTATAGGGCAAAGATTATTTTCAATCAAAGAAATATAATCATACTACATTCATCAAAGTGACTGAAGTGTATAAAACATAGTGAGTTTCCTATTTTAATATGGTAAAAATTTTGTTTCTTACCATGACTTTTGTAGCTTGTGCTGGTTTCCACTGTACAAGTGTGACTCCACCACATAGCATAAAAACTGAAATCCACTGTAATTTGCTGAGTGTCCGGTTTAACATTAAAACAGTACATAAAGCAGTACAGGGAATCTTCAATTGGTAGGTCACCTAGAAACAAAACAATGAATTAATGAACTCAGTTAACATTAGTCTCTGACACAAATATTTCTGATATTAATGGAATTATCAAAAATAACTAATAATGTGACAAAGGGTTAATAAAAATAATTTCACCATAAAAACACTTTTTAAGGTTCTGTGCTTTTTCATTATCATTTATTCCACTTACCTGGTACACTGCTGCATCCAGGTTACTAAGAGCTAGGAAAGCCATGTTGTTCTGAACAGCATACACTAATGATGGCACACTTAACTTCATCAATTCTTTGGGACTCCCCAAGACATTTTCTCTTAAAGATGTCTTGAATCTACCCAGACTACCAGTTTCTCTTTGAAAACAAGGGAAGAAGAAATTGAGGAAGAAAATTAAAGACCATCCTTTTGATAAGATTCCTTCATACATAGGATAACTATATTAAGTCCATTGACATAATTTAGCTAACTTATTTTGTTTTTATAATTTTCAACTAATTTTAGATTAAAAGGAAAATATCAACAATATAAAAGAAAAACAATTACAAGTTCTAATGGAAAAATATCACAATAATTAATTTTACCATCCTCAACCTCTGGTCAAAGCTCCAGGAGTTTCTGAATATATTAAATAATGAGACAACAAATAACCAGAATTGCAGATGTTACCTATAAAAAAAATTAAGCTGACATTTTAACTGCTATTACATCAAGTTCGACCTCATTTTTTTTTTCACTAATCAGATTGTATATCCATTTAAAAAAATTTTTAACAATACGTTTAAATTGCAAACAAAAGAAAAAGGTGCTGGTAGCTATGGAAGTTACCTGGGATAGGAACTGAGGGATCCAAGTCATTATCATTTAGAAATTTGTTCAGTGCTTATGTAGTAGACAATAAATCTTTAGGCATATTCTCATAAAATTCAAGTACTGTATAATTTTGCAGGAAATGTGAATATTAATACCAACAAAAGTAAACTATATCTGTAATGTATGTAAAATTTACTACTTGCTGCATACTGATCATGCATGCTCTTAACTATTCTTGTTTTTCCTTAGGAGGAACTAGCTAATCTAGCTCATATTTCCCCCATTGTAAATGAGCTCTAAATTTATTTTCTGAAAATAAAAATTAAACAATGTTTTATAATAAGTACTGACACCAAAAAAAGTAATTTATCAAAAGTCCTAACTGCAATTCACAATATCCCTTAGAGGACCATAATACTTTGTTGGGGAGGGAAATCTGTTTCAACTCAGAGTTTATGAAAGTCACAATGAGCCTCTATATTTTTGGTTAACATAGAATCAACAATCATTAATTGAATTTTTTTCATACAAAAATGCTTACCCATGTTGAAGAGCAAAAAAGTCCATAATGTTGAATTGCTTACCTATGCCTATCCATTGTAGAACACTCCAGCCCCCAAGAAAAGACTTTAAAAAGACAGGAAATTTGGCCTAGGCCACAGAAACAAAAGATATCCTTCTTAGTTACAGGTCTCCTTTATTGCCAAATTCAACTCACTCCACACAACAATGGTAAATCTATATGCTGAAAAGTAATGCACACAGCCCGGTGGGTGACTGCAAACTCTACCCAGAAAAGGGAAAGGATACCAAAAAGATCACTTTACTTAGAAATTCTACATAGTAGAGTTTTCCAAGTACCCAAAAATAAGCCCCTTAAACATTTGACATTTTTTAAATTACTTTTAATGCAAATCTAAGAAGTTTATGTATTTCCTCAGCATCTTAAAGTCTAAAAAAATTTTTGAAGAATGTTCTTCCTCAATTATAAAACTAAAAAAATTTAAAAAGATTAAAATAATCAGAGGTCCAATTCAAAGAACCATGTAATATATTAAAAAACATAATTGAACATTTTCCTTAATGTCATCATTTTGACTAGTAAGCATCATAAGATAGCAGAGATATAAATCTTAGATTTTATGAAGTACAGGACACTGCTTTTACTGTACTATTATTTTTAATGCCCTTCTAAAATACATATATTGATACATCTTCAGAGTACTTACCTAAGGAGCTACTAAGATGTACCTGTTTATACCCATCTCCCACATAATATATTCTAATAAGAGAATAGAGTTTGTCTTTATCACTAGCACTCTTTGCCCTATCAGAATATGGGGTACTTAAGGACCTAATTGCTACTCCTAATAACCACCATACCTGCGCCAATAATCAAGGCTGCTGTAGTCCTTTATCCCCCTGTCACTTTTCTCCTTTCTTATCTCTTCCATAGTTTTCTGCTTTCACATAAAAAGAAGGGGCTATGAGACATCACCAGCCAATGAGTACTCCTTTCCTTCAGTGTAACATACCAGTAGAATACAGTATATTGGGGTTAACCTTCAGGTCTTTGGCTGTTCTGACATCTTTTTTTTTTTTTGGGATACTAAGGAAGCTTCCTTCCTTAATGTGGATATTAAAGAAGCCAGGCTATACCAGAATGCTACTAGGAAGCTCTAGTTTCACTGTAGTACTTTAGAATTACAGCAATATTATAAAATTACAAATAAGTAAGGTAGTTTGAAATAACGAAAAATAGCAGAGGATGCAAAAGAAAAAAAGTCAAGAATAATAGAAAAATAAAAGTAAAATAAAGAGATTTAGGAGATATAAGAAAGAATATGTGGGAATCTTAGTGCACAGATAGTTTTAAAGGAGATAAATGATTTCAGTATTAATCAGTTTAAATCCTGCTTAATTTAACATATGTATTAAGAATACAGCTCTGAAAGCTTGTATTTAGCTTTACTCACTAAAGTTAAGAAAAGTAACAGCAATGTCTTCCAGAAAACATTAGTAATCAGCTATCCTTTTCTTTTACTATTAAGTAGACAAAAATGACCGAGTCTAAATATATTACAGCCTTAAATATACTATAAAAAGTAACACATAAAAACCAAAGGCCATTTTTTAGTTCCATTTTCCTGCCCTGATATTTTCTTGCAAATCAAATCCCAAGTATTCTTGAATGAGTGCCTTTTGTTAAAAACAAAATTATTAAATTTAATTCTATAAATGTATAATCAAAAAGCATATACTAATTTTATAGATATTTTATATAGGTAATTTATAGAAATTATTATAGTATTTCCCATTAAATTTCCTATTTGAACAATTTGTTTGATTTTTATCACTGAAACAATCTATGTGTAGCCTTTTGTTACTTGAAGAAATTCTGAAGCTCCATGTTGATTGCAGAGATTCTGAGGCCGCCTCCCTCCCTAAATTTCCTATCAAATGCCTGAAATCAATTCTTTCTAACCTGTTTGGTCAAAAGTAGGCCTCATTCTTCCATCTCCTGATCTGACAAAAACTATTATGAGGCATAAAATCCTTGGCAAGGTTACCAAAGCACTATGCAAAATGGAACATGGCATAAATTACTCATGAACTTAAGAAATTTAAATCTTGTTTATAAATTTCTTACTGTCTACAAAGTATAACTAACTCACATAAAAGACTTTGGGGGCTAGGTATAAAAACCAATAATGAGGTCATCTGAAGACAAAAATAACCATCATGCGAGTTACATGAATTTTACTTCCTCTCCATGGCTCTACACCCATTATAACATGGGTACAAAGAGACAGTCAAAATGTAAACCCAGCAGGAAAAATAGAATTGGGTTGGATAATCTTAATGTAAGTATTTGATAGCTATATTAATTATTCTAGAGAATACTATGAAATAGTAAAATAAATCTCTCCAGCCTTATATAAATAAGATTTAAAATATACTTGGTTTATTACTAAACACACCCAAAGTGTATGTATATTTACACATCCTGCTAGGTTTATTTAGTTTTTACAGACTGTGGTGGATAGCAAACAATAAAAAGTTGACTTTGTACTAAGATGATGTGAAAGTGTTAATTCATTTTCTTCACATCACAAATGACAAATTTAAATTGTAACTGTGAGACTTAATAGCTGTGACAGGTTTTAGTAAAGCATTCATGTAACCAGCAATTTTCCTGTGAATTGTACTAGTAATTAGTTTTATGGAAAACCAAAGTATTTTAAAGATTGTACTGTTCTACATTTCAATCAGATTATAACTTGGAAACTGGTCATTTTTACTTCAAAGATTTAAAAAATCAACTTATTCACATTTAGAGCTTTTACAACACCAAACTACTAATCTGCCCTCTCCCCAAAACAGGATTTAGTAATTTTCTTTTCAACTCAAAAGTGATCTGATGTAATCATACATGTGCACAACAGTGTATATACAGTGCATGTAATTGAAATTCACCAATTAGACCATGTAAACCTTAAATATTATTCATCAAAGTAGCCATCCATCTTTCCCACTTTTTTTTCTTGCAGTTCTAACTTCTGATTAAAAATTACTAGAGATTTTATGTAAAATCTGCAAGCATGAAAAAATTACAAACAAAAAATACCTTTTTTAGAAATTACTAAATTATACTGAAACAGAAAAAGAACTCAAGTATTCTAAGTCTTTTTAGTATATGCTCCAAATCTAAAGGCAAAAGGAACTACATATAAATACTGAACTTTAGTTAGGTTTGTTTTTTCGCAACTGTACACTAGAAATTCTAAATCTACGTATGCATCCTAGAGTTAAGCAAATAAGTAAATATCTTGAGGACGATGGAAGCCAGACTCATCACCACTAAAGAAGGGAACAAATATGGAAAAGGAGGTTCAGAATTATAAGTATCAAAATATATGTATAACTCATAGTTATAAAAATACAGAGATAGGTGTCTATATAAACACACACACACACACACACACACACACACACACACACACACACACACATTTCCTAGCTCTGTTTGCTGACAGGGCCTAGAAGCAATGATACCCCAGTAGCAATGAGCACTCTAGCATCTAGATTCTGGTTTCTAAATACCATTCTGAAAAAAGAAAGGTACAAGGCTTCTTGGAGAAATGTATGATTTCAGGGTTGAGGCAGGAAAAGTACAAGATAAGCCTTAAACATCTTCCTATGCTAAAAATAAACTCCTCAAAGATTGATGAAAATTTAAAAAAGAAACAGGAAGAAGCTTGAAGAAGATCCCATTGCCTAAATCTAGGACAATTTGAGCGTCAAATAAGTAACAGTAATAATGGATTCCAGCCCATACAATAAAATAATCCAGGAATATATGCAGGGGAGGGCAGGGAAGGAGTAGGCAGGGGCTTCTAAGAGAAGAATGCCAACTAATAATTGTACAGGAAATGATGGAATTAGGAAATTACCATTTGGTAACATCGATGGACAATAAAACTATTAAGTGAAAATGTGGTAAGAAACAGGACATTTATCTAGTATCAACGTCATCTCTCCACAAGATACTTATTAATAACAAAGAGAAAACTGGTAATTTTATATGGAGAAACCTAGCAGGCCCTACCTTCAAGAAATCAATATTAAATCACCAGTAATAGGGTAAATATGTCTCATGATATGCTACAATGAGGATACATCATTTCTGTGATATTCCTGACCAAAAACAAACAAACAAAAAACCCCTAAAGTTAATAATAATAAAGTATTCAATGAACATAAATTGAAGGACATTCTACAAAATAAAGCTACAGATATGACAATTAGATGTAAACTGTGATTATTTTACTATTAAAGGACATTACTGGGTAATTGGCAAAATTATCTAAGGTCTGTGAATTAGATAATGGTATTGTATCAACACTGATGTTTCAATGTTGATATTTTGTGATTATGTAAGTTTTTAGGAAATAGGCTCTAAAGAATTTAGGGACAAAGAGGCATCTTGTATAAAACTCTCAAACCAGTTCAGAAAAAGATACACTGTTAAAGTAAAATTATTGAGATGTCTAACAGTGCTAAGCACTGTCATATTCAAAAAACTGCTTAATCATTTCACTGTTCTGAAATACTCATAATTTGGAAATTAGAGAACAAGGAATTTATCTTCTAATCCTACCACTGCCAATTACTTTCTAGATATCTTTGACAAATTAAAACTTCCCTCAACCTAAGATATCTCATCATAGAAGACAAAATAATAACTACGGCTAATATAGAGGTACAGGAATGAAATGACAATTAGCTGTATTTACCTGTATGTTTCCCTCACCTATTTTTAAGGGAAGATGGGAGAGAATGTTTTCTTAACGCCATCACTGGCAGCCTGCCATTCTCAATAACAATCCTCAATGTCTGAAGGCAGTAAATTTAATTGCTGCAATCTTAAAAGAGGATGTTTGGCACTTTACAAAGCATGTTTCAACAGTGGTTAACAGCTGGTATTCTAGAGTGTAAGTTACTTGCTTTCTAAAGAAAAGATGTTACGTATCTGCTCATTAGGTTTTCAAAAATTCATTTTTCACAATAGCCCCAAAAGGAAGCATTACTTTGGTTCTTATAAGACAATTTTTAATTATAGATTGTAGCAATAATATATTTTATTTTCCCCATATCTATTGCCCAGTTTTCTTGGAGACCTCACCAGTGTATGCATTTCTTTGCCTTCTGTTCTTTCAATACAACCTGAAAGATATCCTTTACTTTTTTCTGAAGAAATGTAAATGAAATCCATATCTTTGTTGCCCCCATATATCAGGCACTCCTCTTTGAAACAAGTCTGTGTTTCTTCTAATAAGTTAAATATCCTAAACACATCAAGGAGAAAAATTTCAAGTGAATTCTGTTTTTAATTTTTAAGTTAGTTCCTTTTAAAATATTATAAATAAGTAGGGCAAAGAAAAGATTTGGGATTAAAATTAAGCTATCATCTTCCAGTTTTCTAGCAAGCCAGCAATATACCCTTCAGCCTACAAAGGTCTTACCATACTAATAATGTGAATGTTAGGATACCCATGTCTCAGGTATGCAATCCCACTACTCTTACCCCAGGGAGGGGGGAAAGAGGAGAAAAACGACCAAAGTAAAGGGGGGGTCTCGGCCATCTGACTTACACTGCCATCATGAGTTCTGTCTAAATAAAATTCCCTATGTACAGAAATTCCCTACCACCTCAAACTGACATAGACAGGCCTTTCAAATAAAACACAGGTCTGAAACCTTGCTGTTACATTCAGTAAGGTAAAATTCATTAGTCAGAGATTACATTTAGTCCATTTCCAGGCTCAAAGTTCTCACAAAAGAGATGAGTAATTAGAATTCAGATCTCCAAAGGCTCCAGGAACTATCCCTGGAGTTACAATTGCCTCTGCTTAAATTCTTGGGACTTGAAGATTCTAATTTGCCTAATTTGAGCACTTAAGTTATGCCTACCCTAGCCTGCTTAATTTAACTCTTACAAAATTCTTGGACACTGCCTCAGACCAGACTGACACCTGTTATTTCTTAAGCAAACTGACTTCCATTTGTCTAAATACACTGCACCTATTATCTGTTCTTTAGTTCTGTGGTTTCCTGTTAAATTGTCCAGAAAACAGTAATATTTAAGGTACATGGAGTTAAACGACATTGCAAATGAGAACACTTTTACAAGAACACTCTCTTAACAATCTCTTCTAATTCTGAGATTAAATACTTTTATGTGATAAGAACTCCCGTATTTATTTCTCTAGCCCAAACTTCCCTTCTGTGTACCAGACCCATTAATTCATTTGCCTATTTTCCATGCCTACTGAAGCATTAAAAACTTTATATTATACCTACTCCAGATTAAATTGATATCACCTTCCCTCAATCTGCTTTTATTCCTGTCAAAAACAAACAACAAAAAAAAAACCTCTCTACTTTTCCATACTAAGAAATGTGGATACGATTCTTGACACCTCCTTTCCCCTCACCTACTGTAGCTGATCCCTATTATTCATGGATTCTGTATGAGTGAATCTGCCTATTTGCTAAAATGTACTTGTAACCCCAAAATCAATGCTTGCAGAACTTCCACAATCGTAAGCGGACAAAATTTGAGTTGCCTGATGTTCACATTCCCAGCTGGGGTCAAAAAAGGCAACAACACTCTTCTTGTTTCAGCTCTCAAAGTGTAAACAAGCTCAGTCTTTAGTGCCACATTTTTCACATTTTTGTAGGGGTTTTTTTTTTGCGAGGGGGCGGTGATTTTGCTATTTAAAAATTCCCCCCCAAGAGTAATGCTAAAGTGCTGGCTAGTGTTCTTTCATGCAAGAATATGGTGATGTGCCTTATGGAAAAAAATACATGTTAGATAAGCTTTGTTTAGGCATGAGCTACCGTGCTGTTAGTGATGAGTTCAATGCTAATAAATCAATAATGTATATTGAATAAGGTGTCTTTTAACAGAAACATACATAAAACAAGGTTCTATTGACCAGCTGATGAAATGTGACCAGAGGCTCACTGGAACCTAACCATGTATTTCCCTCAGGAATAGTTTAGTATTCACTAATTCAGTGTCCATGGTGATGTTAGAGAACATAACTACTGCAAATAATAATCGACTATGTATCCAATTCCACATTCTACTTCCAGAACATAAATCCATTAACTTCTCTTCACTGCCTGTGCTGTCGCTGTAGGCCATTATCTCTGGCCTCTACTAAGCTTCCTTACTTCCAACTCTTGCAACCCTTCTGATCCTATTCTCTTCAAAGGGGTCAAAGTGACTCTTAAAGCAAAATAGGCTGCCATGTTAGTCTCCAATTTAAACCATTCAATGATTTCTTAATGCACTTGAGATAAAATCCAAAATTCTTCCCACTCTTGCTGTCCTGCTGCCCTCTCCTTCACCTTAGCACCATAGCACTCTCATAATACTCCAGACACACTAATTAGTAGTTGTTTAAAAGTCAAGGACTTTTCTGCCTTGAGAACTTCTAACACATTATTTTCTTTGCCTTCTCTCTGATCATTTCTTGCCTAATCTCTACTCAATCTTCAGGTCTAGGTTTAAATGTAATTCCTTCAGAGAGAAAGCTCTGCAAATTCAAATGGAGATCCTCTGTTATATTTACAGCATCCTCTATTTATCTTTAACAATGCCAATTTATTATTTATTTACTTAATATCTTGTTCTCCACTACAGAATAAGTTCCATGAGGACAAAACTGTGCCTTTTTAGTTTAAAACTATATTTCTTACATCTGTAACATTCTTGAACACATAACTAAAGCTTGATAAATGAATGAATAAATGAATGAACCTGACTATCCCATGACACCTTTTTAATAATATACTGAAACAGACATAACCTGACTATATGCTTAAAATGTTTGGAGGAAGGAAAATACAGATTATTTGGATATGGCAGTGAGATATTTTCCTGTAAGTTAACATTAGAAGCAAGACACTAAGAACTTCAAGTAATTTCCTAAGTCTCAGCCTCCCCCATCTCCACACAGTATAAAATGTCATGTACTTACTTTAACCATTAGCCAAGACTAAATATGTTACTGGGCAAAGAGCATTACTCTAGAGACCATACTAAATAAACAGCCAAACTGGTTGGTCTACAATGAAGTTAAGCTTTGCATAGTTCAGATAAAACTAAGTTCTATAATAATAATTGTATCAACTCTATGAAGTTATTTATCATAGGGTAGAGTGAGGCGAAGGGAAGAAGCTTTTACTTCCTCTAATAGTTTTTTCCATTTAAACAGTAATTCCATTTTTTTTCCTTTTTTTTGTCATTCTCCAAAAATTTCAAATTAGAATTGAGTAATATAGTATCTAATTTTTACATTAACTTTATTTTCCTGGAAATATGAGGGAAATGCATTATTTTAATTATAATTCTTTCACATTCTTATTATAATTCTTTTACATTCTCCCACAGTATCCTGAAATTGTCATCCTTTCTCTCAGATGATAAAAGTATTGCTTCTGCTATGAAAACAAAAGAAAAATGTCTGATCTCATGTTTATAGCTTTATATAAAGAATCAGTTTAACATTATGTG
This sequence comes from Eidolon dupreanum, assembly GCA_028627145.1. Lineage (NCBI taxonomy): Eukaryota > Metazoa > Chordata > Mammalia > Chiroptera > Pteropodidae > Eidolon > Eidolon dupreanum. The sequence goes on along the minus strand of CM053502.1, from coordinate 121,242,125 downwards.
GTAAAGAATTTTCAAATATAAATTCAAAAATATGAAATCAATTTTTGTTTCCTTTGTATATAACAAATCAACTCATAAAATTTTCAAGTGACAAATATTTTCTGATATTTAGAAGTTTCTTCATCAAGACAAATAAAGCACTGACATCCAACCTGTTTTTTGATGAACTATGTAATATCCTATTTGCCTTTATCCACATACTTTTTTTAAACTACCAATTTTAATATGTGTACAAAGAAATGTCAGCATGGTCTACAGCCATGCCACTCTGAACAAGCCTGATCCTGTCTGATCTCAGAAGCTAAGCAGGGTAGGACCTGGTTAGTACTTGGATGGGAGACCACTTAGGAAGACCAGGTGCTGTAGGCCTAAAAAATAAAAAATAAGGGATTGTAAGCTGACAAGGTCCTTGCAATCTGTGAGGTCAACCAAAGGTTGCCTCACCAAAAAAAAAATAAAAAAGGAAAAAGAAAAAGAAAGAAATGACAGCATGGAGAATATCTGGAAAATCTTTCACTTCGCTGCAAGCTTCACACCATGAAATAGAAAAGACACAAGTAAAGTTCTAGCCTCTATCATTTGCTGCAACTCCTAACTGTTCAATTCACTCTTATTGGCCCAATCATAGTCTGGCCATATATTTATTCATCTTTTTCCTATTTCAAACTGCTTCAGGTAAATTATTATAAACCAACTGTCCTCTCAAGATTTAGAACCAACCTTCAACATTTTCACTGGGTAACTTTCCCAAACTGATAGTTGTGCTTTAGTTTCATTAAATCAATTGTCACCACGTATTTTATTGCTGAATAAGCTGAAGCAATCACAGTGTTCTTCCATTTCATTTTGTAGCTACCAATCTGTAACCTCATAAATTAAAATAATCCTCCTTTATCTTTCACACTTTTATCATTCCAAGAAATTAACATTTTCACATATGCCCTCTTAAAAGTAAACTCTTTGTTCCAAGAAATATTTTGTTAAGAATTGCAGGTATTCAGTGTCTACCAATGTAAATAAGCACATGATGATCTGCCAACATATTTCTCCATAAAAATTATGTTCACTTAAAATCCAGTAGTTTCAAATGCATTTCACTTCTTCCACGTTTTAATTTTTGCCAGTGCTTTTTCCACTTAGAAACTCCTTGTATTTTAAATGCTTCAAATGATTTTCCTTCCTGGCAAATTCTTGTTAGCCATATAACGTGAAATGCCAACCACCAAAACTCTGTACGTCATTAATTCTTTACTTTTTCCTCACTGTTCCTGGTCTTTGTGTACTTTGGAGGTAAATGTTTGCAAAAGAGCCTCTGTTATGAGCCTCTACTTTATGCTGGTGACAGACACAGCAACTAATTATTGATGATGATGTTGATGATGTTGGTGAGGTACAGTGACTGCTTTCCCACACTGCTATTATTTCAACACTATTATTTGATTTGTCTGGTGAATTTTTAGAAATTTTTTTGCTTTTGATATAATTTACAAAAAATGTTTCCACAAAACAAACTACAACTGACCATACCTACAACATTGAATAGCTGAAAAATAAAAAATATTATACACCAAGCAATGCAAAGCTGGAAAAGCACCAAAATAGAACAAAAAATCTAGGCAGGCAGATTGCCAGAAGACTAGCCCAACTGCTAAGTTACACCAAAGGCCTCATTGCTTTTTTGCACATTGGTTTTTAAAAATTCTTAACAGTTACAAAAAAACTGAACCATGATTTGATCTTACAGTTTAAAATAGCTAATTTCATCTTATTTCAATCTTGAGTCACACTTTTTTCTACCTGTGGAAATTAGGGAAGAAATACAGAGAAGAAATGCATTCCCTTATCCCTTGTCTTCTAACAACCATGTATTTGTCTTAAAAGTTATACCTTAAGAATTTCTTAATTTATTAACTCTTAGGTTGTTATATGGAAGCTGTTTTGGAGTTTTAAAAACAGAAACTTGTGCCTTTGGAACACTGCCTTTTAAAGGTACATTAAGGCCTTTCATTTATCTGACATTATCCCTAATGAAGAATCCTCTAATGAAAGCCAAATAATCATTAAACTGAATCTTAAGAAAGATAAACCTGAGATTTTACCCTACTTGCAACCTAATAAGTTAGGCTGCCACAATACTTCTGCCTATAAGATAAATTTTAAACTCAAATATATTTAAGCTTTCTACCTTCTGGCCTCAAGTTATTTTTCTGTTCTTTCCTCCCTCCCCAACCCATTTTTACAATATTTTTTTCAAACTTGATTATTCATAATCATGTGTGTTTACTGGTTTATTTTCTGTCTTCTCCACTAAACCTTGGTAAGTTCTAAGCAAGCAGAAACCATATCTATTTTCATTCATACCTGTACATTCAGTGCCAATTATAAAATTGTCACGCAGAAATCACTTAATAAATATCTGTTAAATGAAATTTACAAATGTTTAAATGTAATGTTTCTATAAATGTAATCTGTTTCTACCTAAAAGCTTACATACATGCTACTCCTCACTGGTTTCCCACTCTCAACAATTCACATCTTGAAACCTGTATGAAGTCTCACTGGGTCCCCATCTCATAAATCTTTCCCTAAGTGATTTCCTACAGGATTTTATTTAATTCTAATAATCTTGTTATTTCCTCCTATTAAAAAAATGAAGAAACTAAAGCTTAGAGAAGTTGTGTGCAAAGTCATAATTTCAGAGTCTAGGATTCTCTTATACTGCATTCTTAGCTAAAATGATTCTCATATGATGTTACTGATTCAAAGCCCAGTGCTGTCACATACTAACAGTGTAATATTGAGGAATCTCAGATGCTGTAAAGGTAAAATAGGGATAATTATAATACTTACCTTAAAACTGTATAAAGATTAAGTGAGCTAATTAACAAAAAGCACATAGCAGCACTGTGCCTAAAACTTAACACAGAAAACACTCAAGAAATGTTAACTATCATCATTATATTCCTCTAAAACAGAGCCAGCAAATTTTTTTTTTCCTGTAAGGGCCAAATGTTAAATAGTTAGGCTCTGTGAGCCATTCAGTCTCTGTTGCAACAAAAATATGCACCCACAGGCCACAGCTTGCAAACCCCAGCTTTAAAGCAGGGTTCTTTGACCTCTGTACTGCTGATACTTGGGACCAGAAAACTGTGGTGGAGGGCTGTCTTCCGCATGGTAGGATGTTTAGCAGCATTCTTGGTCTCTACCCACCAGATGCCACTACCACCCCCCATGTTCGGACAACCAAAAATATCTTCTGGGAAGCAAATCACCCTGAGTTAAGAAACAATGCTCTAGAGCAATTAAACATATAAAGATGTAGCTTGAATTATCCAATAAAGAAAATACCTTAAGTGGAAAAATAACAGTTTAACACACTAAAAAGTATTTATACTTACTTAGCTAAAATTCCTACACTTAGCAATAGCTTTATAACTTCTGTGATACACACAGCTGTGGTTGAAAAGTAGAGTTCTTTGTCTGATGTCCTTGTGTATCTTAAAGCTATGGTATAAGCTGCAGCCACCAGGGTCATCACTGTCAAGCAGTATAACTTGAATAATAAACTGACATTTTCTGGAAAATACATGCAACAAAGTCATTACTTAGTAGACAATATTAATGTATATAAAAGTTAAATCAACGTTATGACTCTAATGCTTTCCAATTTCAAGCACAATACTTTCTAATGACATGAACATAAACAAACATGTTCACAAAACACACCTGACTTTGACTATCAACTGGTTAGGCACTGATTTTGCCTCAATTGCCAGATTATATAGCATACTAACTCTAGTTTGGGATGTTATAAATTACATATTTTATATATCTTTATAACTCAAACTTGTGAAAGCTAAGCATAAAAGATGAAAACAATTACATCAGTGTATATTCTAAATTTAAAGAGACCAGAAAAAAACGAGAGGAATAACTGAGTGATAAAAGTGATGCTTAACATAAAACTTCATCATAATAAAGCACCTTATTTAATAGCATTATACAGAAAAAATATTTCATAACAAAAAGAGTATTAAGAGTGAAGCTCCATAAAACTTGAAATGCAAGACACATACACAATTCATAAACACTCAATTTAAGAACTTCTTGCAAGTATACCGGAGCAGCTGCCATTACCCAGGCACCAGAGCAGGTCCAATATCTTCAATAAAAGTGCAGGCACTGGGGTACCAGGTGTCCCCCATCCTGCCTTACTCCCAGCCCTGTTCTGATACTGCCATCATCTAACACTCAAACTAAACTTTCTTCACTCACTTCCCACCTCTCATCCTTAACCTTCTTTCAAATCTTCAGGCTCAGGTTATACAAGAATAAGTAAAATTTTTCTGTAAAAGGCAAACAGTAAATATTTTAGGCTTTTCAGGCCACAAGGCAAAATCAAGAATATCATGTAAGTACTTAGATAACAAGAGAAAAAACAAATTTTTGACAAATTCAAAATATGATAATTGAGTATAATGTTTTGTAATAAAAGCTCTACTAGTAAGAACAATGGAAATATTTTGGGGGGTAACATTTTGCTTCACTGGTCTTCAGAGTTAGTGCTCCATCAAATCAGTTGCAAATGATCATCTGTAAAAACAATTCTTAGCTCATGGGCCATACAAAAATTTGACAGGCTGGATTTGGCCACTGGGCCATACTCTGATAACCCAGGTTAAGAATCAAAGGGACACAGGGTGACTCTGGGCTGCGACTGTAACTACAATATGCACTAAATACGCTTTTGTTCACTGCTTTTGGGAGCCTAACCACAATTTGAAGATGATTTAAATAAGGAAATAAAACAGGAGTTTCAAACAAATTATCCTTAGATATGTAACACAAGAACTTACAAGGTTACAGGTTCTTCAACATAAGTATTTCCCAGGGGCAATAAAGATTTGTAAATTGTATGCAAATTTTTTAAATTACATCAGGTCTTGACTAAAAATACAGTAGAGCAGAAGAAATAGGGCTTATATCTGCCTAAACTTTCTTTCCAAAAGAACTGAAGAGCCAAAAAGCAATGTTTATGTAAAAGGAAGTGAAGGAAATCTCTACAATGCTTCCTTTGTTCTAAAACTTTCCCACACAAAGGAAAAATGTATGACATCAAAAATAAATAGCAATAACCTTTACTCAGTAAAGGAGAAAGCACTTTCCATTTAGATAAGGGGTGCGCAAACTACATCTCATCTCTCATTTTTATACAGCCTGCAAGGTCAGAATAGTTTTACATTTTAAAAAAACTTTTAAAATAACCTTTTGTGACACATGCAAATTATATGAAATTCAAATTTCAGTGTTAATAAATAAAGCATTATTAGAACAGAGCTATGCTCATTTTTTTCCAAATTGTTTATGCCTGCTTCTTTGCCCAGCAATGGCAAAATGAAATCCAGTCCTTTACAGAAAAAATTGCCAACCCATGTCCTAGATTATCAACACTTTCATAAATAAAAGAGGTTAGTATTGCTCAACTAAAAACTATTTTAGCTATTATATAGGTTCCTGATCCCAAATACATAGAGAATGTTTAAACACTAAAACAGATATTTACAGCCTACAAATACATTCTGATCTGTAATTATTACTGTTATCAACTTTGAAAGTACACCTATTTGCACAGTGATTATATAGGAATATATATTATGTTCTTGAAAATAACTACTGATCTAAATGGAAAAGCAATCAAAAAAGTTTAGATATTTTTAAAACATATAGGTCTTTGGTATGGAAAACCATTTAAAAAACATAAACTTTTAAAAAGCTCTTAATGTTTTTATGCATTATTTTCTCTAATTTCAGTTTAACATTAGATCAAAAGTTCTTCACTCCATTCACAAATTCTCCAGTATGAAATATCAATTATTAGCATTTTCAATTATTTCAGTGTTATATCAAAAGTCGGTACCATGTAATCACTGTAAATTTTGCTAAGTATTCACATCGTGCCCACAGCCAGTAACTATAAACCTAGCCCATAACTTTACTGCATTGTTGAGTTGGCACACTGGCAAATTAGCTTATCTGTATTGTTTTCTGCTTCACAAAATTCCCATTAGCTCCCACACACTGTTTCTGTGTGGAAAACGCTCCCCTGGCCCCAAAGAAATTCACAGTCCAAAGTTATTAAGTTACATTTTACTGTATTATAGAGGGGGTATTATTTGTTTAACCTGAAAACTTGGAAATTCAGTAAGTTTCATATAAATCCTTTATGAATACCAGAATGCTACGGCAACTGCATTTTTGTTAAGATTATACATTTCTAGTGGACATATAAGACTTATGACCAACGCACAACAAATATGTACCGGTAATAGCCTAAACCCATAAATTGTTACAAGTCTTTCAGATATGACCCGACTCCTTTAATTCTTAAGTGTTGCTCATCATTAATCTTGTTCCCATTGTTATCAAAACAATTCTTTTTCCTTTACTTCCTGTATTGCTCAAAAAAAAAAAAAAAAAAAGCGGGGGACTTAAAGCTGGATTTATTTGAAATGAGAGACTGCATAAAAGAAGTATATGAAACTACAGGCAATGCTCCTGGGCAGGGTTTAAATGATAAATGCACTCTCCAACCCGGGAAATAATTTAGCACCCATACCAAAGATATTCTTTAAATATCTACTCAACATTTATTCAGAACCAAGTGCTCTATAGGGGAGAATGAAGAAAGATTTGGGTGTCACCCAATCTCTCCTTGCTACTGATCTCTCGTTCTGAAATTCAGCTCTGGTCCTAACAACTTACCCTACTCAGCAAAACAAAAGGGCTCGCGGAATTAAACAGCAATTAGTCATCAAATAGTATTACTCTAAATCCCTGCGGAGAGGGAGCTGGATCCTACCTTCCACTCAAAACATCAAAGTGTGCCTTCTAACCACATACAATATTCTCCTTGGGAGGGCTGCTTTCTCCATCACGTTATGGTTTCAGTGCCCTTTTTAAAGCCCCAAAGATGTTTTATAGGATATTACACAGACCAGACGCTGCTTAGGCTCTGCACCCAGAGCATGCCCTTAAGCCTCTAAAAACCTTAGGGTAGGAGGCGCAGAAGAGACTGCAGCCGCGGTGACCCAGGCCAGGAAGAACAGTCCTGCCTCCCGCTAGTGATGCGGACCCAGCCGGGACCCGCGCCCGACACTTCGGGTCCGCCGCAGCCTGGGCCTGTCTGAACTCAGTTCCCGCCCACTACCAGCTCGTCGAGGCAGGCGCGGTCCAGAGCCACCGAACTGCCCCCGCGCAGAGTTCGCCGCGGAGAAGACAGGCGCCGTGGCAGGGTGGCTGCCCCCGCTGCTCTGACAAGCGGCGCGCGCGCGGTCAGCCAGGTGCAGCTCAACTAACTCCTGAGGCGCAACGCCTCAGCCCGGCCCCGCAGCCCCGCAGCCCGCAGCCCGCGGGCGCCGAAGATGCTCGGCCGCCGACAGGTGCGGGAAAACGCTGACGTTCGCCCGCCACCGCCCCCCGCGGGCTCCCGTGATCCCGGTAGCCCAGAGCCTCACCTCTGGGGGCAGCCATCGCTCCCCGACAGCTCTGCGCGGAACTGACGCACGCCCACTCCGCGCTCCCTGCGCAGGACACGCGGGACCGCCTCCTGTGGTCATAGAGACGAAAACCGCTCGGCCTAGAGCGCCTTGTCGGCCGGCCGACAGCTGGTCTTCTGCCCGATCGGTCGAGCACTAAGATTAGACTCAGGAATCCGAGCTACGCCCGAAAATAAAATGACCTGGACAGAAGAGAGGACTTTGCAGCCGAGTCCTTGGTGACAAGTGCGTAAAACTCAAGTTCTGTAAACTACAACTCCCAACCGGCTAAGGAAGCGGAGTCAAGGGAGCGGAGCGTTGCCTTCTGGGAACCGTAGTCCTAACCAGGGGGATTTGATGGCAAATAAATATTTGGCGTTAGTAGAGATTCATGCCTGTCAAGTTGTAGGAGTTCCCAGAATTCGTAAAGTAACGGATACTACTTTCGGCAACGTTGTTAACTTCCAGCTCGTTTATTCTCTTCCATTGTTATTCTTATTTAAATTTAATATAATTTATATTACATAATGTTCAGAAGTCTGTGCCTGTGTCCTTATTGTCATGATTACCATTGATTATATTTACCTCTCCAGACATTCTAACTACATGATCTTCGCACAACGAAAGGGCTTCAGAAATATTAGATGTGTCAACAGGTAATTAACAATTAGCCACTATAATCTCCACTTTCACTAGAGGATGTTAATTAGTATTTAGCAATGTTAGAAATAATTCATTGGCAAATGAATGGCTTTCAATATATGTGGATGTTTTAAAATATAATAAAGGTACCTCAGCCCTCACAAGAACAGGGGTACAAGATTCTGAGATGCCCATCAGCCTACACCTTCTGTAGAATAAGCTTTCCCAAAAATGACTTTTTATAGGTTTCAGTGGTTAATGTTATATACCACTGTCATCATTATAAATACATACAGATTTATCAAGTCTATTAACATTCTTGGAAAATTTTGCATGCCTTATTAGCATCACATTAATATTAGGAGAGGCTCCCAGGAGATCACAGTTGACTTTGTAGAGTCAGACATTTGATTAATCTCATTTTGGAATGGTGTTGGACCCTCCCTCTACCTGGTTGTATGTGTGCTCACTAGTGCTAATCACCTCTTCCTGTAATTGGTACAGTTCCCACTTGTGGAATTATTCGGTTCCCTACTGTATATGTTCTTACACATACACTTAAACAAAAAACTCATATGTATACTTAAAATTAATTTTTAAAATGAAAATATTCTATCATACATTCCTTCTTTTGTTTTACTACTATTGCCTTGTATAGTTTATCTCTTTCCATTTTGGAGTATCATTATAGTCTCAACTTAGTTTAATTAACTATAATTATTCTCTTTTGGATGCTCAAAGTACCCCAATACGGCTCTTGTAAGCCTGCTCATTTCTTTAGATCTGCACAAGATTTTTGACATGTTTTTTATTTCTGGCAACAAGAGGTTCCAGGCCAATCTGGATTTTTTTGTGTCTTGGTTCCTGAAATCCACTCCACTTCAAGAACTATGGTTCCTTCTGGTGGATAATTAATTGCATTACACACACACACACACATACACACACACACACACACACACACACACACCACTGATCACAACTAGAGAGGTGGGTAAAATGCTGTCAGGCTGTTTTTGTAGCATTTCTGGTTCAATTAGCATATCATGCTGCTGAACTCTACTTTTGTTATAAACTTTCATTACCCACAAAGACTTTCTACTCCACTGGCATGAACCTCGACTAGGTTTTGATGCCTTTTGTCCTAACCTGATCAGCCCAAGACCACCAGGGACAAAATCTATATAGTCAGAGAGAGTCAGGACTATTGACCCATTCCAGTGAGAGAAAATGCACACCAGATGAACCGTGGGCTTTCTCAGGAAACAAAGGAAAAGAGAAAGTTATAGAACCCAGAGGAAGGATGGATTTAGGTAAAGTTTAAAGGAAGCAGTGCTTTGATAGATTCAAAGCAGGCCTACGTGTAATAAGGTCAACATCAGATCTGCACATATGTGTCAAACAGAATAGTCTCAGGATCCTGTTTTTTGGAAACTGCAAACTTCCTATAGATGTGGACTGTTGTATTCAGGAGCCTCTTAAATGAAGTCTTTGAACCTAGGTTGGAAATTGAGGCTTCTTTGTGTCAAGGTGATTTAAATCCTCCAAGCAAGAGTAAGATGTTTTATTCTTACCAATATAATTTCAACAGCAAGTTTCCTAATGGTGTATGATTGTAGAGAACGAAATTTTTCAGTGAGTTAGAAAGCAGACACTCAAAAGAGGGGGTTGTTATTAATACTTTTAGACTAATATCCCTGGGAGATATATTTTCTGATAACTTTGCAGCTGGCTTTTCTGTTTGATAATTATCCCAGCCCAATAAATAGCCAAACAGATATTTACATTCTTAATTTGAACTAATTTTTCCTTTCCCATTCTGAATTGTCCTAAGTCTTAGAAAACATTGGCTTAATGTGTTTCTTTTATGTATGCCTAGCTTTCTATACACCCCTGGTTAGTGCAAGAAGCATCAATCTTCAACAATGTGAATCACAAGGTAATTTACCTGATAATGAACTAAGTTTATGATGCCTCAAGCGGCTATTTCTATTGCCATTTGAGACCCTAATGATATTCCTGATAATCACTATCAAGCTGCCATATTTGCTTTGATACCCTGCTTACTTCATCTCCACTTATGCATGAGAGCTACAATAGTCTCAATGAATTGTTTAAAAGGAAACCCAGTACTACATCCATTGGTAACAAAGTAAAAGTGTGAACTTAAACAAAAAGGCTGTGCAGTAAGCAAATACCAAAAAGCTTAAGGAAGTTATAGTTACATTCGAATATGGTAGCTATGTAATAGATTATTGAAAGTGCTAAGGTTTAAAGTATAGTAAACCATTAACCATAAAGAACATGTAGACAAATGCAGATACGTCGACGTAATTGTTTCCATGACAGTTTAAGCATACTACTCTCATTCAGCTATTAAGAAAAACATCTATTTTGAAATAAAACATTTTTATTTTAGAATTCTTTCCTATGGTGTAATATTACTAAAGACAAGCCAGGAGAATTGTTGCATTTTATAACTGAGAAAATAAAAAACACGAAGAGACTGTAAAATTTAGTGTCTAGACTAGGAAAGTTAAACAAGAGTAATAATCATCAATATCTAAGCATTTCTTATTTGAGCTTACTCTTCCTTGCCTCTGCTTCCTTTTTAGTTACCACATCTCATTTTTCTTTTCCTGCCATATAGTAACTGATATGCAGTCTGTACTTATTTCTACCATTTTCGCTTAACTTGTTGCAATCTTATTTCCACTCAAGCCAACTCTATTAAAACAGAGCTCAGCAGTTGCCTATGCCATTGACCTTTTCTCATTTCTCATCCTTTTTTGTTTAGTCATGAGACATTTACTGAAATTCATAATGTGTCAAGCATTATTCTAGGCACTGAGAGCTAGAAAATAGAAAGTGAGAAAATAAGGATGGGAGTGCAGTAGAACAAGGAAATGGAGACTTCTCCTCCCTCGGTAAACACTGACAAAGCCCTTATTATGTAAGTGCTTTATATGTGTTAACTTATTTAATCTCCTTGACAACCCAGTTAGTTGGAAACTCTTACTATCCCAATTTTTATGATGAAGAAACTGCAGCAAAGAACCTAGACTTTATTTCCATGACCATAAAGATTCCTTTATGTCTTTTTCCACTCTTCTGACTGCTCCTCTGTATTATTTGTATTTTCTTCCTCATTCCATTCCTGTTCCCTTGGGGTTGACCTACCAAATTATCTTTTCCAGGTCAAATTTCAGTCACCTCTGCCTTACTATTTTTATCATCCCTTACACTCAAATTTTCTAGTCTGAATACATTATCTTTTTTGATTAACCAGGTCCTCTTCCCAATTATCCTTGGTCTCATAAGGTTGGAACGCTGAGTTCATACTGTGATTTTTTTTCCTACCCTTTCCTGGGATGTTATATCATATTCACTAAATCTCACATTTGGTCCTTCATGTCATCCATTACCATATGCACTAGTTCTTGCAACAGCTTCCTAGCTGTCTCCCCAACTCCAGTATGGCTCTCCCACAGTTGATCTTCTGTTCAAGAATCTGTAGTGTTTTTTAGTGTCCTACTAAAAGAAGGCAACATATTTCTCTACCTGGCTTTCAGAGTCCTCCAAAAGCAATACCAACCCTACTTACCCAATTTTATTTCCACCACTTCCCCCCACACACACCCAATAAAATCTTCATTTTCCTCTGTTTCCTCACTCTTCCTTTCCAATAACTATTTTGCTCCTAAATTATTTATCAACTCCTACCTTGACCATTAAAACAATCACTCAGTACCCTGCTTTCAGTTTGTTCTTTCACTCATTCCTTTCTTTTTTATTCATTTATCCAAGATCCTATATCAAATGACAGATATTTAAAAAAATGACTAAAATGTAATTCGATTCTCAAGAAAATCATTTAGAAGGAAAATACAGATGAACACATCTATGGCTATTTACTTTATGTTCTATAATAAGAGTATAAATATTGGATATATCTCCTCGAGCAAGAGAAACAAAATAAAATAAGTGAATAAATAAATGGGACTACATCAAACTAAAAAGTTGTTGCACAGTGAATAAAACCAACAAAACTAAAAGACAACTTACTAAATGGGAGAAGATATTTGCAAATGATACATTTGATAAAGGTTAATATCCAAAGTACATAAAGAATTCAAACAACTTAACACACACACAGACACACACACACACATACACACACACAACAATTTAATCCACTTAAAAAATGGGCAGAGGACCTGAATGGGCATTTCTCCCAAGGAGACATACAGATGGCCAACAGCCATATGAAAAGATGCTCAACTTCACTTGTTATCAGAGAAAGGCAAATTAAAACCACAATGAGATATCACCTCACAGCTACCAGAACAACTATCATCAATAAATCAACAAATAACAAGTGATGGTGAGGATGTGGAGAAAAGTGAATCCTCATACATTATTGATAGTATTGTAAATTAGTGAAGCCACTATGGAAAAAAATATAAAAATTCCTCAAAAAAATTAAACATAGAGCTGCAATATGATTCAGCAATTCTACTTCTGGGTATTTATCGAAAGAAAACAAAAACATTAATTCAAAAAGATATATGCATCCCTATGTTCATTGCATCATTACTAGTAATAGCCAAGATATGGAAGCAACCTAAATGTCCATCAGTAAATGAATAGAAAAAAAAGACATGGTGTGTGTGTGTGTGTGTGTGTGTGTGTGTGTGTGTGTGTGATGGAATACTATTCAGCAAAAAAAAAAAAAAAAAGAATGAAATCCTGTCAATTGCAACAATGTAGGTGGACCTAGAGGGTATTATGCTAAGTGAAATAAGTCTTAGAAAGACAAATACCATATGATCTCACTTATATGTGGAATCTAAAAAATAATAATAAAAAAAAATGATTAAACAAAACAGAAACTGACCCATAGATATAGAGAACAAGCTGGTGGTTGTCAAAGGGCAGAGGGTGGGAATGAAACAAACAAACAGACAAATAAGCGTACAAATAAAATTCAGTGAAAATCCAAAGGAATAAGCAGTTAATTTTCCCAAGGGTGATAGAGAAAAACCTTCAGCGAAAAGGTAAAATCTAATCAGGCTGTTTGAGGTCAAAAGAATTTCATGTAGAGTACATTCCAGGTGACAGTGTGAAAAACAAGAGTAGAGGGTAGTAGTATTAAAAACCAGGACACATTTGAAGAATTTTGGTTCAATTTGCCTAATATGTACAGTTTATGGAGATAGCATGAAAGGGATAGAAAATGAAGCTGGCAGAGAAATGGGTATATTTTGAAAAGTCTTACAAAATATATAAAGGAGTTTTTACTTTATCCCCTAGGTAATGGAAAAGAGTCTTGGTAGGTTTTTAAGCTAGGGAAGTGCAGGTTATGGGGAGAGGCCAGGTGACAAGATCAGATTTATGTGTTATAAAAATTATGCCAATGAATAAGGTAATAAGACTAAGTCTTAAACTATGGCAGTGTGGATAAGAATGGGAAGACACGAATCCCAAAGATGATTTAAACCAAAGCAATGGGGCTTGATGACTCAAACATGTAGGCGCTGTGAGAGAAAGACAATCAAGAAGTTTTTGATTTACAATACTGGGTAAATAGATGGTGATGACTTTGACCATAGAAGGAAGTGCACAGAGGGAGAAACATGCTTGGCAGAGAAAATGAGTTCAGCCTGTGACCTGCTGAAATGGGGATGACCATCCGACACTGGGTCCAGTATATGGTTGAAAATCTTTAAAGATCAATGGGGCTTGGGTAGATGATGGAGGACCTGGGAGAGGAGGAGTTCATCATTTGATCTAGCTCTTCTTATTGTTTCTGTTATATTTGCTAGGAAACTGTCTAATATTAAATTTAGTTTTTCAAACTATATTTAGTATTTTTATTCACTTGGCAATGTTACTCTCATCCTTAACATTATAAGCCCAAATTGTGGCTTACCAATCATTCTTTTTTGTGTTTAGGATTCTTGCAAAATTGAATAGGGGTTAATGGAACAGATAAAATCAAATTCCTGAATGTATAGTTTAGTATTAGCTATAACAATTCTACCTCCTTCAAATATAGATCACTCCCCTAGACTCCCAACCCCAGGTCTTGCATCAACAGCCAGCCAGCTTATCTTTAGCATCCTTTTTAAACTATAGGCATGAAAATCATAAAAACTTAGAAGTAAGCCTTTTTGAAGTTTACCTTTATAAAATCTGTGAAAAATGGATTTGGAAGCATATTCCTATTACAATAACATTCAATCAATATAGAAAACAATTTATGCAAAACCTTAGTGAAAGTCACTTAAGCAGAAAAAATATGCTAAATATGAATTACCCCCTAGTTGTTAAAGTAGGTTTAACAGTACTTCCACCTGGGAGTCTTTCTAATCATGAGATATTAGAAGTATGTAAGACAGTAATTAAAACTACAGCTCTAAAATTAGCTGTCAGTAATTCATAGGAACCCTAAATGCACCTGCCTATGGGATCAGGCAAATAAGGCAAGGGGAGGCCTGTAAGGCAGCAGGAATTGGAACTAGAAGTGTCTGCCCTATTAAAGGGCATAGCTACTACTTACAGAAAGGCTGGCTAAGTGTTGCCAGATATTCTGATTTTTTAAGGAGTCAGAAAGCCAGATTTATGTAAAATTTCCAGATTTTAAAAAACATCATGTGGACATTTGTTCTAATTGTCTCGAATTGGTAAGGTTTCATTACACAGTAGTCCTGCCCCCATCCACAGGGGATACGTTTCAGCACCCCTGGAAATGTAATTGTACTGAACTCTATATATACTATGTTTTTTCCCATGCATATATATGCATACCTATGATAAAGTTTAATTTACAAATTAGGCATAATAAGAGATTAAAAATAACAACAAATAATAAAATAATTATTACAATATACTATAATAAAAGTTATGTGAATGTGGGCTCTGTTTTTCTCAAAGTATCTCACTATACTGTACATGCTGTGTAGATACGCTGAACAAAGGGATGATTCACTCCCCAGGTGGGATGGGGCAGGATAGCACATTATTTCTCACAACTACTCAGAATGGCAAGCAATTTAAAATTTATGAGTTGTTTATTTCTGGAATTTTTCGTTTAATATTTTCAAGTCACTATTGCCCATGGGTCACTGAAACATGGAAATCAAAACCACAGCCAAGGGGGTACTGCTATATATTAATTTAATCTATGTTAACCTTTAATAGCTAATGAAGCTGAAAATATTGTCTAGGTTTTAAATTTTTAATGTTTACTACCAAATGTAATTTTAGAAATAAACTTCTATCTCAGTCATAATCTTATATTAATATCTAAATGGCATCATCATGTCAGTCTTAATGCTGCCAAACTTTTTCTAACAAATAAAAGATGAATGGACAGAGTTTTACTTTTCAATTTTAATAAAATAAAAAATGTATCACAGAAAATAATTTTTAGTTTTTTTGTAGTAGTTTGACAGTGAATATTAATAAGAATCCAAAAATATTCATACAACCAATAAATGTGCCAGCACCACTAAATTAGCTAAATTTCATGGATGCAAAAATGCTTTTAAATATTTGTCATTGTTCATAATTTGGTGATACTTACTATAAGAATATAGTCTAACTAGGTTTCATCAACAGCTCTGGTTAAGTTCACCTTGACTCCTTTGGTGACTTTACTCTGGCCCCCGCGGAGACCAGCGATGTATATCTGGGGCCTGGGCACTCGGGTGCTGCCTTCCCTTAGAGATTGTGTGTCAGCATCCTTTAGAGGGTATACTTGTGAGCTGTTTTCTCTTCTCATGTGACTAAGATTGGTTTGTACTGAGTGAGTAACTTTGTGATGCAAATTGGCCTATGTAGAAAGAGAGTATACAGGAATTAACATTTCTCTAAAGAACAATATAAAATATTTTCAGTTAATATCTGCCTATTTTTTTCTCAAACCACAAAAAATTAGTCTTGCAACACAGCATTTTTCTACAAAACATTAGAACATTAGAAAGTCTAAAATATAATAGAAAATAAATATCATTTGCCAAAAAGTAGGAAAATATATAAAATAATGAAAACTGACCCAAAGAAATAACATACAGGTTCAAATTTACAGTGAGCTCAATTATTTGTTAATATAATCTTCTAATTCTTTCATTACTATACTTTGATATTCATACAACTTGGATTTTTCCACCATTTTTGGTTTATTTTTATAAGACAAAAATTTAAGATTTCCATTGTCTTATTTAAATGGGTTTTGCTCAAAACAATACAAAAAGCTCTGATTTTTCAGATTATGGCTTACATTATTCTGCATTTTGCTTGCTCCTTTTATGCATTACTACTAGTAAGTATGAAGTTAAATAGATTACTCAGGCTGAGAAGCAAGGAGGAGCTTATAAAAAGGAGAATATGCATTACTGAGGTTATGATGAAGTCAAAAAATAAATAAATAAAAACCTCAGAAGGTATTAGAGCAGGTGAGTTAAGGGAGACCCGGAATTAGAGAAAACATTTCAGAGTTTGAGATCCTGAGGGTGATTGAGAACCAAAACTACTTCCCCTACACACAGCTTAGTGTATACACTAATATGACTTTACTATTCTGTTATCTTCATTAGCTTAATTTTACTATTCCAAGAGACTCTTGCAAAAGCAAATAACTTGATTGCTCGTTCCAGAACATCCTGAAAGACACATCAATTCTTCAGTAGTAAGCATTAACACATAGGTTAAGCACTAGGATTCTTTGTATCCCTGCCTCAAAAATCTATTCTCATCTCTGCTGGACTGATTTTTCATAATCTTTACCCAATACAATTCAAGCCTCCATCCCATCCCCCAACTTGCCCCTGGCACTGAAAGACCTGCCTTCAACCAAACTTCAAATTCTCAAATTCCGGACCTTGCCATTCCTCCTCTGAGAAACAGCCACTAATGAGGTGGTGGTTGCCCTCACAGCTTTAAGCCAATACACTCAGCTTTGTCTTATCAACAAGGTGTGTTGGTAATGTTTGGGGAGATGGCATTCAACATGATGCAATTCTAGGGGATAATTAATTAGGTCTAAGGTGGGAATCAGAATGAAGCAGAGGCTGAGGAATTAAAAGAGAGCATTCAGTCAGTATGAAGTTCAGCCCCACTGAATAGAATACTCCATTCTCTTAACATTTCCAGTCTGGACCTATGCTGTCACCTCTACCCCTCATATCTTATCCAACCATCACTCCCCTCTTCTCCTTTGCCTATTTGTATCTTAAAATCAACTTTAATTGTCACCTAAGTCAATTTAGTAGAATTTTTATTTCACTTCTGTAATACCACTGAGCAAGGGGTACTTAATTATTTTTAGTGTATCAATGCTACTTAATGGACTATATTAGCTCCTAAAGAACAAAGTAGTGGAATATATATGTTATCCAGTATATAGTTGATGAGTTCAAGTGAGTTTAGTAGATAATAGAAAAGAATATGAGGAATGGGAGCCTCAAGAACTACAGGAGAGTCACCAATAGGAATGCTAATGTGACAATGATCTGGAAGATAACACCTATAAATGGAACCTTCCTCATTCCAGCGTATCAAGGGACTTTTTGAAAAGCTGCCACCAGAGAGGGTGGCAAGGAAAAGGATGTGGTTACTGAAAAGCCTGTGAGAGACTGAATATACAAACAGACCAAGATGAGACCTTATATAACAATAGAACTCTGACCCATAACCGCTACAGCAACCATTCCAGAAAGCCAAACCACAACCTCTGTACTGGTAGCAATTTTGGTCTAGAGCAGGCAGGACTTAGCCAGCTTCCCTATTTGGATGCCCACCCACCCTCTAATTCCAGACTAACCAGAGAAAGCCAAATATACTCACCAAACCAAACACATAAGATGCCTGTATCTGGTTTCCCCATGTCAACAACCTCTAATTAGAGAATAACTGAAGCCCTCCCTTTTTTCATATAAAGCTTTCCTACTCCTCTCCCTGCCCTTGAGTCTCTGACAAAGGCAAGTGATGGTGGCTGACTTCCTTACTATAGCAAGTTATAAATAAATAGCCTCTGTTCTCATTTGGGTAGTCTTATTTATTTCCATACCTGATTAAAGAGATGGATAAAATACACTAAGAAAAAGCTATAGTTATAAAAAGTTTGTTTATTTTCTATTATAAATAATTGTTTAAAATAACAAGATATAATAAATGTGGTGAGGGAGGGGAACAGAGGTGAGAGTTTCAAAGACAGGCTTTAAGGATAGGCTCCTATTGTGATTAAGATGACTGAGAATAAGAAGCACTAGAGAGCCTGGTGTCTAGAGAGGACACGTTGACAGTAAGGGGGCAATATCTGTGATATAACAGAGGTAACATGCTTCTCCTCAACAAAAATCAGGAAAAAAAGAAAGGTATACTTTAAATGATTAGAGGAAGTTGAGAATGCTTTAAATACTAGCACCTCATAGATTAGCAAAATAATTTAAAACTATTATATAGATCAATAGAGAGATAAGATGGAGGAGGGAAGGAAGGAGAGAGAGATAGGAGCTATTATTGTTCTAGTTACTGGCTCGTATAACTTGAGTAGTTTCATGCTTCTGTATTTCTATATATGCTTTAAATTAGAAGAAAATCTTACAATGTAAAGCTGGTAAATTACAATTATGCTAATTATTTTGTTAGCAAAGAACTCTGTATAACTCACTATTTTATAAAAAAAATTTAACTTATCAACTCTATGAGTAACAACATTAAAATTTCCCAACCTATAAGTAATTTTAGAAAATATTGTTACAAACCAATTTTATAGCTTTTCTTCTTAATTCCCATTCATTCCACTCATATGATCTCACAATTGTTGGTGGCAATATGTGTGTATCCGTCTGTGTGCTAGTTTCACTCTTTGTAATTGGTTTTATATAATGTTTGTCAACATCTTTCATCTAAAGAAATGGAGTTTTCTCTAATTAATTTTTTTGAAAAAATAGACATTATTTACAGATAAAGTATTTAGCTAAAACTGACAAAATATTAGAAAAACAAGAATTTTTGAACATGAGATAGATTTGTAAACACCAGCAGAGAAAATACACTCATAATTAGTGAGCTAAATGTAATTTATTCTCCTGAGCATTGTAGCTTTGTGCCTCATTTTGTGAATTTAACGTAGGAGGTGGATTTTGGAAGAGGAAAATATAACATCACTCACTGACAACTCAAATGCCCCCTCTCCAACTTTCACAATTGGTAGCATAAGTGAATACCTTGTTGGAAATGGATAGAAATTTAAAATAGCTATTAAAATTGGGTATAAACTACATTCATTTAAAGTATCAGAACATCTTTAGAATATACCTTTAACTCAAAGTAGACATACATAGCCCAGATTATTATCCAAGAGGTTTTTTTCTTTTTTTAGTTAAATATGTTGATTTTCTGCTGGAACACCAAGAAGCTCACTATAACTCTTCAAATATTAAGTATAAAGTAATTCCACAATAAACAAGATATGATTAGCTGGATATGGGTTTGCTGGAGGGGGTGACAGAGGTTTAAGGAGCTCAGTCACAGTAAAAAGGAGTGAGAAGAGGTTAACTTTTTCCCCAAGTAGAGCAACAGATGTGTGAGTGCCTAGCATCTTACATAAGATCTAATTTTTACTTTCAAAATGATCTAATAACATAGATAGATAAAAACATGCTGAAAATAAAATTAATAATATTCTACAATACAAATAAATGGCAATTAAGTAATAATAAGAACTACAGCACTGAAATATGGAGGGAGAAAACCCATTTCCATGGGCACTAAAGGTCACTGAATAGCAGCTATGGATTAAATAGAAAGAAAGGGAAAACAAGACCAGATATATAGGGGAAAATAATTTTTTAATTGAAAACAATGCACTGTCTACATACAGCACAGCTTTCTGGTTATGCAATTTTAGCCTTTCATTGTCATTGAGCTATCTTGCAACTCTGTAAGTTATAAATAAGCGATAGCAAGACCAAATAATTCTTGTCTATAGAAATGCAAATTCATACCTCTTTCAAGGTTTTCTATAGCACTTGACAATGTAATTCTCAAATTTATATGAAAAGAGTCAAGTGTAATCAAGATTCTTTAGAGAAAGGTGGGAGAACTTACTTTACCAGATATGAAAACTTATTATAAAGTTATAATAAGATATAGGCACAGGAATTTTTTTCAAAAATGAGTACTTGAACAGAATAGAGCCTAAAAAATAAGCCTACATATACAAGACACAATAAGGAAAGGAGAGAGTATTGAACATATGGTCTGGGGCAATTTGCTATTCAAATGAAAAAAAAATAAAATTGGATCTTTATAAGACACAAAAAGCAAAACCAAGTGACTAAAGACTCTAGTGTAAAAAGGCAAATTTATATTAAAAAAATTTTTAAGACAATAATTTTATACATGAGGATTTATTAAACAAGGCATAAAACAAGAATGATAAATTACACATTAAAATGAAAAACTTTTGTTTATCAAAAGACACCACAAAGAGAATGAAAAGATATGCTACACATTGCGAGACATATCTGCAAAACATTATCTAGTGAAGAATTCACATCAAAAACATGTTTAAAAAAAAAAACACCTCCCACAGATCACTAAGAAAAAGACATGTAATCTAATAGAAAATTGGACAAAAGACATAGTCATTTCACAGAAATACATTGTTTAGGAATATATACATGAAAGGCAAAAGACAAAGAATAAATAACACTGAATTCATAAAGTAGTTACTACTGTGGCAAAAGAATGAGATTGTTAAGAAGTATATAGGGGGCTTTGAGGTACTTGTTATCAAGTGATGGATACACAAGTGTTTGTTTTTCATTGCTTTTATACAGTGATACATTTTATATACCCTTTGGTTTAAATAAATATTATACAATTAAAAATTAAAAGTTATTTATTTAAAATGAGCAGGACATATTTTTCCCATGTAATGTTTTCTTCTTAGCCTTTAAGTTTTACTTCATTAGAATTGATATATAAGTGCCTTTTTAAAAAGTTATCTTACTGTTTTAGAAGTAGGCAGAGCATAAAATATAACTAAAACCATTAAATTTTATTAAAGCAAATTAGTGAAACTACTAATGGTAAAAAAATAAATAAATAAACTAAGCAAATAGTACTTTTTATGTATGGGACAACCCAATCTAACAAACATATATATTCTCCCACAAATTATTTTATTATTTTAATGCAATTCCAGTTAAAACCCAGGAAGATTTTGGGGGGAAGTTGAAAAATTCATTAAGAAACTTACATGGACATATAAAGATCCATGCATAATTGTCTAAGACAAGTTTGAAAAAATAAAAGAATAAAGGGCTTGTCCTCTCAGATAAAATATATTACAGAGCAATAGCAATTTTAAAAGTATGGTCTCAACACAGAGATAGACAAATAGGCCAGTGGAACAAAATCAAGAACCTAGAAATAAGCCCATTTGGTATGAGAATTGTTAATATAATGGGGGTAGCATAACATTCAGTGGAAAAACCATACATTCTTATTAATGATGTTAGGAAAGCTGGCTCATTACATGAAGAAAAATAAAATTACAATTCTTTATTATCTCCTAATGGACTAAAGAACTAAATGTAAACAGTAAAAACATGAGAAAATATAAATAAATAACCTAAGACAATAAAGAATTTCTAAAACAAGACTTCAAAAAGCACACTTTTAAGATAAAAATTAATAGATATGACTACATTAAAATTAAAGATGTGTCTTTGATGAAGAACTCAACTGACAAAGCTAACCAAGAGGTAACAGACTAGGCAAAAGACATTTGCAACATTTTTAACTGATAAAGAATAAATATTTAGAACAGACAAGGAATTCCTGCCAATCAACAAGTTAAAGACAGAAATAGTACAGAAAAGAAAAAATTGGCAAAAATTTTTGAATAGTTGATGTAAAGAAAGGGAAATCTGAATGAGTAATAGATGTAAGAAGATATGCTGAACTTCACTATCAGAAAAGAGTACAATAAAACAATGAGATATCATTTTAAATTCATCACATTGGCAAAAATTATAAACCCAGGTAATAGCAAGTGCTAACAGCATTACGATAAGTGGCAAGCCTCCTAGACTAGAATTAAATTGGTCCAATTATTTTGAGAGTAACTTCTCAGTCGAGCCAAAAATTGTAGGCCTACCATTTGTTCACATACAGAAGGATACTAAATATAGCGATCTCTCTCCACAACAGAAGGAACCTGGAACACTCTGGAGAACTGCCTCATCCAAAAAAGAATGTCACAGCAATAGACTGGTAGCACTTTGTTAGAACAAGAGAGCCAACTACACTGTCCAGGGTTTGACCACCATGCCGCTCCACAACCACTTTGTCCTTAGCTTGTCCCCAGTCTTCTTGCCAAAATATTCAGACTACGCTCTGTGCCTCACAGACACCAGCTCAACTACTTGGGGCCCTGGCAACCTGATCAGTTGTACCCAAAATCACTTGCTTCATAGTCAAAATGTTGATAAAAATAATAACAATAAAAAACAAACAAAAACATTTTAAGCCACTCTGGTTTGTATTTTAGTGAGTTTAAAAGAAAGAAACTGAATGAGAGAGAAAAGGCAGAAAGAGCAATTAAAAGGTAAACAAAAATGAGAAACAAAGAGGAAGAAAATGAGAAGAATATACCGCAGTATATGCAGGCAGTGATTTTTATGTTTTTTTCACTGCCAAATCCCCTGTGCCAAGAATAGTGCCTGGCACACAGTAGGTGGCTCAGTAAATATCTGTTGAATTAATTAACGAATAGGCACAGACATACAAAGAAACATGCCTTCAGATCCATTTTGTGGACTTTCAGACTTGCAATGTAAACATATTAAATTATTTTACAATTGAGTATAAGTTATCACCTATGTTATCTGTGTTGAGCTCCTTCAATTTTAGATAAGAAAATGCTATCGTCTCAATTATTTATCTAAATGTAGTCTGTTTCAGATTTTCCCAGTCTAATTTATCAATTTTATTCCTTATCTTGTTTTCACTATTTGTGAATTTTTTTAGTTTCCATCTTCAGATGTGAATTTCTTTCAGTAAACCTGTAAAGACTTTCATCTGACCTCATCTCTGTCTGGAGTTGGAAACCAATCTACAACAAAATATAATTTTTAAATTAGCTATACTTTTAGATATCACATATTCTTAAAATACTGATCCTGCTTACCTGAGAATATGGAATGAGGGTTTCAAACTGTTGATGAAGTTCCAGTAGCTGAATTAATTCAGCATTTTTTTTGGCCTTTTCTTTAATTATATCAATGTAATTTTCAGGGTTTTCTGCAAATGAATATGCAGCATCTCTGTTATTGAAAGTGTAATATTTTTCTTTATGTTTCAGAATTCCAATTGCTGGATTTCCTAAAAATTAAGAAAAGGAATTGAATTAACTATGAAATATTGATTCTAGGTTTGTAATACAACCAGAGAACCATTTCCTATATACTCCATTTTTAACATATCACTTACATTTTTATTTTGCTAAAACGTTACAATTAGCAATTTTAAATTATACGTAATGTTAAATTATATTTTATGTGAAATTCAAATTAAATTAACTACTTTTATATGTTTTTATTTTAAAGTATGGTTTTATATAAAGATATTTCACTATCCAGATATAAGGTGTTTAAAAATCTCTTATGAGTAGACACTTAGTCATCTGGCAGGTTTTCCAATTCTCCGTAAACTAAATTACTACATAAGCACTGTTTTAAAAATAATTCTGTAAGAACTACAAAAATAGGGCATCTTTTCCAAAATGTAAGTTTGCATATTAGAAAGTATTTCCCACTGTGAAAAGATACTATGTAAAATATGGATTATTAAATATCCACATAGTTTATGGGAATTATATAAAAACAGTAATACTGTCTTACTTATTTGCTCTTTCTTTATTCAACAAATATCTATTGACCCCGTTCTTGGTACTGAGGATATAGAAGAAAACAAAGTCTCTGCTCTCACCAAATCAACACATAGCCATAGGCCAGAGAGTGATCAGTGCTACAGAAAAATAAATAAATAAACACAGTGAGAGAAAGGAGGATGAGGCTGATATTTTAAACTGGGTTATCAGGGAAGGCTGAATAAAATGAGGGGCAAGATATGTATCTGCCTAGGGGTTAGAGCTTTCCAAGTAGAGGTCAAATGCTCTGAGGTGAAAAATGGCCTTGGAATGTAGCTAAAAGGCCAGTGGGGCTGGAGTAGTGAGCAAGGGAGAGAGTGGTCGCCAAAAAGTCAGTCAAGACATCTGATAAAAACCATGACTAGGAAGCTACCATATCACCTTAGGATTTAAGCCATGTAGTCTCCAGTCTCAAATGGAAGGAAGGAAGTGCTACGGAATTTCTCTGAGGTAGTGCAAGTTGCAGCGACCCAGAAAATAATGTAGTAAGTAGAAATAATGTCATAAACAGAAAGAAGGTAGTCAGAACTAGCTCACTGAGAGAAGATTCTGAAACCTGAGCCCCGCAAGCCCTTCTACTTTTCTATTTTTCCGTTTTAGAATCATAGTAGGCGGAAGCCATGAGGGATCAAACAGACCATTTATTTGGTCCTTCTCTTATTCCTGACTTGGAAACTGAGGTCTACAGAAGGCGTGAAATTTGCTGAAGGTTACTCAGTTCACTAATGGCACAACTGGAACGAGAAATCAGGCTCTTCTGAACCCTAGGCCCATAGGTTTTCCAATCACATCATGCTACCTTTGTCATCATCACACATCCATGCTTCTCTGTGTTTGTGTCTCTCATGACTCTCTTCCATTCTTATTTGGGAAGGAAGGAAGGAAGGAAGGAAGGAAGGAAGGAAGGAAGGAAGGAAGGAAGGAAGGAAGGAAGGAAGGAAGGAAGGAAGGAAGGAAGGAAGGAGAAAGGGAGAGAGTTAGGGAGAAAAGAAGAAAAGGAGAGAAAAAAGGAAAGAGAAGAAAATAACCATCTATATTCCACTGCTTTTTACTTCTTCATGGCTCTTGTTTTCTCCCCAGAATCAATGACCCTCACAGAGGCTCAGAATACTATTTTCTCAGTTCCCTATAGTAAATAAACCTTTTGTTACCCCCATTATGAAAAATCCAATACCACAAAAAGTGAGTCAATTTGTCTGTTCTCTAGTCTACATACACACAATCCCGATAACTCTTTGCAATGAAAAAATAATCAACTGTGAAATATAATAAAAGAAATAAAGAAAAGAAATAAGAAAGAAGAAAAGCAAGGAGAAGCTTCATGGTGTAAAGTAAATAAGAAACAAGCTTGTCAAACTGTTTTCATTCTAACCCTCATCAACTTTTTTTTTCTAATTCACATAGGATTTTTTGTATAATAACTTAATTCATCTCAATTTCTGATTTACTATTTGTTTCAGAGACACTCTAGTAATATCAAGAGAAATTTTACTTCACAATTGGACATTTCCTTAGTGTTATCTGCCGTATACAGAAATCCTGATCTATGTTAGTGGAATATAACCATAAGTGACAAAGAATATTTTTAAATAAACTTATCAAATTGGTGTTGTTCTTTCGAGTAGCTGAAGATGGCATATTTTAGAAATGTCATGTAGCATTTCTGAAATCCTTCACTGGGCATATAAGTCAGCCCTCATTTATGTTACTACAACATCCATATTTCATTATATACACATTCCATCATTTATCACTTGTATTATAATTTCTTGTTTATGTCAGTCCACTGGATTATACTCAGAGTACTTGAAAGATGAACACTTTGCCTGAATCATCTTTATAGCTTCTTTCATAATTCACCATCAGATCCCATAAAGTTTTAAAAAATGATTATATGTAAGGAACATTTAAAGAAAATATTGGGGAAGGTGGAGCAATATTATTTCCAATGATATACCTGGAAGTAGAAGACCATCCATTGTAGCAAATGTGTAAGGACAAAATCCACGATACTGAATTAATAATTTATCAAAATTTGCTGTTGTTTCTGGGAAAAGCCATTCTTGTTTCCTGAAATCCACCAGATGTACTCTATCTTCTAAAATGAAAAATGAGGACAAGACAAACTATTCAATGAGAAGAGTAAACAACTCAAGGAAATAAACAGAAGAGACTGGCTGGTATGTGACTAAAACAGAGATAGATCAACTTTATTCAATATGGTGTAGCTTTTTATACTAGCTTGCAAGAAACTTTAAGACTTGCTTCTGGAAACAGTTGAGAATGTTCTGAGCAGAAAGGAAATATATCTTAGTAACTTAATTTTGATAACAAGGTATATAATTTTTGTTCCTCACACTTAAAAAAAAATTCTTCCTTGTGTTGGTTGGCTTACCTATTTATATTTGATAAGGAAATTGACAAAATTTTTTTACACAAATAAAAAACATGCATTTATAAAACATTGATCTCTAAGGTTCTTAGCTTTCATAATCCTACTACACTTCTGTGTCTGGCTCTCTATCCAAATGGCAGAAACCACAAATGACATGGGGCTGCAACTAAAAGTAAATACATACTTTGGAGAAAACAAACCTTTCCTCTTTTTCCTGCTACACCTGAAATCCTTGAACAGTTATGACATGTAGCTATTGTAAATTGATTGAGAAGAACATTAGGTCTCCCAGTTCACTGGAGCAGTATCTTGGTAAATAGAGCTCTAGTGAATTCGAAGTTTTGATCTATGGTGGGAAACAACATGTCTAAATCTAAGTTGCACGTAAACTATCTTGCTGATATGGTTGAGTTTAATATTTACTGCTGAAGTGACTTTAACTTTTCAATTACATTTAGTGATTACATAGATAGGCTGTTTTAATAAAATGAAATCAGTAGGAAAATCTTTAACTGGAAGCATGCTTTTTAAGTGTCTTTGATTTCATTTTCAGATTTTATGTATTCTAATGGTTTAACTGAATGGAAACTGCTGCCACATTTTTATGCTCCACTTTTAGAAAAATAGAATTTAAAAAGGAAATTTAGAGAGTAAATTATCTAATTTCGTTTTCAAGAAAAACTTTCTTTTTAGTTAACAACTTAAGTCCCAGACTCTTATTTGGGCATTTCTCATGAATTTTAAATTATCTTTACAATAGGAGAGACCAAAAAAGTAAAAAGAAGTATATTGATAAACACATGTTTTCAGGAATCAATGCATCTCTTATAGGGTCTAAAGAAGCTCAATTAATTTTACAAAGATAAAATTTATTGATTTATAAATGTCAACCTGCATCTGAAGCAGGTATGTGGTAAACAGTATTCCAAAGAAATAGAGCTTTATTTGTAACAAATATAGCAAGGATTAATATCCTTTTCTACTACAAATCAATAATAAAAATTATTAGACCACAATAGAAACACATTAAGCCCAGAAAATCATTGTTAACCAAAACACTAACTATAACTTAAATAATGGTTATTGCTGGATAGTAAGATAGGTATTCAGTTTATATTTATTCTGTTTTCCACATTTTTGATAATGAACATTATCTTATAATCAAGAAAGACATTTATTTAATGCTTTATCAGAAAGACATAATATGAAGATTTTAAAGCAAAAGAATAACTTTATTCCAGAGATAATTTTAAGAGAAAATAATGAATGATTTCTATTACCCATGTGTTCTTTTATTCTACACACATCAGTTTTCACAGTCACTTCTTCAAGAAGATCTTGAATTACTTTCTCAGGAAAGAGTACTTCATGAGTGCCCAGAAATCGCTCAAGGTGAGCAGTTAAACTACTGAGGACACTAATCAAAACACTTTCATCCTGAAAGCTAGTCCACAGATTAGAAAGTGAAATGAAGATGGGCTGAGGAAGAGAAAAAATGTTCAAAATATAACTGTTTAATAAAATTATAAATCACTGTAGCCTTGAAAATAAATACAATTTGTAAAGAAATTAATTATTTCTTAAGACAAGTAAAAAGTCTCATGAAGTTAGCCTCCAGATAGAAATATGACTCATAAACTATAAGAAAATAAATTTGTATTTTAATTCAAAGCATTTTATTTGGGTATGATTGTTATAAAGTTAATTTACTCAAACAAAACAAAACAAAACAAAACAAAACACCAATACATTTGATTGCCTGGCTCTGTTTCCAAATAGCAGACATGACAAATGACCTTGTGGCTACAACTAGAAGCACAGGCATACTTTGGAGAAAAAAAACCTTCCCTCTTTTTTCCTGACAAGCCTGAAAGCAGAAAGATTTATGGGTGCTTCCCCACAAAAAGTCAATGGAAAAATATCTTCTTTTTAAATAAAATGCTAAATATGATTCATTATAATTAGATTTATTTGGCTCAATCATGATTTAAAAGAACATGGGAAGTCTAGCAATATAGCTTGGGGCATGTTTTGTGAGCTGCAAGTTAAAGATTTTAGGTCAGTGAGCTAAAATTTTTTTTTATTTTTATTAAAGGTCACTGACTTACAGATTAAACAAATAAAAAAATTAATCAGATCCTACTTATAAGTGAAACAACTTAGCCCTTGGTTTCTTGTTTTTTAAACCCAAATATTGGGAATGATTATGGAAAATTACCAGAGCCTTAAAATGTTCTATAAAATACTGCATGTGCATTTTGTATCTCCTTGGGGCTATCAGATTTTCCATAAGATGGTTCAGATAATCAGAAAAGTCAACATAAGTGCAGGCCTGGTAATCAAAGTGATTATTATCTGTCTGTTCACAAGTTGCAACAGCATTTTGGTGAAGGCAATTTCTAACCAGCTACTGTGAACACATTTTCAACACTGCACTATGGATCATTTTTGTTGCTACAGCCAATAGTGATATTATGGTTATTATTATATATAACTGCATTTCCTTTAGTAGCAAACACCCACCAAAAGAATTTGCTCATCCAAGTTATACTACTACTTCAAAATAACTATGAAAAACAGGACCAACTTGTATAAAACTAGCATTATATTTTTAGTAATTAAATATAATTATAATTACTTCCCATTCAATTTTATAGGACTCAAAAGTACACTCACCCTTAAACAAGGTCAAAGCTGATGACAAGTACTTACAAAGACTTGTGATGTTGGGACAGCTGTCTTCGATTTTACAATCATTTTTAATTGTTCCAGTTGGGCTCCTAACTGCTTTGTCATCATTTCCACTTCTTGAGCACAGGTAATTATATCTGACTGTGAAGGCAACATCGTTTGCATTATTATTTTTAAAATTTCACTACAAAAGTCATTGTGTTTTAATCTCTACCTGCTCTCACATCTCCTGAAGGTAAGCTGAGAACAGGAATTCTGTTCTCCATGGTATCCCCAACATTAAGAACAGTACTAGCATATGAACAGTGCTTCAGAAATAATTGTTGGATGAATAAATCTTTTGAAATACAATGGCTATACTTTTTCTCAAATGTTTATAGATATTCTTTGATATTTAGTTTAATTGCATTCCTGAGAAGTGGATCCTATGACACAGCTTTGCAAGCTCATTGTTTTTCCATTTATCAATGATAAAATTAATGAGGTATTCCCTGGAAAACAGTTTTGATAGCAAGATTTTTTAAAATTACATTCAAAAATGTAGAAAATCTTAAAAATCACAGCATTGGAAGAAAATGATATATTTCTGATACAACAGTAATCTGAAAATAAGGTGCTAAATGCTGAATCTGAAATAATTGCTAATATTTATTGTTACTATATGCTAAATACCATATTAAATACTTATGAGTACAAAAAGGTGTAATTACAAATAGGAAAACCAAGGTATAGAAAGGTAAGTAAATTGTCGAAGGATGTACAGCTAGTAAGAGGTAGAATCATGGTTCTACCCCAGACCCTGTGAGCCCAGAGCCCAGCTTTTACCCATTATACTACACTGACTAAGATATGATCAAAAATGGTGATGGTATGTGTTTATCAGTATAGTGCAAAAGAGTGACATTTACTCAGAGAAAAAAAGTACATTTGAATTTTCAGATATCTATAGCCTAACTATCTATATACCTTATGAGACTATTTTTAAATAAAAATAATTACTTCATAAGAAATATCAAATGCCATTAGTGTATTTTAACTAAGAAAATTTTTTATTCACAAATATAACATGAACTCTGTTTTAATTTTACCTATACTACTCTTTAGGCATCTCCTCTCCTCATTCTCCCATATTATATTATCTATCCTATCTAATGGGCCTCTTGTCTACCCCACAGTTTTTCTCACCCTTGTTCATTAGTTTTGTTTTAGGAATCAAATACAAAAATTTAGTCTTTTTTAGATTTGTGCAACAGCCACAAGAAACAGAAATAAATCTGCATAAATTATCCAAAGTAAAAGTTATATTCACCATATAACACTTCTTAAAGCCCATAACTGAAGATACTCTAGACCTTTCTCCCCTAAGCTATGTTTGTAGAACTTCTTGATTTTTCCTGATAATGACCTAGAACAATCACTCTTTACATTTTACCAAAGAGAACTTGTTTATAACCATGTACGAGTTTTAGTTGTATAGTTATTTAGTTGTATAACTAGAAAGATATTCTGTGCTTATGGATTAACATAATTAATATTGTTAAAATGTC
Source organism: Eidolon dupreanum (assembly GCA_028627145.1). Lineage (NCBI taxonomy): Eukaryota > Metazoa > Chordata > Mammalia > Chiroptera > Pteropodidae > Eidolon > Eidolon dupreanum. Next base: position 121,211,366 of record CM053502.1, on the reverse strand, counting down.
CATATTTCCCAAAGTAATCCACAGATTCAATGCAATCTCTTATCAAAATCCCAATGGCATTTTTCATAAATGCAGAACAAACAGTCCTAAAACTTGTAGAGCATCACAAAAAAAAAAAAACAAAAAACAAAAAGCAATCTTGAGAAAGAAGAATAAAGGTGGAGGCATTACTCTTCCTGATTTCAAACTGTATTACAAAGCTATAGTCATCAAAATGGTATGGCATTGGTATAAAAACAGACATATAGATCAATGGAATAAAAATAGCCCAGAAAGAAACCAAGGTATATATGGTCAATTAATTTACAACAAAGAAAGCAAGAATATACAATCTTTTCAATGATTAGTATTGGGAAAACTGGACAACCATATGCAAGAGACTGAAACTGAACTACTATGTTACATCATTCACAAAAGTCAACTCAAAACTGATTAAAAATGTGAACATAGACTTAAACGCATAAAACTTGAGGAAAACATAAGCGGTAAGCTCCTTGATGGTGGTCTTCGCAATGATTTTTTTTGGCGTTGACACCAAAAGCAAAGGTAACAAAAGCAAAAATAATCAAGTGGGACTACATCAAACTAAAAAGCTCTGCACAGCAAAGGAAACACCAACAAAATGAAAAGGCAACCAACCAAAAGGAGAAAATACTGTAAATCATATATCTAACAAGAGGTTAAAATTCAAAATATTTAAAGAACTCATACAACTCAATAGCATAAAAAAAATCCAATTAAAAAACAAGCAGAGGTTCTGAATAGACATTTTTCCAAAGAAGACATACAGATGGCCAACAGTTACATGAAAGTGTTCCACATCACTAATCATCAGGGAAATGCAAATCAAAACCATAATGAGATATCACTTCACAACCGTTAAAATGGCTATTATCAAAAAGAAAAGAGATAAGTGTTGAGAACATGGAGAAAAGGGAACACTTGTGCAGTGTTGTTGGGGATGTAAATTGGTGCAGCCACTATAAAAAATAGTATGGAGGTTCCTCAAAAAATTAAAAATAGAACTATCATATGATCCAGCAATTCCATTTCTGGGTATGTATCCAAAGAAAATGAAAACACTAACTAGAAAAGATATATGCACCTCCATGTTCATTGCAGCATTATTTACAATAGCCAAGACATGGAAGTAACCTAAGCGTCCATAGGTGGATAAATGAATAACGAAAATGTGATACACACACACACACACACACACACACACACACACACACACATACACAATGGAATATTATTTAACCATAAAAAAGGAAATCTTGCCATTTGTGACATGGATGGAACCTAAAGGTATTATGTTAAGGAAATAAGTCAGACAGCAAAAGGTAAATATCATATGACCTCACTTATGTGTGGAACCAAAGAAAAAAGAGAGAGAGAGCTCATAGTTACAGAGAAAAGATTGGTAGTTGACATAGGTGGGGGTTGGTGGCTAGACACAATGGGTGAAGAGAGTCAAATATTAAAAAATGTCTGATTATAAGATAAATAAGTCCTGGGGATGTAATGTAACAACATGGTTATTATAGTTAACGATACTGTATTCTATCATTGAAAGTTGCTTAGAGAGTAGATCTTAAAAGTTCTCATCAAGGAAAAACAACCTATGCGTGGTGGAGGATATTAACTAGATTTATTGTGGTGATAATTTTGCAATATATACAAATTTCAAATCATGTTATACACCTGAAAGTAATATAACATATGTCAATTATAGCTCAATTTATTTTTTTAATTGTAGTGCAATTTTAAAAGCCTGTTTCACTTAAGAGTATCTTTGATGATACAGTAAAAATATTAATTTTATTAAATTTTGATCTTTGCACAGCTTTTTACTAATTGGAGTAATAAAATGGAAACATATAAAACACTTCTACTGCATATTAAAATGCATAGTTTTCTTGAGGAAAACACTTATGTGATTGAATTGTGAGCTGAACTATCCTCCTTTGCTCAATACAACATCATTTTTACCTGAAAGAACAACTGACAAACTATTTTTTGAGCCTTATTTGGCATATATTTTCTTGAAAGTGAATGAAATGAGTCTGTCACTTCAGAAAAACAATATTTTTGTTGTCAGTGATAAAATTCACATTTGAAACACTTGTGTCTGCGACCATGAACTTGACAGCATCCTAACACAAATATATTTCTAACTGAGATTATTGGTGAAAAAAAATAATAATAAGTTAGTCCTCTAAGAATGTTATTTAAAAAATGCTTTTTCAGCTTTTTGTCTTTAACAAGGCTGCTGAGTAGTTTCCCAGCAAACACAGAGATGCAGACCTTCGTGAAGACCCTGACAGGCAAGACCATCACACTCGAGGTCCAGTTCAGTGACACCATTGACAACATCAAAGCTAAAATTCGAGACAAGGAGGGCATCCCACCTGGCCAGCAGCGTCTGATTTTTGCCTGCAAACAGCTGGAGGATGGCTGCACTTTCTCAGCCTACGATATCCAGAAAGAGTCCACCATGCACTTGGTGCTTTGTCTGGGGGTGGCATCATCGAGCCCTGCCTCCGCTAGCTTGCCCAGAAGTACAACTGTAACAAGACGGTCTGCTGCAAGTGTTACACCCGCCCGCATCTTTGTGCTGCCAGCTGCTGCAAGAAGTGTGGCCATACCAACAACCTACACCCAAGAGAGTTAAATAAGGCCCCTCCACAACCTCCTCAGCCCGCAGGGGGGCCATCTGCCCAAATCCCTTGGCCCAGGGGCCTCAATAAAGTTTCACTTTCATTGTCTGGAGCAAATATGTATGTTGTGTATACACATACACACACACACACAAATGTGTGTGTGTGTGTGTGTATATTTCATAATACAATAAAAAATGCTTGGGGAAAGCATGTGATCTCAACATGTCTTTCTCCTTCCCCTCCTACCCCCTCCCACCCACCCATTCCCACTTTTTTAACTTATAAGTACATCATACTTTCTTCCATGGACAGTTTAAAATGAGTCTAAAGCAAACGCAAATTCTATCTGATTTTTTTTACCTACATTATCAGGAAAAAATCAAGAAAGTCCTGTGTTATATATTCTGTGAATGGGCCCTGCAAACATAGCATGGGGGCAAGAAATCTACAGAAGTCTTGACTTATACATTTTAAAAAATGTTATGTGTCAAATGCAACTTTTACTTGCACAATAACAATAAGTAGCTTTCTCTCTTTGGTGACTGCCTTGCACTTCAAAAGCCCACAGAGGATAGAATTCTGTTTCCTCAGCTAAAACAGTCAACAGGACTGTGATCACCCTTCCCTTTTTCCTTCCAGAATATTTGAATTTGTTCACTGCAGCAGATAAAGTCTTGATCAAAAGAAAATAAAGTAATTCATTATCTTACCCAGACTATAATTGAATTTTTAAAAATGTTTACATAAACTGATTATTTGTAGCATTGGTAAAACAAAATTCTCTTAAATCAAAATCAATACTTCAAAAAAATCAAAACATCTTTTCAAATAATGTCTTTAAAAATATTCACAGGTTTTATAGATAGAAAAAGTCTCAGCTAAACATAAATTCACATATTTTATAACCTAGAGATAATACCGATTAAACTAATAACCATTCTGTAATAATCAACTTTAACTGTAACTAAGGTAGATTGATGAGAGAAGATTGGATAGTTAAAAAAAAACAACAACAAAACAACAAAAACACTGATTAAGTAGAAAAGAGTCAGAAGGTTAAAAGAACTCATCCTCACCCTGACTGAAGTTAGTACAAAATAGTCATGAAGACTGCTACGATCAGAAAATTAACTTTCTCAATAACATGAGCAGCAAAGAGTTTGGAAATGAGGTATTGTCTAGAAAAATAAGAGCTCTTCAGCTTGTGTCCCTGCCCAAAATGAAATCAGAGCTGTTGTGCTAAAGCCCTAACAATAATGAAGGTAATAATAAACCTCATCAGCGGCAGTGTCATCATCAACTTACTAAGCTCTTACTCTGTGCCAGGCACTGTTCTATCCTATTTACATAGTAGAGATTCTCAATAACCCCATTTACAAATGTGGAAATCAGAGCACAGAGAAGTTAAGCAGCTCCTCAAGGACACAGATTTAGTAAGTGGAAAAGTCAGGATTAGAACCCCCGTGTCTGGTTGCAGAGCCTATACACATCACTTAGACACAGTGCCTCCAGTTTCTGAGAGTGAGAACTCCAATGAGAATTTAGGACTTTAAGCTAGCTGGCTGAATATAATTCATGATTGAATGCTATGAGAAGATACTGTATAATGAACAATGTTCTCTATATCATCCTTACAGTATGTGTGACAGTTTCCCAAAGTTCTTTCTTATGATATCCCTTGTAAATGCAGGTGATGAAAGAAAATGTGAAGTTTATTCCTATGGATCTGTATGCTCTTCAAGATAAATTGATTGTAAAATTCTCTTAGTATCTGACTAGTTACCTAAGGCTAATAGCCATAAGTCAAATTTAGGGGAACATTCACCCTAAAGATTGATTTGGTTTTAAATAGTCGATTTAGAATCCTCCATTCTGAAGGCAATTAGATAGTAGGTCAGTTGTGAGGATCACCCCCAGTTGGTCGCAATGAAGTCATGTCATCTGGATATTCACCATCTTTCCATTCTCTGAAGTGGCAATAAAGAAACGAGACAGATGAAGTGCTTCAAAAAGTAGTATCAAGTCATTAGCATACCAGCTCAAAAAAAGAAAAGACTGGAACACATCCTGTTCTATCCCTCAAGATACTAGTATTCACTCATACAAAAGGCGGTTTCACTGGCCCTCAGTCTCATGGTTACTGGAAAGCAGAGGCTGTGTAAAGGTAAACAGTGACCAGTGGGTTGGATGTGTTAATTAACTGGATGGGGGAATCCTGTTACAATGTATACATATATAAAATCATCACATTGTACATTTTAAATATCTTCTACCTTTGCCAATTATATCTCAATAAAGCTGGTGGGGGGAAACCCTAAAAACAAAAACAGTGACTGGTGAGAACACAGCTTGCTGTCATGATGTCAACTAACAAGCTGTGTTCCCTGGAACTCTAGGGTGGCATGGGTGAAAAGGTCCCCCAATTCTTCCATCTAAACACCTGTTTTATATTTTTAGGATTCTGAGGAAGTTTCAGTCTGAAAGAAAGGGCTCCGCTACTTTTTTTAAAAATTCAAAATCACCACTTCACCATACTTTTCAACTCTTTGGGGATAATGTTTAGCTTGTTGATTAGATCTAAAAACATCAGAAATAAAAATCTTTTCTACCAAATTTTACAATATGAACAAATAATTATATAAAAATTAATGGAATGTCAACTACCTGCCAAACAATATTATGTAGATACTTGTTCTGAGTGTAAACCCTACAGTAGTATTACATGCATATACCTCTGCTTAACTACAGCATCTAACAATCATACCACTGAGTATTAAAGAGAATCAACAGGTATAAAATCAATTCCTACCAACACATTTTCATTAGAGTCAAAATCCAACTTCCCCATATCTATATTAGTTTCTGGTCTTACAGATGCAACATAAACTGGAAAGTTATTAAGGCTGGCTTCTTTATCAATGCCCTGATGCCACCTTTTGTTTCAGCCCCCCTTATATCTAAAGAGGATGTATTCTATGGAAAAGGCCAGATTTTATGACATTGACTCACCAAAATGATCTGGAGGAAGATCTCATACTGTCGCACATTATACAGTGCTTCTTTTAACATGTATGGTTGTAGTTCCATATTCATCAGTGGGTTCTTTGTTACTTTCTCAAGGATGGCTGTGTAGCGGTATGCCTGGTCCTGGGCAATCTGAAGTTGGGAGTCAATGTGCTGAGTGATGGCTGGAATTGCTTCATGTATAATAGCTGGCACTGTTTTTTAACAGTATATGAAGAGAGACATGAAGAAATTTTAAAAGAATTAGGAAGAAAAAGTCTAGAAAGTGGTCATATTTTGAGCATTAAATTGAGTTAATTTTTTTCCTCAATTAAATTAATGATAATGAGATATGTATTTCATGGGTCCCATGCCATGAAAAACAGAATCTCCCACCCAAAGAAAACAAAACAAAACAAAAAAAAACCTGTCCAAACTAAAGATACTGTCAGAATGATAACCAAAAGGTACAGCAGATCAGCTTTTGCCACTAAAATACAGAAGAGCCTAAAGAATCAATAAGATTCAGTATTATGTGCTATTCACCAGGTGCCTCTGCAAAAGCCACTCTCTCTCTCCTTCTGTTTATTTTTTTTCTATTTGTGAAAAAGAAGAAAAGTGTGCAACTTAAAAAATTCATTGGAATACTGAAAAGTAACAAAATGGTCTAGTAAGAGAGGGAACTTTACAAGAACTATGGGAATTTGACTTTTTAGAACAGTTTTTAAAATGTAAAAAGTTACCTTACTGTACTAGATCAGTGATCTGGTAAAAGATTCTAACCCATTATCAGTGGGTCTATAGGCACTAAACTCATAAGGAACTTCTACTGGTAGGTCCTTGATTAAATATTTCATAAGTACTTTCAAGCTTATAAATAATGAGTGCATTAAGTCTATTACAGCATAGTAAATGCTTCAGAATTTATATATTAGCAGATATCGCCTCTTGGATCTTTTCATTCCACTAACTGCATCAGAAACAGTTTTCTTTTCAAGATAATTTTTTTTTAATCACTGAGCTTTATTCCCTTTTGGTTAGTTGGAGTAAAGTATTCAAAGCTCAGTGAATGGAGGAATGTTGGCTTCTGGGCAGTCCCTCTCATACCTTTCACTGATTTACTTTCCCATCTAGCTTCATGATACATAAAATTTAAAGTCTTGCCCAGGCAAAATTAAAAATTACTACACATTATGAACAGTAGTTGCAACTAAAGTACAGTCAAAACTGCAAACCTTAAATATAAGAGTGCTGGTGGTATGTTGGCTATTATTTTCCTCACTGTGCAAGTTAAATTTTAAACCTGCATAACCTATAGAATTATCCTAATGATATACCTACAATCATCAATGCCTTCTCCTCCCTTTCCGCAATCTCGGTTAAATAAACGAATTCCAGTAACAATCATGGAAAGTTCTTTCAGCTGGTGTTCTTTGTCCTTCTTAGAAAGAGTTAGAAATGTCCCAAGCTCAGCCTGAGGAAAAACACTCTGTAGGGCAGCTAAAAACAATCACAAAAAAAGGACAACAAAATGGAAGAATAAAATTATCAGAAGCCAAATCACAAGTTTCTTTCAGTAGAAAATTAAAAGGTCTGTCTTTATAGAGTTATTTATATGACTTTATATTTCTGACAACTGATTACAGAATACATAGGAAAATTTATCATATAACAAAGCTAGGCTACTGAAATATTATCAGTGCCTTGGGTCTATTTTTAATAATTAAGCATCCATCAGTAATTTTTGGCAATGAGCAATAAAACAAGCTTTCTAATTACTCTGAGTAGCAAAAAAAAAAAAAACCACAAAACTTTAAAATAAGTATGGAAGAAAGCCATAGGAAGGTTAGAGACCTTGCCTATCCTTTGTCTTAAAGTATGAAAGTGGGAAAGTATTTCCTGAGGATAAAACAATGTCCTTTTCCATCATCCACTTTAGGTGACAGACTCAACTTCTTTCAACAACATGAAATCTCCCTTTCCAGCAGTCCCCATTCCCCAAACAGTCTGGTACCCTTCATTACACCGCCAATGTTTCTCTAATGAGAAGTAAATATGTCCCTGGATATTTACAGCTCTAAGAAGCTTAAAAATATTCATATTCCAGAGGTGCTACTTGAGTTTTAGAGTTGATATAGGGTGTAAAAGGAGTCTGGGTAAGTTTTAACCTCTTATTTGTGCTGATTTTTTTTTCCAAATGAAAATGAAATTTCAATCTTGAATACTTGTAATTGAGCACATTTTGTAAGATACAATGTTCACATATTTTTACTTACAGAATGCAAATTGTGTATATTTTTTACCTGTTGCCTCTCTGACAATCTTGATATCTGTAGGAGATCCAAGCCCAGAGCGCAGTAATACATAGCTGACCACCTTTCGGTAGAGGCTTTCCAATTCTTCTCTAGCACATGCTCTGTTATCTGTGATTTCTCTGATAACAGAACTTAATCTAGACTCCAGGACCCGGTGATGTTCTTCAAGAAATTCTTCTAAAATTGGTAAAAGACAATGTTCTGTATGTTTGATACTTAGAATTCTCACATAAGAAAGTAGGACCAGAGAAAAAATGGCTTAGGTATGGCAATTCCACAGCATGAAACTAAGTATTTTCTTGATGTCATAATAAACAGTGGCCAGCAGGTAACCCCAAGATAAAAATCTAGTGGTAAAAATCTATTACAGCAATTTACATGGTGCTTTAAGAATAAGACTTTAAACAGTTAATCCAAACAGTAATATCAGAGGGCTAAAACCTCCCAATTAAGCAGAAAGTATACAAGACAAAACATATACATTTTAAACATATATAGTATAAATATATGTACTGTATATGTATGCTATATGTAAACACATATAGTGTATATAGATAGATAGAGAGATAGATAGATAGATAGATAGATAGATAGATAGATAGATAGATATAGTATAAATACTCCTGTTCAATTGTGTGTATACCTATTTCGGTTCTAGATAAATTTCCTTTGAATAGCAGTGCTGTTAATGTGATGTTGCATCAAAATTGTATCCTTCTCCCCTTTTCCTGCCATATGATGAGGTCTAGGCTTAATTGTGGCAGGAGCCACAATTCGCCAGCAGCACAATTCTTGCAACTAATTCAACAAGACACCTCATTTTACTATTATAATAATTAATATACCAAGCATGCACAGTTCATACCTATAATCTTACCATAAAAATAGCAGAACTTTTTGCAACTAAAAAAAAATCTAAATTATGTCATCAATTGCATTATTTTTGCTTTAAAATTTCATGATTATTAAGCAAAAAAGCAAGATATGTTATTTTACATATGCAGCATAACTGAAAGTTCAATGCATACAGAGAAGAAAGACAATGAAAATTACCAAATGGTTAATAACGATTGCATTACAGCAGGGCAGAAGCAGTGTAGTCTGTAGAGGAATTTATTTTCCTTTCTCTCTTGTTTTCCAGTTTGTCTTTGACATATGCATTAAACTATTTACATAAGAAAATATGTTCTAAACTTAAATTTACCATCATTAATTTTATCATTGAGCAGTTACAAAATTTAAGTAAGCATTATGAGTTGATATAAACAAAGAACAAAAAATCAGCAAATTAAAAAATTTAACTTCAGTGGACTGAAGTTGTTTTAATTTCTAATTATTATGTATTAGTGGTATAACAGCTAAAGCACAATAGACTTGGAAACTTAATTATTATTAGGATAATAATTAGAATTTACATTTGACATTCAGAAAAACCATTGGTGTTTTCTAACATTATTATATTCTTCAAAATTGAAAAAAAATTCAAAAGATAGACTAAAAATTGTTTCTTGTCAACTAAACGAAGCTGTTACCTTAATACAATATGAATCTTTTTAAAAAGCTTGTATGTTACCTCTACTTGTATAATTCATATCAAAGTAGACTTGCATCTTAATGGTGTCCAAGGATGGATTTTTACTGTCCAACAGCCGACTCACACAAAGCTAGAAAAGAATACCCCATGAATACCTAGTTTCTAAAATGATCAGAAGTATTTTCTATTTGTTTTTATTTTTTAATTATTTATTATTATTATTTACGCCTACAGCACCTGGTCTTCCTAGGTAGTCTCCTATCCAAGTATTAACCAGGCCCCAACCCTGCTTAGCTTCCAAGATCAGACATAGGTCTTGTTCAGGATGGCATGGCGGTAGACCATGGATCATGGCTCCACTAGGACGTGAACCCAGGGCCTTCTGTGTGTAAAGCAGACATGCTAACCACTACACTACAGAATCACATCCAGAAGTATTTCCTAAAGTTATTTTCAAAGCAATAGTGTTTGATATTTATCCACCGATAACCCCTCTTATTATTTTTGTCTTTGAGGACTTCATGCTTTCTAATTTACCCAGCCAACATTATTTATTAAGTAATAAGTATTTCCGTGAGTTAACCAATATCACTATACCCAGGTGGCTAATAGTTTAGTTAAAGGCAAGATACTTGAGATTTTGTTTAGTCTATGCTGTCCAAATGTAGGTAAATGTTTCATGAAGCTTTTACTCCAGTCTAGAGCTTTCTAGAGTTGCTTGTTACTACTTATTTGAATCTTAAATACTCCTTCTTAGCTGATGCTGGAGGCCACACACATTATATAGAGAGCTGCTGCAGCTATACTCTACACACAAAATTTCTTCCTTTGGTCTGGTTTCTCCTATTTTTCCCCCCACATGAATGGCTCATCCCCTTTCTCTGCTTTGCCCCTTTAGATTAGATGATCAATCCAAACTTTTATTTTCTTCCCTCCTCTCTCCTGCACTCCCCAATTCCACTCTTTCCTGTCTTACCCCTTTGGCTTTATATCTTTATATGCCCTCATCCCACCCACTCAGTGCCAACCCTGCCTTCTTGGGAGGAGGAAAAGGAAAATGCAAGAGTGAGGACTAGACATTTCATCTTTATGAAACCTGTGCACCTGGATCCTTCCAGGTGGAGAATACTGTTTTAAATATAGACTTTACAAAGATCCACTTGTCCACATGATTTTTAATTGAGAATAAAATGAGACAAACTTTGTCACTTGCTAGTTAATATCAAGTCATATCACCAGTCATATTACCTGTCATATTAAAAGTATATTGACCTTGATTTTTTCCAACTTAGTTAAATTAGAGCAAAAAGAAAAACTCTTCTTAAGCCATGAAAAGGAGAAAAACGTATTTTCTGCTTCTCCTTGATTCTCCTTCATGGCTTTCCAATAAAATTTCTGACTATCGATCATTTTATCTATAGCTAATAATTGGTTTTATACCACATTTAAAATCAGGACAGAGAGACCCAGTTCTAGGCTGCCCTGGAGAATCATGGTGTCTCTACTGCACAGTCATCCCAACATATTACCAAGCTCAGGCTTACAAAGCTCTTATTGTTCCATCTAGCATCTGTAAATAGACACGTGCTCCACTATGTGAATTGCTGGCTATGAGAGAAGATGAGGATGACAAAATTTTTCTCTGCCATTTGTTAAAGCCCAGAAAATACCCATACACAAGCTTGCTTCGAATCTTTTGAATAAAGGAAAGAATTAAAATCATTAACTGGGAGAAATAAAAATAATGTTGAAATTTTAGGCAATACATTTAGGAATATTTATTAAAAAATAATAAATATTTAAGCACCTAAACCCAGTGAGTTGAACTTAAAACATACAAAAAAATTAATGAAGTTTAAAGTTCCTGCTTTCTCTAGTTCTTAAAACTGGTTTTCAGGCACATTTGATTTCTAACTATGAATTATTTTACCTTGGCTTCAATTTTTCCTTTAGAATTGAAAACCACAAATTACGCTAAATCAATAATTATATGAATTTTAATTTAGTACTATGTAATTTGACAGTATATGACAAGTCAGTTAATAATGTTCTAAGTGTAACATTCGATTAATAACAAGATGTCTCTAAAATACTGTAGCCAACACAGTTACCAGCCAGTATCCACACCTCTTCTTCCTTACTAACGATGCCCCAATTTGGATTAGGGCAAAGATTCATTCAGCTAAAAAAAGAAAAAATAATCAATGTCCCAGGCTAACTGACAATATCATTCTGGTCAATAAATGTAAGCACAGGGGAGGGATTCTGGGAAACCTATTATTTTCCAAATAGAAAGTGAGAGACCCAACTGGCACATACATTTTGCTCTTTGCCCTTCCCACTTATACCTGACTCAAAGTGGAATAGCTAACTTGTGACCATGGGATGAAATCCATATGCACGATGGTGACCCAGTAAAGCAGGAAAAACAGCCTATGTACCTCTGGACTTAGTTTTATGAGAAAAAATAAATCCCTTATTTGTTTGCACCACCATCTGGTGGGGTTTTTTTTCATGGAGCCGAAGGCAATAATGGCTGATACACATACTTTATTCAGAATTGTGAATAAACACTTGAAAATTTGAGAACTGTTGCATAATCACCTTAACAAGTTTCTGCACATCACTTTTTATGAGAGTTCTATCCATGTTAAAGCCATTACTTGGATCCAGGACAACAGCTTTCACCTGAGAGTAGGAAAGAGTCCATTAAGTAATTTTATTTCATATTATTATGAAATTATTTTAATGTTTCTATTTTTTAAGCAACTGCCTCTTGATTACTCAAGGGTGAATTATTCAGCTGACTTTCTTACTACCCAACTCATCAGCACCTTCATTAGAGGTTGAAGATGGGAAGCAATAAACATCGAATTTGAATATGGTGTTAGAAAATTATATGAAAAAATAGTTTGAAAGCGATGACTATGTTTTAGATTGGGAAACTAAATACTTTACTGTATTTTCGTTATGTATTGTTAAACCTAAAGCAAAAATAGTGAGACCCAGGCAATGAGCAATTTTTACAACAGTGAACAAAAATACTTGTTATAAAGACTCTGACACAGGACAATATAATTGTGTTTCTAAAACTCATCAATATCTTCTAAGTCAGTCTCTATAAATCTAGAACTGACACGCTTTATAGACTTTTTAAAAACATTTTTGCTAACTTGTTTGATGATCTCGATGTTTTCAACTGAATAACATTTAGGAAAGCTTTACAGAATTTTAAGATGAAAATGGGCACCACTTAACATTTTTTTAATTAAGCAGTAATTCAAAAAAATATTCATTCTTACCATAAAAGCTACCAGAGTTTCAGAAACGATGTCTCCATGGGAGGCACATTCTTGTCCTATTTCTCGAATGATATTCTTTATAACACTTTCTGCCTGAGTGGGAGGCATTCTGGCTAAATAAAACAATAAATGGTTTTTTAAAAATTGTATTTAATTAAAAGCATAAAAGCAAAACATCAAAACACATTTTGAGAGTTATGCATCATGGAAAAAAATGAAATCCTTGGTTATTAATTCCATTTACTATAAACCCGGAAAAGGTAGGTTTTAATGGTTATGGAGTTGCCTGATTTTCCTGAGTTATCAGTAGCTGAGCACAGGTGAACTTAGTTAGCATGTAGAGAAAAATAAAGGCAAACCTAGGTAGATAAAGAAAGTTAACTCCCAGCATTATTAGTGTTCAGGCAAGGTAGCACTTGGTTTGTTGTTGTTGTTGTTGTTGTGGTTGTGGTTGTGGTTGTGGTTGTGGTTGTGGTTGTTTTCAGTAGAACCAGATTGTCTGGGACCCATTGTGACCCGACCATAGTCTAGCTGAGACCTGGGGCACTTGCTTCACCTCTCTGTGAGGCGGTATCCTTATTTGAAAAACAGACACGATTACTACCCTCTTCTCAGAGTCGTCGCTAGGACTAAATGAGTTCTATATACCTCGTGGTTAAAATTGTTCATGGCATAAGGTAGGCGCTTAAAATAACAGCTTGTGGTGTAACAAGACCTCTAAGAATGTTAGCCGCGCTGTGCGCGTCCGTGTCTCTATGCGCGTGCGCGAGCGCTGTCAGGGTCCTTCCGCTAGGTGCCTATAGACTTTCTTCAGCACCCTCCCCGCCCCACTCTCTGAAGCACTAAATCGTCCGAGTTCTGGCCCTTGGGGGTGCGAGCAGCGCCGAGCAAAGGCAGGAAGGAGAATTAGAGGTCTGACCTGCGGACCTGGGCGCCTCCGGATGGAAGCGACCGCGGTTGCGGCCCCGCAGCGGCGCAGTGGGAGTCCTGCCGGACAGTTAAGCTTCGACCAGGCCAGACTGGATCCTCCAGCGGCTGGGGCTTTGCCCGGCGCCCCACGCTCGCCTTTTCGCGGGGCACACGTCCGGCTCAAGGGCACACGTCCGGCTCACCCCGAGTGGGCTGACCTTGGCCGGTATCGAGAATAAGAGTCGTGTTTATTCGATTCCTCTCGAGTCTTTGCCCGGCCCTGCAGGGCAGCTGGTCGCGTAACCATGGAGATCGAACGCTAGAGACTGAGGGGGCGGTGCCAAGGCATGGGTGGGGCCAAACTTGAGAGTCTTTTCCGCAACGATGAGCGGGAAGGACTGTAAAAACCCAACAAATAAAAAACACAAAGGCCCAAACCTCAGGCAAAGAAAGGCAGATTCATTACACCTCAAAGTTAAAAGTGTCAAACGCAAGATTTCTTAAACAGGGCTATTCACTTGCTAGCGTGGGAACCCATAGGTGTTTAAAGAAAAGAGGGCGTTGGGGGAGGGAAGGAGCCAGTTCAGAGAGGACTGTAAAACCGAGGGGTTGTATCGTTGAGAAATGGAATTCATATGAAAGTATCTAATTAAAAAAAAAAAACCTAGAAAAGAATACAGTCTAATTTCATGTCTTATTGTCAAAGGTAGTTCGTATGCTAGAATGGAAAACTGCACATTCAAAAGACACATCTGTGCGTGAAGTTGGGATGTTGAGGTTTGGTACCTTAACAATAATATTCGTTAGGCCCGCCTACTGACATGAAAGTATGAAACAGGATTAAACTGGTATTAGAAGGAGAGCATCAAACAAGTTTTATTTTTAAACAAGCTAATGCCAATAATTTTTCTCAAATTGCAAACAAATATACAGAATATACTTTGCTTAAGGACACTCCCAGATTACTAGAAAATAAATCACAAAATACACAAATCATAGGATTTTACTTATTTTCCCTTCTAGAAAAATTTCCTGGAATGTGGATGAAGCTTGTGCAAAAATAGATGTTTAGAGTAGCAAGATACATAATAGTAAAACATTGGAATTCTAAACACCTGATATTTAAAGAATGTTGATTAAAGTGAGATATTAGGCAGTCATTAAAAATAATGTGAACAAAAACCTTAAGTGTATGTCATACTTTTAAAAAGCCAAATACAAATTTCACATACAGTATGACCTCAACTATATTCATATACACACATGTATATTGAAAATATATAGGTCAGTTTACCAATATCACTAGCAGTGTTTGGATCTAGGTAAAGGTAAGTTGTTTGTTTATTTACTTATTTATTTGAGTATGAGTAAGTTATTTTTTTATACTTTTCTGGTATTTTCTATAATTAGTATATACTGTCTTATAAGCTATAAAACAAAATAAAGAAAAAATAATGGAACAAGGGGGCTAGCTATTTGTAAAGCCAAATTTGGAAACTGTAAATATATGACAAAACCACCAAAAGGAAAGTGATATAGCAGTGAGATCATGGTTGTTTTCTTCTTTATACATTAAGATATCTAGCAAAATGTCTTTCATGAGCATATATTACTTATACATTAGAATATTAAATATTTTAAGGTGATAAAAATAATGCCATCATTTAAGTGTAATTTTAAACTATGGGCAAATCCTGGCACAAATCCTTTCTGGGTGTGTCTGATTCTAATTGCATACCTAACATCAATTTTCTTCTTTCTACCTAATCCTGATTACATTGTGAATAACAACATTCTCTGCTGAAAGAAAAACAAGATATCTCAACTCCTCTTCCAGGTAGGAGTGTCCTCTAACATGGTACTGGCCAATGAGTTGTAAGTGGAATCACTGGATGGAATGTCAAAAAGCCCTTTCATTTTATGTCTCTTTCCCTTTTCTTTGTACTTGAAATGAGAATGTACTGGCTGAAGTTCCAGCAGCCTTACAGTGAACATGAAGATAAGGAAGACACCTTAAGAATGATAGAACAAAAATTTAAGTTCCTGGTAAAACAAAAGCCTGAGTTCCTGGTAATATCACAGAGCAATCATGTTGGTCTTCCTGACTGACTACCTCCAGATTTCTCATAACATCAGAGAAAACAAACCTCTATCTTATAAAGCCATTTATAATTAGGTTTCCTACTATATTCAGCCACATTTAATGCCTAGCTTTTACGCACAATAGGTGTGACTTTGGAAATAATATTTAGCCTTTTGTGCTACATGGAATTATTGGCCCTAATTCTTCACTCCTCCTTGCATGCACACCTTTGCCATGGACTTGTGTTGAGTAGCATCCTTTCTCCCCCTTTGACTTTGAATTTAGCACTCTGACTTGCTTTGGCCAATGGGATATGTGGAAGTGACAGTGTGCCAAGTTCAGAGGTAAGGTCTTATTAGACTCCACCACATTTCTGCTTCCCTTTTTGAGCATGTGTCATTGGCATGAGAGGAACATATCTCACAAGGTCTTTGGTCCCAGAAAAAGGAGAGGCATATGGAGAACTGCCTGAACCAACCTTTCAGGGAGATGCAGAGCTATCTAACTAAGACTGACCTAGATCAGCCTAACTCCAGACAACCTGTAGATGTGTAATAATAAATAAACATTGTTTTAAACCACTGAGTTTTGGGGTAGCTTATTATATAGTATTATAATGGTAATAGTTCATCTATAAACCTTTCAATGGTCTTAATTCTCATTTATAAAAGAGAGAACAGCATCTACCTCATAAAGTTGTGAGAATAAATGAGATAATCCTTATAAAGTACTTAGCATAATATCCAGCATAGATACAGGGATTAATAAATTTTAAATATTATTATTATTACTTTTATTACTATTATCACTGACAAAATCAAGTATGAAAATATATTTTATATTCCCATGACTTATTGAACTTTCAGTCTTTGTAGAACTAATTTTCCTAGTTTTAACATAGCAGCAATTTAAAAATAAACATGTAGGAACTAAAGTTTCTCCAGAGGATGATAGGAAAAATCTTGTCAGAAAAAGAAAAAAAGGAAAGAATTGGATATATTTACCTTGAGAAAGAGACAGCATGAGAATTAGTTCCAGTTTCATTAGAAAGCAAACTTTATGTTGTTTCAGAATACCAGATTACAAATCTACATAGAGTAGTGGGTTTAACATAAAATAAATAAATGGAGCTGACCAATTATGATGAAAGTCACACTAGAGAAGCACCATTTTATTGAATGTTTTTATCTAAAAGCTAAAGGATTACCTTCAAGAATGTTATAGACTTAATTTCTATTTCAAAGTGACTTAAAGACGTCAGGGACTATCACACTTTTAAAGAGGGGGAAGAATATTATTTCTTTTTCCTGAAGACTTAAAAACAGATGAGTTGAGCATTTTAGCATGTTTAATTATATTTCTGTTGAATGTTGGACAGTATGAGTATATCCTTGCTGAGTGAATGAATTTTGTTGTCTCCCTTTAATGAGTATTGAATTTTGTTTTTTTCAGGCAGTTAAATTATTTGTGGATCAGTGTCATTCCACTGAAGGCTGTTTTTAAGCATTACTGAGTCTGGAGTAGTCTTTACTCCAAGAATAATTTGTCTCTACTACTAAGTAATGACTGCTTAGAGTGTTTCACTGAGGGAACCCAGTGGAAGCCACTCTGGCTGGTCAGAGCTCAAATGTCTGCCTATCCTCTGTGAAATCTGGGAATTTAGCTTACAACTCCCTGCTTGTTCTTTGCTGGTCTGTGTGAAATTTTAATCTATGTATGCACAGCCAAGTACTTAGCAAAGACTCAGATTTATGGAGCTCTTATTTTGCACCGCTTTCTTCTTTCCAAAACTCTGCCCTTCAAATTCCACACCCCTTAGTCTCTGGGAATGGTGATCCCTGCCTCCTCACCTAAGTGAGGTTTCTGGACTCTATTTGAGTTTACTTTCTTGTGACCTGGAAATTGCCTCCAGGCAGAAAGTTGGGACAATCGACCTCTTTCCTTCTTTATCTCAGGTATCACAGTCTTGTGCTGTTTACGGATGTCTGAAAACAGTTGCTTTATACTACATTTTCTTCAGTTTCCTGGTTGTTTCTGGCAGGAAGTTAAATCTAATTATTGTTATTCCATCACGTTGGAAGTGGAACCATGGATAATCCTGGAGAGAGGATAACAGGAAATGGTCATCTAGGAGAGTAGAAAAGTATGCTTAATATAAATTTTAAATTCAAAACTGGGAAGTATGAATGCTCATCCGATGGTTACAATCATGAATATAAAGTAAAAGGAATCTGCCAAGTTAAGTTGACTTCAGAAATTGTCCAGTAGCTCAGGAGCAGCATGGGAAGAGTAGATAATTGGCCTAGTCTGGAAGTGGGGTGTTGTTAGACTAGCTGTTACAATGAGAAGCCAGGGCTTTTAAACCAGCTTTGATCAAGGAAAGCAATTTAGCAGTTCTTTAGATATTGCAACAACCTTACTAAGAAAGTTTCCCCTTATTAACAGTTATATAATTAACATTTGGAAGAGTACTTTAGAGTTTACAAAGTTATTATACAGATGAAAACAAATGAGCTTTTTCTTACAATGGTCTCACAAGAGAGTCAGCTATTGTCATTTCTTTCTACAGATTCAAGATTCAGAGAGCATCAAAGATCAGCCTAATACTGCACAGCTAAATCACAGAGCCATCTTATTCCTATTGCTCTAATCGGTATTTAAAATTAGAAAGGAACTCTTTTAAGGGTCTGAGTAAGTTCTGGTCTTTCCTCCAGAAAAAAATGCACGGAAGTTCCTAATTTTGCATACAATTTCAAAGAATTCACAGATTCCCTGAAACTCATGCAAGCATCAGTGGACTCCTGATTAATTTAAGGATTTCTAATGTACCCGAACAGTGGTTATATAAATGTTCAGTTTATAATTATTTATTCAATGGTGTATATGTTACATTGACTTTTTCTTTATATATTTCATAATAAAAAGTAAATAAAAGACACAATAATGTAGAACTTCTCTACATTTATTTAGTTATGCTATTTGGCTACAGATCCTGGGCTTCAAAAAACTCCATTCAAAAGGTTTTTAAAAATACAAATCCTATGCTATCCAGCCTATCTCACTCTCATTCTACATAGGCTACACAACAGTTAGCTCCCCCTCCCTTTTTTAAACACAGCCATCCTGTTAGTCTGTGTAACATATGTAATATATCAGTTTTGAAACTATGGACATCATAGAGTCTTGGAATTAGTTGACAAGTTCCTTTTCAAATTTAACTTTCCTTCTCCACAAAAATGCTTAATAATGGAGAGGAAAGCTGAATTTTCAGAAAAAGTGGAAACTGTGGAATAAGCAAGACAATGCAAGTCACCCTATTCTAGTTTCTCTTAAAATAAACATGAACTATTTTAAGTCTACTTTCCCACATCCTTTCAGTCACAAAAACCACAAGGTCATTTCTTAATCATCTTCCTTAGAAAGATTCCTTTCTAGAGGTTAGTTACATGGGCACAGATAAGAAGAGGCAGAATAAAGCAGATAGTTGAGTTTCCTGAAACAAAAATAGCATAGTTTTGCAAGTTCTTTAGTCTGACCCTTAAAAATCTACTTTTCTTTATGATTGTTAACCTTCTTTAAAGATAAGATGACTGATGAGAAAAAGAATCTATTCTTTGTTTTCCATCTCTTTTTCCATCACACAAATCAGTCAGTGGAAAAAAAAAAAAACCTTGGGATCAGACTTTCACAACCTAAATTAGAGAGGAAATTGAAACATTTACTGCAGATAACTAAGTACAGAGTCCTGTTCTTTCACATATTACAAAAGAAAATCAAAATTATAAGAACACAGAAGGGAAATATTAAATCTATGAATTTTATTATAATCATATTCAAGCCTCCCTCCCTCCAAAAAAGTAGAGATAATAGTGACTCTTTCAAAAAATTATTTTTCCTTCAAACAAGGGACAATTTGATACACATAGTCCTAATCAGGAAAACAGGATCTAAAGCAGAACACCATTTGATATTATAGCACATGTGGCAGTGATTCTCAACTCTAGAGAGTGAGGGACAAGCATATCAGAAATATCTTGGGAGTCCTCCATGATAAATTCTGAAATGCCATACTTACCTGTTTCGTGTATGTGGGAAATGTTACTACGTAGCTTTTTGAAAAGGTGATTTTTCTCCTGTTTTTTTTTACCCACCCACCCCACACCCATTTCCCCAATCCTTAATAACCAAATCTTTATTAATGTCCCCTGAAGCAATTCAATTCTCTCTATTCCCACTTCTCCTGAATTAAAGCAACTACCTTTTCTTGCCTGGATGACCACAACAGCCAACCAATTGAGCTCCCTGCCTCCTGCCAAATCTTTGCCTATACTAAAATGATAGTTTAAAAATATAAATCTGATTATGTCATTCCCCTACTTAAAGCCTTGTAAAAGGCTTCTCAGTGGCCCTGGGGTACAGCCCAAACTCCTTGCCATGGCACATAAGGCCTTCCTGATCTGATCTCAGCTCACCCATCCAAACTCAGCTCTCACAACTATGTCCCTCCTCCCCCCAGACCACACTCTTTCCATTCTCTGCCCATGCCGAATTACTCATGGTCACCAGTCTCCAGACCTTTGCATACAGGTTACTCCCTCTATCTTAATGTCCCTTTTCCCTCTTCACCTGGTTAATTCCTCCATGTTTTCAGATGCCATATCTCCTATAAAACTTTCTCTGACCTGTCAATATTGGGTTTGGGGTCCTAAATGTTCACTATATCTAAGTCCAAAACATATTCACCACCTCAAAAGGACACTCCATACCCATTCAGCAGTCATTCCTCATTCCTTCTCCCACAGTTCTTACACCTGACAGAGCTCTCAATACTTGAGGGAAGTCTATTTTTTTTTTTTTTAATCTATCTCCCCACTAGACCATAAGCTTCTTGAAAGCAGGGAATGTATTTTGTGGAATCCTCAGTACCTACAAATAGAGCCTGCAATGTGATAGTCATACCAGACTATTTGGTTTAGGGAGACAAATATAGAAGTAGGTAAATGAAAGGGGAAAAAAGGAGAAATTTAAGATGTCTTTAATGTTTTTTCCTAAAGAGTTGGGGTGATTTCAAAAGATAATTACAATTTGGGAGGGAAAGGAAGAGGCATTTAAATGGCAGGTCTTCAGAGAACTTCCTCTAATTATACCTTTGACTCTCCTGCCTTATGATCCCTTACCTACCCCCACACACCCCTTTATGAATCCCCCAGAAGAGAGATTGTGCTTTCTTCCCTTCCTTCCATGCCTCAAACTAGAGTTGGGCAGTTTCCAATGGCACCTGGGCTTCAGAAGGTAGGTGTGGAGCTAAGAGGCCCCTAGGTCAACAAAGCTTCTTTGGAGAGGAGGTGTTAGAGGTGGGCATGGGGATGGGGACTGGGCTTCAGACTGAATTCCATCTTTGTGACTTCTCTCCATTACATCGAGCACTATAGCATGGCTCCCAAGGACAAACTTTAATTTGGTGCAGTCTAAACCCTTATTAAAGAAAGAACATTTTTCTCAATTATCAAGGAACCCATCTTGCTCTGTATTCCATAAGTCCTCATTTTTCTGAGGAGAAATTTTTTGGATCTTCTTCACATTTTGCTGAAATTATAAAAGAGCTATGTTCCAAATAAAGGCCAAAGATTCAACCAGATTATTTTAATTTGTTTGTCCCTCTGATGGATTGTGCTGGACCCACTCATGATCTACAGGAGAAAATTCATTCCACCCCTCACTTGAAATGCAAGTTCTTCCTTGACCTGGCTTCTCTATCTCTAGATCTGCACTGTCCAATATGGTAGCCATTAGCCACATGAGGCTAGTCAAATTTAAATTAGTTAAAATTACATGAAATTTAAGATTCAATTCCCAAATGAAACTTAAGATTCAATTCCTCATTGCACTAGCCACCATGGCTAGTGGCTACTGTATTGAATAGGGAAGATATGGAACATTTCCATCATTGCAGAAAATTCTATTGGACACTTGTCTTACCCTTGCTGCACCTGAACTCATACTTCCAAATGACTACCTTTGAGGGTTCTGTGCTTTAGCTGAGGCAGTTTCCTTAAATTGTCTTACTAGCCAAGTGTGCCTTTCAAGATACAGCTCAAATTGTCACCCTATTCGTGAAGTCTTTCCCAACCAAATCTCCCACCCTCATAGGATTGGTCGCTTCCCCATTTGGGTCCCCATTGCAATCTTTGCAGACCTCTACCATAATGCCACCAACATTCCATGTCACCTATTTTTCACATGTTTCCCTTTATTGCACTGTGAGCTTGGGAGAGTGGGATGGAAGCAGGGGCCCAATCTTATTCATTTTCTTATTCTCAGCTCCTAGACTAATGCCTGATTTACAGTATATGCTAAATAACTATTTTTGTGGATGAATAAATATTACAAATAACTATTCATAAGGTCAAGATTATATTAGTCTTCAGAATAGGGAACTCTCCAATTTAAATCCTTCACTGATTGGTAAAAGCCATGAAGAAGAAATATATTTTCAGTAAGGTCATCAAAATATTGTATAACCTCTCCTAAATCACAGTCTTATGCTAAAGTTGTGTTCCATTTAAAATTAATCCACAAGAGGCATAGTTTGAGTGAATAATTGAGGTGATTTGATAGATGTTGTGAGGTGAGGCTGACTGAAGCAATTCTGGCTTCAGCAATTATTAGATACACACCCACAATATTAAAAGCATCAAAATTTGGCTAGCATTCAAATATTTATTAAGTGCCTAGGTGTAAAAATAGTTATTGGGACATTTTCCATTATAAAAGTAACATATACTCTTTATGGAAATTTTTTTGGGAAAAAAAATCCTATCACTCATAATTTCATTAACAAAGATTAATATTGTTAACATGTTTGTGTAATTTTTTATTTTATGTTTATTCATGTTTGTTTTACCTTTTTATCATACCTTTTATTATCTTTTATACATTACAACACAAATAGATACACATCTAATTATAAAATCCATATACATTATTTTTAATAGCTGTATAATATGTAACTGAGTGGATATGTCATAATTTATTGAAGTAGTCATTATTTTGTAGCATCTTTTCAAGTTTTAACCATTATAAATAACACTGGGACAAATATCATCAAGTATAAAAAGTTTGTTGCATATGATTTCTTTAGGAAAGATTTCTTGATGTGAAATGTCTGAGTCTTTTTTTATGTATGAATAATCAATTTTCTCAGCATTATATAGCAAAATCCCTCATTTTCCCACTGTTCTGCACTGCCAGATCTGTCATTATTCAAATGTTCTTAGTTAAGTAGGCCAATGTTTAGGTTTTCTAGTCTATTCCATTGGCCTATTTGGTAACTCCTAAACCAATATCACACTATTTCAATTAAACCATTTGTATAGTAAGGCTATATATCTGATATGCATTGCCCCCCACCTGATTCTTTAGGAGTTCCTTAGTGTTGTGTAATGAACTAAAGAAGGCCCTTGTATATTGGCCCCTGTGTTGTTTACTTCTTCACTATATGTTGGACTGTTAGCTTAACACCTGCCGAAGCCAAACTCAAAATCTTACATATTCAATTGTATTATACCTCAATTAAGCATATTTTCTAGCCATTTAGAGCCTGGCATCTTTGCACACCCCAAAACTGAATCCAACACCTGCTAGTCATAGATAAGACAAACCCTATAGCTATAAAAGACCCCAAACCACTGCTGCCTGTTTTAGTCAACTCACACTGCTATAAAAAATACCATAGGATAGGAGGCTTAAATAACAGGCATTTATTTCTCACAGTTCTAGAGGCTGGAAAGTCCAAGACCAAGGTGCTGGCATGGTCGGGTCTGGTGAGAACTGTCTTCCTGGTTTGCAGATGATCACCTTCTCATTGCGTCCTAACACTGCAGGGGGTGGGAGGGCTGGGAAGGAGGGAGGGCTGGGGGTAGGGGGAGGTAGAGGGTTCTCTGGTGTCTAACTGTAAGGGTACTAATTCTATGATGGGAACTCCACCCTCTTTACCTCCTGTAAACCTAATTACCTCCCAAAGGCTCCATCTCTGAATTCATCAACATATGAATATATTATAATCCCTTCTCTGATTCCACTCTGTCCACTTGCCACCATCCTCAACCCTCACCCTAAACTACCTTCGGTCTCTTCCTTTTCTAGTCTTGGCACTATGCTCTTACTTATTAATTTTAG
This sequence comes from Eidolon dupreanum, assembly GCA_028627145.1. Classification (NCBI taxonomy): domain Eukaryota; kingdom Metazoa; phylum Chordata; class Mammalia; order Chiroptera; family Pteropodidae; genus Eidolon; species Eidolon dupreanum. Next base: position 121,187,379 of record CM053502.1, on the reverse strand, counting down.
GATCATCTCTTCATATCCCAGAAAACAACCTGTTGTAAATCTATAGATCCAATATTGGAGAGCACTGGCATGTTTAAATCTTTATCCCTTCAGTTTTCTTATCACTGAACATTTTTACCTTCGTTATTGTCTTTCATTAAAGTTTTATAATTTCGTTCATAGAAAGCTTGAACATCACTTGTTATATTCTGATTGTTTGTGGCCAGTATATAAAAATACGTTGATTTTTGTATCCAACAAATTTGCTAACCTCTCTTATTAATTCTACTAATAATTTATCTGTGGATTCTTTTGGATTTACAAAGTATACAATGATACCATATACCAATATGACTTTTATTTCTACCTTTCTTATCCATTTACTTATTTTTAATTAATATATTTTATTTTATTATTTTTAAAAGGTTTAATTTTTTACAGCTGTTTTATGTAAATAGCAAAATTGAGAGGAAGATACAGAAATTTCCCAACTGGACTTTTTATTTTTTAGGGCAGTATTAGTTTTACAGAAAAATTGAGCAGAAAGTTCAGAGTTCTTAAATATCCCCTCACCTCACTCCCCAGATTCTCCTATATCTTGCATTAGTGTGGTACATTTGTTATAATTGATGAGTCCATACTGATACAATATTTAACTAAAGTTCATAGTTTACATTAGGGTTCACTGTGCTATATATTCTACTAGTTTTGCAACATATATCCACCATTATGAAGTCACACAGAAGAGTTGCATGGTTCTAAAACTCCCCTGTGTTCTGCCTATTCATCCCTCCCTTTCCCACATCAATCCTCTGAGCTTCTTCCTCTCCACCCCCTCACCCATACTGGTCATTGTTTTTTCCATCTCCCAAGTTTCACCTTTTCCAGCATGTAAATATAGTTGCAATTAAATATAGTGCAGACTTTTTAGATTGGCTTCATTTAAAAATGTGCATTTAATGTGCCAATCAAAAGACATAGGATAGCCAAATGGATAAGAAAAGAAGACCCATGCATATGCTGTCTACAAGAGACTCACTTCAGATCAAATGACACTCACAGACTGAAAGTAAAGGGATGGAAAAAGATATTTCACACAAATGGAAATGAAAAAAAAAAAAAAAGCTGAGGTAGCAATACTTATATCAGACAAAACAGACTTTAAAACAAAGGCTATAATAAGAGACAAAGAAGGGCATTACATAATGATAAAGAGATCAATACATCAAAAGGACATAACCCTAGTAAACATATATGCACCTAACACAGGAGCACCTACATACATAAAGCAATTATTGACTGATATGAAAGGAGAGATCAACAGTAATACACTCATAGTAGGGGACTTTAACTCCCCATTGACATCGATGGACAGATCTTCCAGACAGAAAATCAACAAGGAAACAATAAGACTAAAAGACACACCTGACCAGATGGACTTAATAGATATTTTCAGAGAATTTCATCCCAAAGCAGCAAAATATACATTCTTCTCAAGTGTACATGGATCATTTTCCAGGATAGACCACATATTAGATCACAAAGTAAGTATTAATAAATTTAAAACCTACCATCTTCTCTGATCACAATGGTATGAAACTAGAAATCAACTACAAGAAAAAATGTAGAAAATGCACAAACACATGGAAGCTAAATAACATACTGCTATACAATGAGTGGGTTAACAATGAGATCAAGGAACAAATCGAAAGATACCTAGAGACAAATGAAAATGAAAACACAACGACACAAAATCAATGGGACACAAAGAAAGGAGTCCTAAGAGGGAAATTCATAGCAATACAGGTCTAACTTAAGAAACAAACAAACAAACAAAAAAAACAAATAGTCTAAGCTTAATTTAGAAGAACTAGAAAAAGAACAGCAAACAAAGCCCAATATGAGTAGAAGGAAGGAAATAATAAAGATCAAAGCAGAAATAAACAAAATAGAGTCTAGAAAAACAATATAATAGTTTAATAAAACCAAGATCTGGTTCTTTGAAAAGATAAACAAAATTGATAAACCCTTAACCAGACTCATTAAAAGAGAGAGAGAGAGAGAGAGAGAGAGAGAGAGAGAGAGAGAGAGAGAGAAAGGACTCAAATAAATAAAATCAGAAATCAAAGAGGAGAAATAACCATGGGCCTCACAGAAATACAAAACATCATAAGAAAATACTAGAGCAATTATATACCAACAAATTAGACACTCTGGAAGAAATGGATATATTCTTAGAAATATACAATCTCCCAAGACTGAGTTGAGAAAAAACAGAAAATCTGAACAGACCTATTACCACCAACAAAATCAAATCAGTAATCAAATACTCCCAAAAACAAAAGTCTTAGACCATAATGCTTCACAGAAAAATTTTGCCAAACATTCAAAGAAGAATGAACACCTATGCCTCTCAAAATATTCCAAAAAATTCAAGAAGGAAGGCTCCCTAATTCCTTTTATGATGCCAGCATTACCTTTATTCCAAAACCAGATAAAGACATTACAAAAAAAGAAAACTATAGGCCGATATCTCTTATGAACATTGATGCAAAAATCCTCAACGAAATATTAGCAAACTGAATGCAGCACTATTTACAACAGCCAAGAGATGGAGGCAACCTAAGTGCCCATCAACAGATGACTGGATAAAGAAATTATGGTTCATAGATACAATGGAATATTACTCAGTCATAAAAAATAAAATGAAATCCTGTCATTCATAATAACGCAGATGGACGTAGAGGTGACTATGCTGAGCAAAATCAGTCAGAGAAAGATAAATATCATATGATTTCACTGATAGGCAAAATCTAAGGAACGAAAAGAACAAATGAATCAAAAACAGATCTATAAATACAGAGGATAATCTAGCGACAGCTGGAGAGGTGGCGGGGGGAAACTGTGAAGGTTTACAGAAGTACAAATTAGTAGTTGATAGAGGGTCACAGGGATGGGGAGCACAGCATAGGGAATGCAATCAGCAGTAATATAATGGCTATGTGCAGAATCAGAGGAAAGGTAAAGTAATCAGGGGGATCATTTCATAAGCTATATAAATGTCTAATCTATGTACTGTATACCTAAAACTAATAATTAAAAAATAGATATATGTGCATTTAAATTTCTTCTATGTCTTTTTCTGGCTTGATAGCTTGATTTCTTTTTTGCATTGAATAATATTCCATTGTCTGGATAAACCACAGTTTTTTTTATCTACTCATCTACCGAAGGACATCTTGGTTGCTTCCAAGTTTTGATAATTATGAATAAACATTTCTGTAGATAATGAGTTTTCAACATCTTTAGTAAGTACTAAGGAGTGCAATTGCTGAATTATATGGTAATTTTATGTTTAGTTTTATTTTAAAAAACCTGCCAAACTGTCTTCCAAGGTGGCTGTACCATTTTATATTCTCACCAGCAATGAATAAGAGTTTCATTTGCTCCACATCTTTACCTGCATTTGGTGTTGTCAGTGTTCTGGATATTGGCCATTCTGGGTGTGTATCTGATTGTTGCTTTAATTTTGCAATTCCTTAATAACACACATTAAGTGTTATTAAGGAATTACACATATTAAGCATTTTTTTTTTCAAATGTTACTTGTATTCTGCATATCTGCTCTAGCCCAGACTTGATCCATTTGTGGACTTTCTTCAGCAGTATCCAGGAAGAGAGGACTTTAGTAAAGCTTAAGTTAAGTGAAGAAATGGTATGAAACAATGAGCCAAGCTGACCAGGATACAGCTGAGTTTACCAACCGTGGATTTCGGGAGGTCCACTTGGTGGAAAGAGAAACTAGACAGAGTGGAGGTCCAAGCTGGAGAGGAACTAGAAACTATTCTGATACTGAGTGAAATAAAGCTGAGGTCTGTGAAGTCTAAATCTCAAGGAATGATGAATGGAGAAATTCCTGATGAGCCATCTGGATTTGTGACGTCTGCAGCATGTATGAGTGAGATACTGTTAAAGCTGAATGGCAATCTCTAGGAGAGAATTAGTGGGAACATGTATTGCCAAGTGTCTGATTTTCATTCCCAGAAAGAACAATAATCAGATTATTATCCTAAAGGCAAGCATAGCTCCTAAAATGGAAGAAATTCCCTCTTCTTGCATTAATATGATCTTTCATACAAAGATCAATGCAAAAAACTGCTCCCAAATTTAGCCTCAATGATACACAATATGTGACTACTCAAATTACTTAAACAATTCCTACATAGACCACAATGCCACCTGCTGTCAAAATATGACTCTACAGCTACACATGCTTCCCCTCCCTCCCTCCCCTCAACTATATAACTACATAGATTAGTTCTAATAATCAAGACCAAGAATTTTGTACAATTCAAGAAGCTGACATAAAATAACTTTTAGGGGAAAGAAACGCGCAATACCCTGTCTCTTTTGCAAGTAAGAAAATATTCATTAAGCATTTATATCTGTTTATTACACATTGCAATTCTCAAAGAGGGTCTGGGCGTCTGGGATTAACATGGCATTCTGTAATAACAAATATTCCTGCCAATTTCCTTCTTAATGTTTCTTTGTAATTCTACTCTTTTCAAGACTTGTCTTTGCCTGTCCCAAACCTACCAAACCTGCAACCTCAGCTCAAGTCTTATCTCCTCCATGAAGACTCTGTTACTACTCCAGCCCAGTGATCTCTGAGCTTGGACTTCCACTCTATCCCAGAGGCACCACTCCTATTGACATTTAATCACACATGCACTGCTTCATGGTAATATTATACCAAGAGCTAGCATTGACAGTATGCCAGAACCATTGTAAGCACTTTACTTTCATTAACTTATTTAGTTCTCATGTTAGCCCTATGATGTAATTACTGTTATGATCTCTATTTTGCAAAAGAGAAAACGGAGGCCTAGAGAGGTTAAATAAAACTTTCCCAAAGTCACTAAAGCTAATAATAAGCAGTGGAGCCAGGTTTAAACCCAAGCATCTGCCTTTCCAACTTATTTGGAAGCACCTAGCAGACACAAACCACGTTGTAAAATTCTCCTGGAGTTCTCACAGTGTCCAGCCTACTGCCAGGATCTTAGGGGCTAATGTTAATAGATTTCCTACAGGTTAATAATATTCTATGAAGTCAGAAGACCCAAGGAAGAGGGTTTTATGGTCCCATTAAGTAGGCTGATAATAAAACTAGTCTGGCAAGACACCATAGTCACAATAGGGAACCTGTACTAAGAAGGTACTATGGGCCTGGCTGGCACTGTGCTAAGTATTTTTACATATTAACATTTAATCATGTTAAAAAGTCACTTCAGAGAGTTACTATTATATGTATTTTAAATATGTATATGAGGAAACAAGCACAGAAAGATGCAGTAACTTGCTTAAAGTCACACCAGCCTATGCCTAAACTTATATGCTATTGTCTCTCTTACTGTGTAAAAATGCTTATCTGCAAAGTATTTATGAATTGCAGGGGAAGATAGCTTTCCCCATAGAACACCAACTCCTAGTCTTGTAGGAGTGATGCAGGAGAATCTCCTCAGCAGCAGAGTCCTTTGGGAGGTCTAGTTACTGCTGCCGGCACTGAGCTAGCCTCAGGGGGGCACTGCTCCCATTTAAAAAACTTGGCTTTTACAGGCTTGCTTTTAAAACCCACAGCTATCTTGAAGCAAGGATGGAATATTTAAATCAAGATTTATCAAAGTTCAGGGTATAGAGAGTATAACAAAGATCCCCATAATCTGGTTACAAGATGTGGGCGGCTCTCCAAGGCTGCAACGAAGTGGAGACTCTTGACCTTCCTTCCAGCAAAGGCTCCATTCTTGCGTTTACCACACTAGAGCACTCGCCTGGCACCTTTCCTCTTCAAAGTCAGGCCCTTCAGGGGCTGGGTTGAGGAGAGGGTGAGGCTTCCCTGTGGGGTGAGAGAATTCAGAATTCTGTGTCCTGTGTGAGGGCCTGCCTCTTACACAGATGATGGCCAATGGAGATGAGCGCTCTCTTGGGGAGTTGCCGCCCCTTCGGCCACTCCCTCCAGGAATGAAACCTGTTCTTAAGCCTCAACAGAACAAAATAAGTCTAAAGGCTATGTAAGATTGTTACGTGTACAGTAGTACGTGGCCACGAACCAACTCCTTTGGTCAGGATATCAAGAAATGAAAGGAATTTTCACACCAGGACTCCGGGGAGATTAGAGAAGCCAACAAGACGAATGGACTCCAGCCAGGAGCCTATCAGATGATACCATATGCATGTGTGTATGTGCCTATGAGCATGAACTATGAGGTGGTGGTATGTATTTTTGTTTCCAGATACTGTAATTTGAGGTGCTAATGACAGGGAGGTCACCATCATTATTTTTATTATTTTTATTATTTTTAAACATATAATTTTAAAATGTAATATATTCAAATGGTTCAAAATTAAGAGGTTTAAACTGATATACAATGAAAACTAAGGCTCAACACTTGATCTCCAACCATTCAGTTCTCTACTAAAGATGCAACCAAGATGACCAGTTTTTGTGCATCTATCTGGAAAAGAGGTACCTTATACATATTACAAATAAATGGATATATATATATATATATATATATATACACATACATACATATATATGTATGTATGTGTATGTATATACAAATATATACATTCTTTTTCTCTTTGTTTATAAAAATAGTAATATATTCATACTCATGGCTCTAAATACCATCTACAGATGACATTGATTAGACAGTCATTTGGATGTCTGATACATATTTGAAATTCAACATGTTCAAACTAAATTCCTGACCTTTCCCTTCGAACAACCTCCACCAACAGCCTTCCCATTCAGTCCAACCCCAGCCTTCAGGTTGTTCAGTCATCCTTGACTCCTCTCTTTCTTCCACACTCCACGTCCAGTCTGTCAGGAGAGTCTGTTGACGACTTTGAAAATGTTTCCACAATCTGATCACTGCTCGTCACCGCCTCTGCTGTCACCCAGGTCACAGCCACCAGCATCTCTCATCTGGATCACTGCCACCCGTGGCCTCACAGTGCTCTCTGCTTTTACCCTTATCTCCCACAGCCTATTTTCCACAGAGCACTAGAGGGATCCTTTTCAACTGTAAGTCATAAAATGCCACTCTGGGCCACCAAACCCTACAATGGTTCCCTGTTTACTCAGAATAAAAGTCAAAGTCTTTGATCCCATTATCTTCCTTACCTTTTCCTACGAACCTTTCCAGCTCACTCTTCTTAGCCTCACAGGCCTCTCTGATGTTCCCAGCACTCAGCAGACACATGTTCCTGCCTTGGAACATTTATTCTAGCTCCCTCTGCCTGGAACTGCCTTCTCTCAGATACTCTTTCCACTAACTCCCTCTCCTCCTTCAAGTCTTTGTTCAAATCTCCCTTTAAAAGGCCCAACCTGTGTCTAGTGTGATGCCTGACACATAGCAACATAGCAGATGCTCGAACGTATTTGTTAAATTTGTGAATGAATTAATAGATTATACTGTGCATATCATTTGCACCTTGACTTTTCACTTAACAATATATTAATTCATTCAACAAATATGTCTTGGAAATCGTGGAAATATTTTATCAGCACATATATTTTTTCCTCATTTTTTTCATAGAAGCTTATTATTTCACTGGAATTACATCATTAGGAAGATATAATTTACATAACCAGTTCTATTTAGATGGTTTCTAATCACTTATTTTTACAACATACTTTAAAACAATCTGGCCCACATGTAATTTTGCATCTATAAGATATCTGTAGAATAAACTCTTAGAAGTGGAATTGCTGGATCGAAGGGTATTAATATTAAAAAGTATTGCCAAATTGAATTACATACATCTCTCCAGCAATGTATGAGAGGTGTTTGTTTTCTCACACTTTCACCAATATAGTTTTATAATTTTATTATCTTTGCTAGTCTGATAGGTAGAAAATTAATTTTTGATGTAATTTTAATTTGCATTCTTATTTTGAGCGATTGAAACGTTTTTTCATGAGTAAATGATGTTTGATTCTTTTTCTATTTATGTTCTTGATCTATTTTTCTATCGGGTTGTTGATCTATTTCTTATTGATTCCTAGGAGTTCTTTTTATAGTAGGGAAATTAGCCATTTGTCTGTCATAGAAAATGCAAATAGTTTTCTCTGCTTTGTGGTTTGTCTTTTGACCTTGCTTATGATTTTTGACCTAGCAGAATTAAAAAGAAATCTACAAAGTTGAATTCATCATTTTTAGTAATACTTCATCTCCTGGATTTTGTGTCAAACACAGGTCTTCCTCAATCTGATTTATTTAAGTATTCTCCAATGACTTCTTCTTTTGCAGTTTCATTTTTACCTTTAAACTTTTGATATACCCAGAAGATATTTTGATGTATTGTGAGACAGAATTCAATAATTTCTGTCCTTGATGGCTACCTCCTTGCCCTCAAACCATTAATTGAATAAGTCATCCCTCTTTCACTACTTCAAAATGCCATTTTTGCTATATGCTAAGTTAATAAGTGACATTAAGAAGATTCAAAATCAGATATTCCATAATTTAGGACAGCACCCCTAAGTTTTCCATATACCTTTACATTTAATTCTAAAATTCTATTCTGTCCCATTGATTCTAGTGTCTATTCATGTCCCAGAACTACCGTTTCATTTTCTAATGGCATATAATGAAAAGACTATTGCCCATTATTACATCGATTGTCAGAATTTCCCTAAATATTCCTGCTGCTTATTTTTCCACCTGAAATTTAAAATCAGCTGTCCATTACCTCTCAAATAATGCCAAGATCAAGACCAACAGCAGCAGCCACATTAACCCTGGGGTATTTCTGTGGTTTCCCATTACATTCATAGTCCCCAGCTCCATTCTTGGCTGCTGCCTGTTACACATTAAAATTACTAAAAAAAAAAAAAAAAAAAAAAAAGGCTTTTCCTGTTTTGTCTCTGAGCTAATTCTTTCTGGACTTCTGGTTGCACGGGCAAGCATAGTTTCTTCTCCATGACTGCCTTGGGCTATTGTTCTGGGCTCTGAGACAAGCAATCTTGATATTCCTCTATCCATTATTTTTTTTTATCAGTTCATGCTATAGCATAATTTAAAGTGGTTTGTTCAAAATCATAATCATAAGGGACTTAACCATAATACGACTTTTATTAACTTCTTTTAGATAGAAGTCTTATAATCCTGAAATAATCTTGCAGTCATTCCAATTCAAACTGTATATTGTGATTCTGCCCTTTCAATTTGTAAGCATACTTTCCACTTGAGTTGTTAAAGATTCACACACATGACTGGTTTCTATGCAACCACTCACGTGAAGTACATAGTCTGTCTTGCAGCTTTCCATTCCTTAGCGAAGTGCTTAATATCTATAGTCGACAAACATACCCCACAGAGTAAAGGAGAAAAAAAGTTGAGTTAAAGAATTTTTACATAAATGTCAGCAGGCATTTCATAAAATTAAAAGTTTTTAAAGCTAAAACAAAAGTTCTACCCATCATTGACTAAATATATTTAAAAATCTATGAGCTGTAGATAAACCATAACCTACCCACACATGAACACATAAAAAGACTGAATAAAATATAATGAAATTAGTACATTCTAAAATTTAAAATGAATGACTCTAGGATCTGCATGAGAAATGCAGAACCCTATGTCTTGTGGCCTCTTTTTTATAGGGATGAAAAATAACAACTAACATTTGGAGTACTTTCTTTGTCTCAGGTACTATGTTAAGCATTGTATTGAGTCTTCACCAAGACCCCATGATCCACATGCAATTATTATCTTCATTTTATATATGAAAAAATCTGAAGCTTAATAAGCAATTTGTGTAAAGTAAGCCAGATCCCAGGATTTACACCTAGGAAGCCAGAATCCAGATCACAATGCTGCTACAATGTACAAATGAGAAGCTATAATGCGAGTATTTGCAGGGTTTCTTACTACTTGGGTAATTATGATTTTTTAAAATCAGCTTTATAGAAGTCTAATATACGTAAAAAAATTCACCAATTTTGTATACAAATAGGCACATCTTGAAAGATACATATTCAGTAGTGCTATCATCACCAAAATTATAGAACATTTCCATCACCCCTTAAATTTCACCCATGTCCCTTCACAGTTGATTCCTTTGTCTCCATACTCCCTGGCTCTTGGCCTTTGGGACTTACACTACCTGCTCAATCTTTCTCTCTTTCTAGCCTTAGCATTTCCACTCTGCCCTAGAATCTCTGTGGAGTCATAATTCTTCCTACCTTCTCACCCTCTTTTTTCCCAATGCACAATATTTATCTAAATAAAATATTAAGTATGTAATACAAACGGTTCTTAGATATGGTGAAGATCATGGGAATGACATGCAAATGAATCCCTGTTGTTAACTGATCCAAGCAGCCCATAAAGTCAATACAAAAAGGCATCTTTTATTTTCAGTTAATTATTTCGATAATCACCTGTTTTGTTTTGTTCCCCTCTTATTTGGAAATAAAGGATATAAAATTATTTTTATTAATTATCTATAAATTAGAGGATAAAATGCAAAACACAATGAGTCATATTTCTAAGCATTTTCTCAATAGACTGTGCATATTGTTATATTGTAAGGCCAAGATGGGTTACATAATCAAGATCACATTTCAGGGAAACTTAGTTACCAAACACTACTTGTTTGTCAAGAAGTCTTTCCAAGGTATTAGTCCCCTTATGTTGATGACCAAGGAAAGCAGATAAAAGAGTGTGAGATGAGACAGGAGGAGTGACTTCGACATACCCCATTGAGAGTGGCATTCTCTCTGAGCAGCTCACGTAAATCCCTTAGCAACAGAACAATGGGGTTTACTCCTACAATTCTTCAATTATTTGGGGCTCCCTGGCAAGAGTCCACTGAGTGTATCTGTGCGACAGGACAAAATAAAGCCAGACCATGACCGTCATGAGATCCCTGGAATAGGTGACTGCAGTAACAGCATTGGCTTTTGTTTCTGCCTGAGACCTTTCCCAAAGAAGCTGGAATTCTCTTTGTCTTCCAAAGAACCCAGAGGTAGTATTTTGTCAGGTAGGAATCTGTTGGCCTGAACCAACAAGAAAAATAACTATCTACTTTTGGCCACCTGACAACCTTGAAAAAACAAAACCATGTGAGGAACAGGAAAATTTACCCTTGAGATTGTAGAATCCACTTTGCTGAAAATAAAATTTGAATCCAGTCATTCCTTCACTGACATGGACATCACTTAGGGCTAAGCAAGAATATTAGTTAGAGTAGGAGGTAAGTGATAGTAAGTATTAACACCTCCCAGTACAGCATAATGTAAATTAGGAAATGGAGCTATGAGCTCATTGTTGCTACTTCTGCTCTAAACAGTATTTTAACACATAAACTCACTATGTTTCTATCCATTTAACTGACTTCTCTAAGAGTAAGGATAATCACCTATTTCATGTACCAAGAATCTGAGTATCTAACACAACACCTGATATACAGTAGCTTGCTTCCTGATGCATGTTGAATAAACAAAATCAATAATTAATATCCCATATATTATCCCTCTTTGAATTCTAGATATGTAGATCCCTGGAATACATTGTATATGTATTCTACATTGGAGATATATAGATTTCTAATTAAAATCTACAACTCCATGGTTAATTATATTTTGTCATTAAATGATATTCCTTCAAATGGGTAAATGGCACCAACGGCGCTCCTTGGGAACACTCAGTTTTAGTGAGGAGATAAGAAATACTTGTCCAGTATAGAGTGATATGCCAAGGATATTACCTGGCCCTGGAGTTTGTTTTGGGTCCCCAGCACTCAGCAGAGAGAATCCTCTGTGGCCTTAAAGTCCAGTGGTGGGAGATAGTCACCCAAAGCAGGTAAGACTGAAACAGTGCTGTGAGAAATAGGAAATATCACATATGGTTAAAAGTAAGGAAAGGCAGGCTGATAGACTTGGATCTTTGTAAATTTTAATACCTAATATTAATTACAATATTTAATATTAATTACGACTGCTATGTAAACAGGGATACTTTTAACTTTATTTAACTCAATATTAAAGTGTTCATATTTGGAACTAAGTAAAATATAACTACATTTATTTTCAATCCTGCAGTTTGGAACCAGATAGCAATGGGTTGAATGCATCTGCACTTTTCAAATGGAGTGACCCTATGCACAATACCTAACCTCGGAAATGTCTGAATGTCTATCTGTTTGCTGTGAGGCAGAAGCTGAATATTGCAGGTGAAGCACTCACATGCTGCTTGGCTTATGGCAACTGGACAACAAATGGCAATGCTTTCTTCTTTCCTTTTCTGAGCGATCTCAGCCATGCAGAAAGAAGAATTTATTAGAGGCAGCAAAATGTCAAACTCTTCTGATCTGTAAGTGAACCTAAGTTTAGCCAAATAGTGTCTACATTGTGTCAGTGTAAATAAGGCACTCAAAGCTAGAATATACAAGCTTTGAATAGGTCAAATGGAATCAAAGTTGGAGAAAGAAAACCTCAGAGTGACTTCTGTGTAACACAAAGATCCAATGATCACTAAATAGCTTTGTGAGTAGGATGGGTGAGTGAAAAAGAGGGGGTCTCCTTGATCTCTCCTAATGGTACTATGCATCTGTTTCCCAGACCACAGATATTTTTTTGTAAAAACAAGGTTCTTTTCTTTGGGGAATGACATCCAGAAAATTAAACTGCAGTAATCTCTTAGGGTCTTCAGATTAAGTTCTCAGATGGCCTCCAGTAATTAAACATAGCTTCCTAAATACTAGAAACCACGGGAACTCCTCTAGTACAGACAGCATCGCAGACAACTAAGAAAAGCACATTCTTTAAGCTCTCTTTAAAGTAACTCTCCAAAATGTTTACAATTTCAATAACTTACATAGAGCTTAATATCTAAGGTCTATAATGGCCTCTCTAGATATTATACTCAAAGTAAATGGTATCAAGAAAGTTATTAAGTATTCTCAAGTCAAGTTATGCAAAAATTAGGTTCACCTAGGAGAACCATCTTTTTGAAAATTGCCTGATTTAGTCTTAATAAAGTTTCCCTAGAAAACTTTGGAGTAAGGGTCCCACTGAGATTTCAAATGCATACTCACTTTCAGTTTTCTCTTGACTTTGGAATCTTTACCCTTGAGCTATGGGCAATTGATCTCTCTCCAAAATCCTGAGAGGACCTCTGTCTTTTTTGACATTATATTGGTGGAAGGAGCTACAGTTTATGACCCTCCATAAATTCATCCCTGGGCTTGGCATCAGGGAAGCTCATTAATGTCCAGTTTTGCTCCCCTTCATTCTTGGCTTTCTCACCCTTGTCCACTGGAAGAGGTTGGAGTCTCCACAGCAACTCAGAATTGCCCTGCTATAATTCCAATGTACTTGGAAGCAGTGCATCCTTGACACCCACTCAATGCTTATTTAGGGACTGAACTGGGCTGATGTGCTGTAGTTGTGGAAAATACATGGGCTTTTCAAATAACTCTGTGATCTTACTTCTCTGAGTCTGTTTCCTCATTTTCAAAGTAGGGGTAATAACAGGTATCTTACAGGGTTGCTGTGAAATTTCAATAAGACAAAGTTTAGGAAGAAACCTAGTATAATGTCTGATATATAGATGTTCAGTATGTGGTTTTTGCTATATTTTCTGTTGTTTCCTTTTTTTATCCACCAGGATGGATCATCCTTATCAGTGCCAAAGAAACAAGATACTGCTGTGAGGCCTCACAGAATGGGATACTGGATAAAAGAGTGAGGTCTCATTTTTAATCTATTAGATTTTTCTGCTCCTTAGGGTATCCACTTTGAATGTTAATTCTCAGAGGTATATTATCTGGAAGACAATCAAGCTAGAAAGAACTGTGAGTTGAGGTGATCAAATCAAGGTGAAGGATTTGGGTAGGAACAAAAATTATGTTTCCTCAATTTGGCCTTAGGAGAGATAAGGGTGAGTGAAAACAAGAGAATTGAAAGATACATGCACACACACCCCACCGCCATGGTGAGTGCTGACTCCAGGCTGTGAGTGGCAAATGGGGTCTGGGATTAGGTCAGTCTGTCCTGATAGGGTCTCCTGTGACCACCCTTATGATATTAGCACTTTGGGGGAGTAGGTGAGAGTCCTCTGGTGGGCAGTGAGCCCTCCTAGGGGGTCAACATGGGATCAGGACAGTATTAAGATGTCTAACTTCCCTTCTCAGAAGCACTTACATTATTTTTAAAACCCTAAGGATGCTATTGGTTGGAACTGGGGTGGGAGCAGGGGCTCGAGTATGAACAAGAAAAATACTAAAACCATAAGTCATTTAATTTCTTCCAATATGGTTGAAGACTGAGAAGTTAGGGTCCTTTTTCCAACTCAAAAACAAGTTGCCTGTTTTCACGTTACTCAGCAGGTCACTGATGCCAAAGGAGACATGCTTGATGGTGACCATGAAGTGACCCCTTCAGAAGATGATTTCCTTTTGTCCCCTACTAAATGTGCTCAGATATTAATCTTGTGGATGATTCTAATAACTCAGATACCATAATCCTAGGTACAACTTCCTTTTACTTCTAGAAGAGACAAAAAATGATACATGACATAGACAGGCCACATTCTTCCAGCACTCATCACAGAACCTACAAAGACACACGCTCGCAGAGTCAACAAACTGGCCACCGAGGCCTTTATGCTCTGGATGAACAAAATCATGACTTAGCGTTTAGGCTGAAGACTCTGGATTTGAAACTGGCTTTGTCCCTTATTAGCTGTATGGCTTTGAAAAAGTAAACCGTTTGGGCCCGTTAATGGTTTCTCCCTTTCACAAATTGCTGTAAAAATGATGAGTCCAGTTGTGTACATGCTCCCGGCACATGCTAGTAATCTCCGTTGTTGGCTGCTGCTATTATTTATTCATTTCTAAAAAACCTTAGGTCTTTTGGGCACCTGTCTATGCCTTATAATATTTTGAACTCTGGCTCTGTCACCAGTTGTGTGCCCTGGGGCAAGTTATGAAACCTCCCTGAGTCTCAGTTTCTCTCCCTATAAATTGGGGGCAATAATAATTACTTTCAAAAGTTGTTGTAAGTATTAAGTATTAATGTTTTTAAAGTGCTTCACACATGCAAATATCTTAGTACATAGTTTTTATCATCTGTAAACAGTGGGATAACAACTGCTATCCTGCCTCACAGATTGTTGTGAGAAGAATGTACTTGAAAAAGCAGTGTAAAGCACTATATAGAAGTTACCTCCAACCTCTAGGCAGTCGATTAGTATGGGTTGCAGCAGTTCTGTACTATCAGAGAGCTAAACACAGGGATGCGTATTCCACTAGACAATTGTAAACAAATTGCTGCTCTTCCCATTAAAAATCCCCAGACTGGTCAGTGAAAACAAATCCACCTAAGTCTTGCTCAAGAATAGCACTTTTAAATTTACTAGAAACTGCTTTCCAAGTTATTAATTTTAAATCCACCAATATAGATTACTGATGAATAATTTAAAAATGTTACATTATAGTGGATAAATTTGGGGAGTTGTTATGGCTCCTGTTTTCTTTCATTTTAATTTAGTAAATATTGACACATTTGGTCCTGAGCATTGTGGTAGTTAAGATTGTTTTCTGCATTTTGACCCAAAGGAGACGAGTTCAAAGCACTCCTGGGCTTGGGTATAAATACAAGAGGACTCTCCATCCCTTAGGCAAGGAGTCTGTCCTCCAAAGACACATTTCTGTTTTACAACGGGCAAATATAAGTGAGTCCTTTCTGAATTATTTTATATAGAGTTCTCAGAATTTAAATTTTATCCTACTGAATTTGAGAAAAATTTTTTTTTCCTACAGTGCTATTGCAGTTCACCAAATAATAATCTCTATTATACTGGAAGTTAGCATGCCTCTCCACAACTGAATGATCTAACAATATACCTATCCCCTTACTTGTTTTTGACTGCAACAAATACTAAATAGTTATGTCTGATGTAAACCTGAATAAAGCCAGATACAGAAGTTTGTTTAGAGTTCTTCCAAGAAAGCTTTTTCCCTCCTAATCAGTTCTGATCCCTCTCACTTTCATCTCTCCTCAATTAGACTGGGAACTTACTGTAGCCAGGAACGTGCTTTTGAATATTTAGGATCTCCATCAAAAAGCTCACAGCCCAATAGCACCCTGCACATAACGAGGGAGCAGTAAATGGTTTTTGAGTAAATTTATTTAGTCTTTAAAACAATGTCTTTTGTAGTGAAATTTCAGCTGAAGACTTCTAATCAAGAGTTGTTTTGGATCTCCTGAATAAGACCGGAAGGTGTTTTCTTTCTTTCTGGCAGAATAAAATCTGCATGTCCTGGTGAAAGCTTAGGAAATGTGTAATTGATGTATTTTTGAAATGCCATTCTTGTTTCTTGTAACTCCTCTTCTAGGAAATCTTTCCAATTTGTCATGATTCCCAGCTGTTTTGCTATGGACAGCAGCTCCCCCTGAGTGTTAACTAGTTTATCCATCACGTTTCCAAGCGCGACCTGATGAGTTTTCTCTGCTTCTTGAAGCACTCCCTGAACCTCTTCTTGCTTCTGCCTCTGAGCCATGGAGTAGTAGATATTCATCTCATGTCGTTTTTCCTTTATCAATTGGCTTTTACTCTTCTTCCGACCCTTAGTAACTTCCATACCGGCATTCACAAGTTCTTCCACAGCCTTGCTACAAAGAATAACATGAGTTTGTAAGTGAGACAGATCAGCCACTGGAAACAAAAAAGCTTTGTCTTTCACCACAGTTGTATGAGAATTTACTGCACTGTTCAGCTGAGCCACCAGCCTGAGACAGGCTGGCAGAGATGAGCTTTTGGATTGCATTAGCTGTTAACAATCAAAAACATTTTCAGAGCAGGGAGATTGTCCATCAACTTCCCTGCTGGGGGCTAAGGAAAGGCCACTAGTCTAGTGTCTGACAGTAACTTTAGGAACCTGAGTCCACTTTGGCCAGAAAAATATAAAGGTAGTATGCTTAAAAATGAAAAAAATAGGGTCAGAGTTCCGAACCTCTAGAGAAAGCATCTCTATATATCAATCCAGCTACTTACCTTTAGCCAGAGGGGAAAAAACCATACTCATAGGTTAGGTTTAGCTAGTTTAGTTAGTTAGGTTTAGGGCCTCTCTTAGCTCTCTTTTTCGCTATTTTTGGGAGGCTGTTGAAATGGTGCAAGATGTATTGCTTACAGGTTTAAAGAAAAATATCAATGGCTGTTCCTCTCCCTTCTACCTACTGAGTGTTTCATTTTCCTCAATGTATGTTGCTAAGAACACACTTTTCAATCTCCTTTCTACGTCTATCAATTAAAATCATGGATCTTAAGAGGAAGAACCAACACTTCACTTTTCCATAGGCAATTCCTAAATTATGAAGGGATCTGTTTCCAAAATTTATTTGTACATCAAGTGTTTAGAGCAATGTTGAACGTAGCAGATCGTTTGCCTGCTGAGCCGACAGTAAGCTATTAATCCATTTTCACTTGAACTACAGAACTGTTAGCACTATTTTAATCCATCATAATCATTGTATTTATAAGGAAAAGGCATTCTGACTTTCCGCTTGAGACACTGGCCTAGCAGGAGGCTCAGTGACACCTCCGAGCTAGAGCTGCAGGCACTCTACAGATGGGTGGCGGGCATCACAGAGGCCAACCTTTGGCAGCACATTTATTTCTCAGAGTTATTAATATTCTCAACCTTCCCTTGGCTCTGCCTCATTTTTACCACACACTCTCCCACTCCATGTGTTTGCTCATGCTGTTCTCACTTTTCAGTCTTTCGCAAATGCGACCTCCTGTCTTCTCTCTAAGGCCCAAGCCAAGACCACCTCCCTCCAAGAAACCTACCTCACCACGCAGCCCACACTATCTTTGATTGATCTTTCCGGGACTTTGAACTCTCGCAGCACCTATGTGTTCCTTGTACCAGACTGTCTAGCCCTGCTCAGATAGGGCAGCCATGCTTAAGTTACTTCATATAATATTGAGAAAATACCCTTATTTCTTTGTGCCAGAGCTAAGGGCCACATCCACAGAAGGCATTTCATAAGCTCTGGTGAAGTGAGAAGGGTAGCGTAATGGAAAGTCACAACCTTTGGCATCATACAAACCAAGGTTCACACTGGGCCCTGTCACCTCCTCTCCACATGACCTTTGGCAGATTGCTTAGCCTTTCTAAGACTCAGGGTCTTCACTTGAGGACTTGGAGGATGATAGAACCCACCAAGAATGGGTACGGGGATTCACTGCGAAGCATATGAAGGGCCTTGCATGTGCTGGGTGCTGAATAAAGGTAGCTGTCATTAGGAATTATAGCCATGACCACAAAAATTCCTGAGCAGTCACTTCATTCATGCCTTTACCCTGGGCTAGAAAATACTTAGAACCTTTCAAAACAAAGATGTTTATTTCTTTTTCTAAAATTCTAAGAGTACAGAGTCTCCTAGATAATCTATTTAGAACCTAATCATCTCAATCCACAAAAACATTTCCTGTGCATTTAACAATTTGTCATAATACATAAAAGTTCTGAAGCTTTAATTCTTGACTAAAAGTTCTACAGTGGGATTCTAAACAGTGGTCCTTCTCTATATTTTAGTTTCTGAAAATGCTCTAAAGAACACTGGAATCTAGCAATGTCTAGAAATAAGATCTGGCATTTTGCAGACTGAGTTTAGCACATTGGAACAAATTTGAACCTTTGTTTAATAAATATTTAAAGAATGCCTACCGTGTGCCAGGGTCTCTTCCAGGCATTTGGAACACATCAATGAACAAAATGGACATTCTAGTTAAATAGACTCAAATAACAAGCATGGCAGTTCCCTAATCTTAGTCAACTGATTCAACAGAAGGAGGTCTTTGAAATTTTCATTCAAACCTCACAGAGGAAAGGGCTGAAGTGGGGTGAAAGCAATGGAGTGAGGGAAGGAGCAGAAGCTGCAGGTCTGTGAGGAGTGGGACCCAAAGGCTCCTACAGGGGAGGCAGAGTCCTGCAGATGGAAGGTGGGGAAGGGCAGGGTGAAGGCACTGCCTTGCACTGCATTGGACCACACTTGTTTTGGAGTTATCACCTTCTCGAACTTTCTCTCAAAATCCTCTTTCACCTTCTTTTTCTATCTCCACAATGATTTATCACCTATGCAAGAAAGGAGGTCCCACTGAAAAGGCCACAGCTGCAGCCCTCATTCTTATTTATCTGCAAAAAAAGAATCCTGTAGGATTTTACCTTTGGCCCTCTTCTAAACAGTTCTAATGAGGAAGATTTTATCTGTTCATTATATACAAGTAGATGTATTTGTTAATCAAGGAGCAAAGCAAAAGAGATAAGTCCTAGACTAGTAGGCCAAACACAAGAGGTTTTATTCTTGTTCTGCTGCTACAATGAAGTGATCTTGGGTAGGTCACTTAACATGTGGAAATTGTAGTTTTCTCTTGGTGCTGATAATCACTAGGGATCCTGACTGCTGTTTTGTTAAAATTAGCCAATTCTATCAAATGTTCATTACACACATAAAAATGGTTACTTTGGTATTCTTAAATATACATATATGATTTATGTAAAAATTATTTGTGATTGTGCACATATATAAGGTTACATGTATACCAAAGGGCATGGAAAGATGCAGACCCTATTATTTAAAATGACTGTCACTGGCAGACAGTGGGGGAGGAGGGGATAGGGAAGCCATGTGTCAAGACTAGCAAATTTTGCTCTATATATTTTCATAATGTCAATTTCATTTACAATACATATTACTTATGTGATAAGAAAAAGACCAAAAAGTAACACATCCACAATAATGTATGATATAGACTAAAAAATGCAAAGATTGACTTTTATGTGTTTGTGAAGAAATAGTTCTCAATTCCTCTCCTTAGCCTCTTAAAAATGGAGATACAGAATGAAAAACAATATTTAGGACAGTAGTTATCTCTTGAGAGGGATGAGAGGAAGGAAACATGATTGAGGAAGAATATATGGCTGCTTTAGAAGTGTTATCAATTTTCAGTCCCTTTAGATGGGTGGTAGGTCCTTGAGTATTCATGTTTTTATTTTTCTTTAAACCGCCTCCACCCCACTCTATAATATATTATATACTGTTCTCTATATTTGATATATTCCATAATAAGAATGTAAAAACACAAAAACTGGAAATACCACCTATGTGCCTCAACCTTATCCCTTTCTCCAAATTGATCTTGACAGAGTAAGGCTCCTGATTTGCAAACGCATTCTCTGGAATACCTTTTCTGGGCCTGGATTGCTTCCTGGGCTATGAGTCTCTCTTCAGCCCTGGCTTTCTCCACAGCCTGGATCTTCTCTTTGTGGCACTCCATCATGATCCTCTGGATTCTATGGACCATGCGTTGCTCTGCAGCCAAGTTTTCTCTCCTCAGTTCGTCTTCCATGTCTTGATGTATCTCTAGCTTGGTTTTAGCTGTCATTTCCTTAAGCAACAGTAAAACTAGGTTTAGATGTTACAGCTTTGATGTTCAAAAATGCACACTAAGAGGTTATTCAAATCACAGTTCATCAACCTGATGAAATGTGTACCTGCAAACACTGATGGTTTAAAAAAATAGTGGGTATAATATGGAAAACTTTCATTTATACAATGCTAAGTAAAATCAGAAACATGCAAAAAATATAGCATAAATATTTATATAGATAACTTTAGAAGGGAATATGAAGAAAGAGAAGATAGTTGAATTTACAGGTATTTCTCCCTTGATTGTCCAAATATTCTGTCATACTATCTTTATACATTACAAATACATGCTATAATTCTACTTTCAGAAGTACATCACGGGAAATGGCAGAAATAGACTATGCCTCCTGAATGTCTCCTAGGTAGGTGGGAACCTGAAGCTTAGGCAGCAACAGTCACACATTTCTGCAGTCACAGGAACCTGCCTGCCAGTCCCCACTGTCATTCAAGTATTGCAGCTCATTGGGGTTGAGGGGCATTTCTTATTCACCAAGAAGAAAGGAACAAGTGCTCCACTGCTCCTGGGCAGAAGGATATGTGGATGCCTTTGGTCGAGTAAAGAGAGGAGACACTAGTCAAATCAGGACTCCAGGAAAACAGACCCTCTCACAGAAAACCCTGGAAATGCCTACTAAATCTTCAGTGTGCCAGGCACTCTGGTGGGCCCAGATACTACAACCACGAGAAGGCTGGCATCCTCACTGTCTAGAGGAGGGGACCAACGAACCATCTAATCGGGCAAGGAGTGTTTTCATAGAAATACATGCAAGAAAGAAGTAGCAGTGAATTCTGTCTAGGGATTTCAAAACTTTCACCGAAAGGTAATTTTTCATCTTTATTTTAGGTATAATGAGAGAACATAAAGAAATTATTTTACATAGTGAGTCAGTGGAAGAACTAGGAATAGAAACCAGGATTCTTGATGCTAGTTTCTCATTTCATTGCTGTCTCTGATGCTAGAGTTTAAGAGATTAATTTATCCTTATTCCAGAAATCCTGTAGTCTTATAAAATAGTAGAGTGAGCTCTCTAAGTTTCAAGGAAACTGAAATCACTTTAGCTTTTTAGAAATTAATGTTCCAATAATTAAAATATTTATTAAACAGACGTGTTTTTTTAAAAGAAAATTTTCAACTTCTTACTTTCGCTACTCCAAGGGCGAAAGATTTTTTTTAACATTTTATTTATTTAACATTTTATTTATTTTCCCCTTCCCTGATTTTTTCAAAAATTAAAAATACAGCAGAAATCAACTTCAAGAATCTCTTCAGAGTGGTCCCAGTTAATACAGTTAGAAGAAAATAATTTTTAGGAAATAGCAGCTGTTTAGAAATGCTAGCTGGGTTTTCCATATTGAAAGCTTTGTCTCTTAAGGCACTAGAACTTTTTGATAAGAAAAAAACATTTTGAATGGAAATATTTCTAAATGTCTTTAACATTTACCTTACTTCATAAAAAGAATATAGTGAACACACTTTAACATTTCTTGATTACTAGGCTAGTAGATAAAGATGAATGATTGCACTGGGCTGAATACTTTATACTGCACTTAATAATTGTTCAGGTTCATGAGGCTATTTGTATCTGTTATCTATGATCCCAGGCTGCTTTGCTTTTTGAAATCTGATATCTGATTTAAAATTTTTTCTTGTTCTTCACATGCCATCAGCCTAAGG
Organism: Eidolon dupreanum; assembly: GCA_028627145.1. NCBI lineage: Eukaryota > Metazoa > Chordata > Mammalia > Chiroptera > Pteropodidae > Eidolon > Eidolon dupreanum. The sequence continues at coordinate 121,165,213 of CM053502.1, read as the reverse complement.
ACTCCCTGTTCTGTTGTCAGTGAGCTCCTTTTTGTTATTTCTACTTTCCAGCATTTAATCTATTTTGGATTTGTAAAACCACACTTGTTTGGTTCAGGGTGTCAAATAAGTGTAAATAAGATTTAAGTGGGGAACAGGGAGGTTCTGCTATATATAATAACCTGAGTCTCTATCTTGTAGCCAGAGGCCTTTATTTAACTTCATAGGCGATATTTTAAATTATTTCTGGGTTTTCCAGTATATTTTCAGTAATTGAGATTGCTGAGTGGTTGAGCCTTAGATAGATGAGATAATATCATAATACATTTCTACTTGAATTATAGAATTTTAAAATGACATCCTAGCCCTTTATTTTGGCTGGGTTCTGAATTAAGATTCAGAGAATTAAACCCAGCCCCTCTTTTATGTAATTGTTTAGTAAAACCAAAATCATTTCACTGTCTCACATATCATGTGGAATACATATTTAAAGCTACAAAAATAATTCAATGACTTATTCTTTGGCAGTATTCTTACTCAATGGAAAAGTCTTCTGATTAAATTATTTTTACTAAAATGCATTTTGAGTGAGTCAGCCTACACTGTGAGATATAAGAAATGGCCTCACAAAATCCACCAAATTTACTGTACAGCTTGACACTTATAATACAACATCTCCTTCAGGAGAAGTTTCTCTCAGGTATCACAGGTAGGAATCTGGGCCTGAGTACATGACTTTTTACCTTGTGGATGAGGCGATTCACAGAATTTTCCTCTTTGTCTGACTACCAGAAAGCTCAAGGCCCAATTAGTGATAATTGCACAAGACCTCATGGCATACATACATTTTTAAGTTTTAAATTCACCCAACTTCATTATAATACGTTCTCTACTCTACTTTTTCTTTTATTTTCCATTAGCTCCCATTCTCATTTACTTTCTAGTGTTGTTGTATTTAATACGAGAATATATAAAAACACCTTTGCAAAATACTACCTCTATTGGATAATACCTTGAAATTTTATTTAACATTGAGCATGAGATTTATCCCAAATCTTTAGTTTATTAGAGCAATGCCTGGTGGTCCCTACAGAAAAGAATTTAATGGTATTTAATTATAGAATGTGGCTTTCTGCTCTATTTATTGGTAATCTCAAACTTTAATATGTGTGAGAGTCACAAAGGCTGCTGATTCAAAACATGGCCAGTGTCTTTGTAGGTCAGGTGGGGCCCAGGAATCTGCATGTTAAGATCCCAGGCGAGCAGATTCTAAGAGAGTGGTTTGCAGACACCCCCTTAGAAGCAGTACTGATGCCTATGAAGGTTAAAATAACCCTAGGCATCCCACTTAAGACCAAGCACTCCTTCATTATATAAAGAAGTCCCTGAGACAGCAGTGTAAATGTAAATTCCCAAACCTTAGACAAATACTTTAACAAGGTCAACCTCTCTATATAACTTTTCCCTTTTAAATTTTCTTAGGACTTCTATTTTAGTATTAAGTGCATCAACTGTACCAGAAGGCTATATGAGGTACAATCAAATTACTTAAGGACTAAGAGGTGAGCTCCTTGAAACAGGTATCACATTTAATTATCTTTGTATCTTCACAACCTAATGCCAGGAGTGATACTCAAAATGTGTATCCTCTGACTGCAGCATTGGCACAGGGGCCTAGAGCCCCCTACCAAATTTAAAGTGCTTCCTTTTTAAATTGCTGGGTTGGGGGAGGTCCAGGGGACTGGTAGGGTATAATCAGGGTGATCAAGATATTAGGGGGCTTGGGAGTGATTATCAACTGATAGAGAAGTATTTCAAAGCTTTAAGAACCAATATGGCCATACTGGTACATGCCAGCTGAACAGCAGGCTGCCCAGACGTGCTATAAATGCTTTTCACATTTTGAACTGAACTAGGGGATGCGCAGTGAACCACCGCAGCCAACCCTTCAGAGACCCTGCCACTGGAGCCAAGCAGGGAGGGTCCAGTACTCCTTAGAAACAGTGGAACGTAACTCCCTCTCCTGCCAGCAAGTTTTCTGAGGACAAAGACACTCCATTTAATTTCACCTAGTACAGATCCGATATATGGTAATTGTTCACTGCTGAGGCAATGAATGAATGGGCCCATTATCCCAAGCTGTTTATTAGTTATGTTCTTATTAAATTAGGCCAAACTTGGGGCCAGACTTCTGCCACTTTCCCTCCAGCCTCTGCCCATGAATCATCACATCTGTATTGTGTCCTGTCCTATATCTCTGGTGGCCAACTTGTGAAAATAGTTCTCTGTCCTTTTCTTTTGAGCAGATTTTGTAGCTGAGGTACTCAACTAAATAATGAGTCCCTGGTCCTCTGCCTGGAAAATTTGCTAATTACCTAAAGTCCTGTGCTTGAACAAGTTACAGGTTATAAAGAACTCCCCGAGAGGAGAATCTTATGACCTCTGGTCTTGTGAGACATACTTGAGAAACGACTCAGGGGTCCCTCTTAGCACTGTAGTACATGCAAATTTAGGTAAAAGGATGCAATCAGAGAGCCCAGATGAAAGAAAACAGACTGCTTCCTTCATTTAACCCCCATTTGAGCACTTACCGAGTCAAGGCCCTGTGCTGAGTGTGGCAATAAAACAGGCATGCCCTTATGGTGGCTGCAGTCACGTGGGCATCAGATACTCAACAAGAGATCACAGTCTATTTAATTCTAACAGTGATGGGTGGTGACTGCTGTGAAAGAGGACATGGTGTCAAGGACAGTGTATGAGTGGCACAGCAGAGCTGGTCAGGTACAGCATCCCTTTGAGTAGTGATGTTTGAGCTAAATCTGATGAAGTGCAAGATGAACGTTCTGGCAAAGACACCAAGGTGGGAAGGCGTATGGTGCATTCAGGTCCAAGGACCCAAAGAAGGGCAGTGAGAGGAGGAAAGAGAGCAAGTGCAAGAGATGTGGCGGGTCAGGCAGGCAGGGGTGGTTTCTTCAGGCCTTGAAACCCCCAAAAGGTTTGGGTTCTCTACGTCAAAGGCCACAGGATTGTCCTGCACCCATTCATCTCTTCTGTGACAATCCTGGGCCTCCCAACCAACCTCCACAAACACCCATCTAGATTTTACACAGTTGTTTTTTTCTCTTATTCCCTTGAGCTTTTTACTAAAGTAATTTTAAAAAGACAGCAAACAAGCCACTATAAAAACCTGTAAGTGTTTTTGATGTTGCTCTTCCAGAATCTGAATTTTAATTTTGTATTCCTCATTTGCTTCTTCAAGTGCTTTCTCCACTGCTTGTTTTTGGCGTTTATCAGCCTTTGAAAGAAAGAGTCCATTTATTAACATAACAGGTTTTCATGTTTACTGAAAATTAGCAAACACCCTGGGGCTTCTAATTACTTGCTCCATTCTCATCTCAAACCTTCCATAGCAAACCAGCTGCCTTGGCCAGATGCCCTAACACATCTCAACCCTTGGCTAACATCTTGTTTCAGGAATTGCTAAATAGCTTTAGTGCAGGCTGCTTGGTTCTTTTTCTTTGCCACTTTATTTTTCGATCAATTGACTATCAAAGTAATGTGCACTTATCACAGAAAATCTGGAAAAGTGGAAAGATGCTCATCGCAGAAAAGCAAAGAGGTGGAAAGATGTACAAAGCTAGAAATTATTGAGAAGGGAGGCTGAGTACTACCCCAAATCTCCTGCATCAGGTCTTGAGAAAGTAAAATTTATTTTATTTGAATAGAATGCCTAGAACATTAGATTATTTATATTCAAACTGTAGATTACTCATAAAAGCATTCCCTTGTATTAGGGTATATAATTAATGATTCAGAATCGATTTGAATTTTATTAAGATAGATGACTACTAATATATATTTTACCCTTTGCAATGAAGCATTTTGGATTTTCAAAGAATCTTCATACCAAAATTTTGCAGGTGCTAATACTGCACAATTCCAACACTCTTTGCTTGTCGTGCTCTCAAGGAAGATTAATTCTCTTGAGGAAATCATTTATGTCATTCTATGGAAGAAGTGGGAGCTGGAGGAGGGAGATTTTGCTTCAGTTAAGTGTCTAGTATCTGCCTATGAGCCCCAATATATACAAATGGCACCTAAAACCCTCGGTGGTCATATGGACATGGTATCAAGGACTTTAGAGAGAAGGGGAGCACAGAGAGAGGTAAAAAGGATAGTAGCTATAATGAAGCATTTGGAAAAAACAGGCACTTAGGGGTGTTACACACTGCACAAATGGATGGTCTAAACATTAGATATTAAGCAATGATAAAGTTATCAACAAGGATGTCTTAAGTTTTAAACCAATAGGAATCAAGAGAGCAGAATTCATCCACATGTAGGGGCAACTTAGAAGGAAGTTCCTGATGACGTCTGCCTCTTTCTAACTACCTACTGTGTGCCAGACATACTATTTCATTGAACTCTCTCAATCATCCTATAGAGTGGGTATTATGGTTCCTCTTTCACACTTGAAGGAGCCAAGACTACATAGCCAAAGAATTTGCCCAAGGTCCCACAGGTAGCCAGGATTCAAAATCAGTTTTGCCTGACTATATTGCTTCAAACAAATCCAAAAAGTTAAAGAACTGTAAAGATGCATTTAGGTTGATTTCCACTTTCTTTTACCTGAGCCCACACTTTAGCTTCTGCTTTTGCAATTCGTTCTTTGAGTAGAGCCTCTTGAAATTTCTCTTCTTTATTCAGAATATCCGCCCCGATGTCTACGTATTTGAAGAGAAACAATCACAAGCATCCACAGACTGTTTCTTGGCTACCCTTTTCACTATGATGTAGTTATTCATTAGAGTTATCTAAGAGATATTATATCCTTTTAGATGTCAATCTTTTCTTTAAAGATACCAATAAAATTGATAATATACTAATTGATTAAGAGGGAACACAGAGCACTGTTAAGCCTCGATAGAATCTATTCCTTTCACCACAACCACTCCTGATAGTGGGCAACTGGGGAAAGAAAGCAGCAAAAAGGAACACATTTTGTACCTCCAAAGTAGAATGGTGAGTGAATATTCAAGACATTAGCACATTATCCAGCATCTTTCTCCCTGCTCCGATCTGGATGCTGGTGTTCTCTTCACCAACAAAGTGGTAGCAGAATGCCTTCTTTACTAGGTTTACATGCCTTCTGCATACGGCAATGTATCGCTTATGGGGTCTAGCTTGGTGATAAGCACAGATTAAGACACTGGGCACACATGTGTTTGTCTGCCGGACTTCTCTCCCTCTGGTAACAGGACCCATTTCTCTCAAGAACTTTCCTCTCGCTTCAGGTTGTTCTGGTAAAACTGCCGATCACAGCAGCCTATCCACTTGGCCCATCACATTATCCCTATCCTTCAGGCCACAATAATTGGCTCAGAATTAAGCATATGCTCAAGCCCAGCCAACCAGGCTTTTCTCTAGGACTTTATATTAGATTGTAAGAAAGTAGCTTTTTTCCCTCTGAGGTTTCTAAGCTGGAGGTAATAGTTTTAGAGCTGTTTGAAACCACTTCTACTCCTTTCCCAGCTGCTGGAGGATGCCAGGCTGCAGCAGTAAACACTTAGGCCAACTCGCTAAAAGAGCAAGAGTGGACAGATTGCAAGCCCTGGTGACAGATCCCCTTTGAGTTTCTCTAGTCTGAGTTGTGTTTGTCACCTGCAACTGAAAACACATGTTTGGTGACATTGACTTAATAGTCTTCACTACTAGATTACCAGGGAGTCTAAGAATAAAGGGCAGTGAATACTATGGCAGAGATGAACATACACTGCACAGGCTCAGTGTTCACTATGACATAACTGGGGAGAAATGTGACTAAGCATGGACCATCAATGTGTTGGACTTCACAAAATGTGATGCAAGTATGGGCTGCTATTACTCTTTTTTATGCTTAAATCCCATTATTTTAGTTGTTTTAAACCCTGAGTGTACAATAGGACCCCTGCAAAGCTTTTTAAAAATATATAGGCTGAAAAAAAAAAGAACCATTAATACGAAAAACCTGTACTGAGCTCAAGGGCATTATGCTGAGTAAAAAATGCCCATTTCAGAGAGTTATAGTGTACAATTCCATTTGTATAACAGTCTCAAAGGGATAAAATTATAGTGATGGGAGAACAGATTAGTGGTGGCCAGGGGTTTTGATTATGGGGTGTTAAGAGGTAACATGAGGGAGTTTCTTTGTGGTGATGGAACAATTCTATGTCCTGATTATGGTAACAGTTACCTGATGAATTTCATGAAACTATAAACCAAGGGGGGGAAAAGTACATGTAAAGTCTGTACCTAAGTTAATAGCATTGTTCCAATACCAATTTCCTGGTTTTGACAATATACTATTGTTGTGTAAGATATCAGTAAGAGAAGCTGGCTGATATCTCTATTTGGTCTCTATTTTTAAAACTTGAGAGTCAACCTTTTTCCAAATAAAAAGCTACTAAAATATGTAAAAATATAAAATATAAAAATGCATGCTGAGGCCTGATTCTGAAGATTCTAGTTTAGTGGGTCTGCGTTTGATTAGTAGTCCATGTTTGGATATTAGTAGTAAAAACAAATTATTTAAAAGTTCTGTACTGCACTGCTAAGGTTAAGAACTAGTACCCTATACAATACTCATTAGCATTTACATATTTATTTATTTTAACATGCCTTTGAATTTACTTATAAAGAATTTTGACTCTTAAAATAATCAATGAAAAATATAGGTCATTGAATATAAAAGACTAATTTCTAACTAGATTTAATTTATCCACTTAATGTTTGGATTCAGATATCCTGGAAGGTATAAGGAATCAATCAATAAAACTTCTCTAAAAATGAATATCCACTGTCCTGGGTGTAAAAAGTTAAACTGTTTAGAGTTTATAATTAAAAATTAATACTAAACATCTACTAAAAGTTAAAATCAGTTTTGGTGTTGGTATTTTTAGAGGATAATTCCAATTTGATCTTCCCCTACAGTTTTTTTTTATGTATTTTTTTCAAAACACTCTCCATTCTCTAGCTTTTACATTTTCATCACATTTATCATGCTAAAGGAAGAGAGGATCATGAAAGTTATTTTGTGAGTCCTTAGGAAAACACTTCTAAGGCTCAAAGTCAGACTGAAAACTGATGGGGATAAGGAGAGAAGGAAACCTGTAGTTACAATTTCTTTTGCTTATTATAAGTGTATAGGTAGTAAAATTCTCGTGTTATCTGTATGTATGACTTTTATGTCACCAGCTACTAAATAAAGGTTATACTTTCTTTCCCCATTAAGATGTTAATCAGATATTTTCTCTCCTATGTGTATGGAAGGTGCCCAAGTGTGGGCAAGGACAAGAAGGACAACTCACATATACTATTATGTTCCAGGCTTTATTACAGGCACAAATATTTCTTTAAAGCCTCATAACAAACCTGCAAGATAGATTTAACATCTCTATTTACTTATAAGGTAACAGACTGAGAGGCTAAGTATCCTGTCTGAGGCACATAACTAGTAAGTGGAGAAGATGGATTTCAACCCATGTTCTTCTCATGACAGACACCCCTGTAGGACAAGCAACTTTGATCAGGAAAGCTGATAAAAGTCTACATAATAGGAAGAATGACATACAATGCTATGAAACATTAGAACAAAAGAAAAGAGCAAAGTCACTTACCTAGTATATCTTTGTGAGTGTAAAAGCGTGTCTTAAATGGCTTGTATTCATGGATCCGTTTGAACGTTTCCCTTAGAGGGGCTGGTGGAATTATTTTATTACAAACAGCACAGCAAACAAAGTTTGTGTAATTTGGATTTCTGATCATAATTAAATTTAAGATGTCTTTTACTATGTACAGTTAAAATACTCTTAGGATGAGAAAAAGTAGTTTTAAGAAAAGCTAAAAGTTTAAGATGGAAGAGAGAAGTTCATTGTTTTAGGACAATGCTAGAGGCTAGTAAGGATTAAATGATTCCACATGATTAGGTAGTGATTATGTGCCTAATGTTAAAGACCATTACTCAAAGCCTCTGCCATGTAAGGCATGGGCACTGGATTTGGGAAGATTTAAGCAGTTGCTCCCTCCTAGACTCCAGCATTAAATTGTTAACTTAGCAACTGTTGCTAGGTAAGACAAGCTTTGCTCATAAAAGCAACTAGAAATAATGACAAAAGGGAGTGTGGCCCAGCAGTTCATTTCCCAGCTACTTTCTGTATTAATTTCCTATTGCTGCTATACCAAATTATCGTATATTTAGTGGCTTAAAACAACACAAATTTATTCACTTGCAGTTCCGGAGGTCAGTAGTCCAAAATGAGTCTCATGTGACTAAGGTATCAGCAGAGCTAACTCCTTCTGGAGGCTCTAGGGGAGAATCTGTTTCCTTGCCTTTTCCAGCCTCTCTCTATAGGCCATCCACACATCCCCTAGCTCATGATCTTACATCATAGAGCCTTTTCTCCACCTCCTTACATGGTGATGTTGCTTCTTCCTCTGATCTTCTGCCTCCCTCTAATGAGGACCTTTGTGATTATATCAGGCCCACCCAGATAATAAAGGACAATTTCCCCATCTCAAAATCCTTAATCACAGCTACAGTGTTCCTTTTTCATATAAGGTACCATATTCACAAGTTCCAGGAGTTAGAATCAAAATATCTTTGGAGGTGAGGTGGAGAATGGGAACATTATTCAGCCTATCACACTTGCTTTTAAAAAGTTTATTTAAAGAATTGATTTCTTTTAGAGCAGCAAAGAAGGAAGTTTAATTTTTTCCAAGTTAACTGATAAATGTGGTTTTGGTGCAATGGAAATAAAATAGAAAAATATCACGGTATTTTAAAGAAAAAATTACTTTAAGTCAGCACTCAAAATTAATAAGCCTGGTTTTTAAAAATTACATACTTAACTATTTTGTTGTCCTTGTTTTAAAATGGGAAGTACTGCATCCTAAGAATCCCCTTGGTGTTTGACAAACTGCGACAGGTTGGTCATCTTATCTATAAACCAATAAATAATTTCACTGCTTGCTTCAGAAAATTCTTGAAAATCAGTTTATCAACTGAACAGCTTACTCCTCTGGGCAAATAGCTCTTCAGGGAATTATCAGAACAGATAATTCCCTGGGCAAAAAGGTCACTTGCTGTTTATGAAGTCTACTTATCAAAACTTGCTTCAAGACCTAATCTATATTGTTACTGAGTTTTGCCCAATCTCAGCCAGATTCCTGCATTAAAAGACCTTCCTTTAACTACTTGAACATTCCAAAATGTTGTCAATATCTTGCCCTCACGACGCCTTTTTTAGACACAAACGATTCTGTCAAAGAGGCATTTTTCTCATTCTCATACAGAATGAATGAAAACATCAACATGCCCAGCTAGGCAGTTTTTGACACTCTACACACACAAAGACTATGTAATTGTGCTATCTGTAACTTGTACTCATCCTGTAAAATGTATTATAGTTAGGTAGTTGTTCCTAAAATTCAATATAATTCTTCCCTCACACTATTTTTCACAGAGATGCACCTCACTGAATCTATTGCTACCCTGGTTCTTTTGGATGTCACATGGCTTATGGCTATACTCTGTATAATTCCTGCTGCCCTTCTGTGCTGCGACAATCTCTTGATAGTTCACCTAAATAATACCTCCCCCTCCAAATATCAACTTATTTTGTTGAATATTAGAAGAATTCTAAAAGATGACAATGTGGCATTAAGCACACAAATTAAAAACAGAAGAATTATAGTTCTTTAACAATCAAAGTCTGCAGGGAAACCAAAGCCGAAGAGGATACTTTCAATTAAAAGGCATTTTATACTACCTAAGCACATTCTAAACTACATAGACAGGGCAAAAAAAAAAAAAAAAATTAGGGCTCAGTAGTAAAGATTTAATTTAGTTGCATGTAGATAACTCAATTAGCTAAGTTCTTTAATATCTACAAATCAGACATAATTGCATTTTCATATATCTTACAAAACTACAAAAATTACTAGAAATTAAAAACTTACATTATAATGACAAACTCTGCCTGTGTAGTAGTTATTATTATGTGATGATAATAAATGGAGCAAAATTTCAGAGATGAGATTACTGAGCCCCACTTACAATGATTTGGAATGGGGTAAATATTTAGAAATGAAACAGGTCCAGAACCTTTGTCAGAAAGAGTGAAACTGTATACGGTAAATGCAGGACAGTAAAGAGACCTTCTTATCTATTAACTAGTGCTAGTTTTTAAATAACAGTAAGAATATTTGGTCTTATGTTTACATCATCAAAACATTAATTTACAAAAACTAAAATAGGTAACAGTTGTAGTCAAATAAAAACATACCTCAGTATAACATACTTTTTTTTTTTTTTTTTAAAGAAAAACTCCAATTACTTTGGGTTAGTCTCTCATTTAATCTTCATTTTAGTAGTTGAGTGGGAGTATCTTTTCAATTAAAATAAAATTCTGGACCAAAAATAGCTGAAATGGAAAACCAAAATATATGAACCATGTGACTCTGTAAAACTATTTGTCTTTAATGATGACTGCAGGCTTTACGATAATTTACAATTATTTCTTTTTCTTCACAAATATAGGTTCTATACCAGGTAGAAAATAAACATTGCTTTTGGAAAGAGCAAAACAAAACTAAACCATTCCAACAGTTGCAAATGCACAATTCACCTTAAAATATTAAAAATACCAAAAATACAATGCAAATTAACAACCCTGGGTACTTTTATCATATAGACCTTTATAATGTAAAAAAATGACTTCTATTCTCATGGTACTTTTATAAGAGGATTTAATAAATTTATTGAGAAGTTTTCTGTGGAAAAAGAATGAGATAATGGCCACAGCTTTGAAAGGACAAAATCTACTATACTGGTATGGTTATAACTGCTATCTTCTTTCCTTACTACAGTATTCTAAAACAAGAAACATGATATTGTGCATTCATAAAGTCTATCATTTGGCGCTTTTGGAGCTCTTGATATAGCTCCATCCGTGGTAACCAGCACTATTAATCCCATTTAGATGTCTTCCTCCTCATATAACTGTGTCCCTCACTATCGATAGCTTCATAAAGGCCTTTTTTATTCTCTTGTGTTGCATGTAGATAACCAATATAAGCCACACAAAGTGAAAGGCTTATCAATCCAAAAGCCATTACGGGTTTGTTCTGTCAAAGAAAAAAAAAATTACAAAGCCTCATTAAGACCAATAATTTGAGGACACCCAAATCCCTGTTGCTCTTTCCTCTTGACAAGGCAACTCTTTATTACCACATTAGCATTCTTATGGAAATATTTTCTATGATAATAGTTTACCCAGTTCTAATTCAATTAACTCAACTCCTTATCATGCAGAGGTTACAGAAGACTCTTGCTTCTCTTCTCCAGTCTTCCTTCTGTCTGCAGCCTGGCCATCACAGACCTCCACCTTCAGGAAGGTGATGGCTGGGAAATGGGCAGAGGAGGCAAGAGGCATGGAAGCTGGGCCAGTGCTCAGAGGTTTCAGTGTTATCTGTCTGGCATGGAGGAGTTATTTAACTTTTTCAAATTAGTTAATTTTATTAGGAAGTAAGGAATGAAAGGTACATGCTATTCTTGCCTGAGTTCACAGACAACTGGCAAAAAGCCTTTTATGTCATATGTTAGGTATAGCAAAAATGACAATGTACACACTTCTCTGGGAACCTACTCTATTGCCTCAAGACATTTTGTGACTGGAACAGATATTATGCTGTTATAATAAGCTTGATTTACTGCTGGAAAATTCAAGACCGTAAGAGGCAAAGCAATGTGCCTTTGAATTAAAAAAAAAATTCTTAAATATAGGAAAGCTATTTACAACCCCACAGAAGTGTTTATCTTTATTACTGTAACTCAGACTCTCCGTTCTGCATGTTCACACTCAACAAATGGGCCTTTCTTAGGTCAGTATGAATGAAGAGTTGCAATATGAATTTCAATTTTAATTCTTTGTTTCTGTCACCATATATGCTGTATTACTACTACCTCATATCTTAATTGTCAAAAGAATAAAGATCAAACTTTTTCACTTGCTTGAAGGCGACAAACTCAGAACAATTTAAATTTGCAATTCTTAAATGCAGTTGGCAGTTAAAATACATGGTTCAAAGTTTTTAAAACATTCAACCTTGATTTAATGATTTGATTGTTAAATTGACCTACTTAACTGTGAAACAATTTTCACTGGTAACCATGTTACTAAAATTCTAATCAAATTCAATACATTTAAATATATTTTATAATAATTTGATTTCATTTACATACATTTAAAAATAAAATTTGTACCTATTTAAAAGTAAAATTTATTAAATTGAATATATTCAATAAATGATTAGCTAACTCCCTAACAGTATACAAAGGTATATTTTGAAAATTTTCACAAAATGTTTGCAATATCCCTTAGGTAAAAACATCATTAATAAAGGCTGGAACTGTAGTCTATAATGATGATCAGATTTTCATTTTGTTTTCTTTCTTTCAATAGAAGGTCTAATTTACTTAATGGTACCTGATCAAGCAATAAATATCCTTCAAATATATACAACTATTAAATTTTTAAATAGGAATTTGAGAAGTTAATCCATTAAAGTGTAACCATTTCCTATTAAAATTCTCAAATGCACTCAAAACTAATTTGTTTTATATGCGTATTTAGTGAAACATCAGTTAAGGTTTTCCTTCCACCTGCATTTATTCACAGAGATCTGAACAGGCAACATAAAATATCCATGATAAAATCAAATGTCACAGGAAATTAAGAATTTTCTATTTCTGATAGCCTAAATTAAACATAAAGTCTTATTCTGGGTATATTTCTTACAGGTTTAATGAAGAGTTCTGGATTCACAGCTCGAAATAAGGTTGTCGTGCGGACTCCTCTGAGCCCTGGGTTTCCAAAGTCTTTCTCTTTGGGTGGTTCCTTTTTAAAGACTGGAGGCTCAGGTGCTGAAGACATCTTGACTAATAATGATTTATTACCTAAAAATAAAATGAGACTTTTTTTTCCTTTGTGATTTTTTTTTTTTTTTAGTAATGCTCTTTAAAAAAACATTCTATACTCATTTTTTTTTTTTTTTTTTGCCTACAGCACCTGGTCTTCCTAGGTGGTCTCCCATCCAAGTACTAACCAGGCTGACCCTGCTTAGCTTCCAAGATCAGACAAGTCTGGGCACCTCAGGGTGGCATGGCCATCGTACACTCATTTTTTTGAATTCTTGTCCACATATATACCAAAAGTGACTGTCACTTATTTTATTACTTTATACAACACACTTTATAAAATGGTTCTTTAAGTTGTTTGGCAAAATGGTTATTTTATTTTTCATCTCTTAGAACAAACCAATGAGGTGGGTAAAAGTTGGTTTCCTACTTTTACAGAAGCCTGGAGAATTGCTTGTTGGTCTGAGTCACATTATATCTTGTTATATGCAGGGTATTACTAGGCTAGGAGTAGCCAGTGAGCTATCCACATCCTTCTCTATTTCCTTCCATTTTCAGTATTTCTTTCATTCCAACAGTTTGAGAGAACTAACATTCCTTTGCTCAGTTTCTCTTACAGTTTCACCCTGTTCCACTTTCCTGTCACGTTCCTACCATTCCTCCACTGGCACAAGCACTAGTACCAAGCGGTAAGGGTAAGTAGCTGTTGGTCCTCAGAACTGCTCTGCTATCTCCTTAATCTGAATATCCTTTTTTTTCCTCTTAATTACTCTAAATCCATCCTATTAAATCTAAGTGGATCACTTGGCTTCTGGTTCTCCTAGCAGGAGTGGCAACATTTTGTGAATGTTTTTCTCTTCTAGGTACTATTAAACAAAAGCTTATTGTTATCATTCTTGCCACCTAATGCTGGGGTGGGGGGAGGGGGGTTGCAAGGGAAGTGATAGGGAAAGAAACCTTCCAAAGAAAGGCTGAAAGTAGGGATAAAACTGCGGGGTAGGGGGGTGGGGGATGCTGCAACCCTATCATGCAGTAAATGTTATGAAATAGAGTCAAACGTTCACATTTAAACACTTATTAGGGTTTTGTTTATACAAGTACTGGTCTTTTATAGACTTTATAAAGCAATATTTTTGCAACTTTATTAGTTATGGAGAAAATAGTTGTTTTTCAAAAGTCTTTGTTACCGTGGTCACTAAATATTTATTTATGCCACTTCATTGGGTAAACACCTCATCAGGAACATCTGCTTGAAGGGAAAAGATTCTCAACACTTTCTACACTTGCAAGGACTTCTGAAATGTTCACTGTTGGCTGTGCCAGCACTTGTTCCCCTTGAGTGTTATGGTTATCATTGTCGTCATTGTCAACATCATCACTTTCTGGTTCCATTTTGACATAAGTTAGCATTCTGGCAGCAATTTTAGGATTTCCGAACACTAGAAAATAGTTAATTTGCTCTCTGTAACCACAAGGACCTCAAAATCAAACTGGTTTGGAAGACCAGTGACAGTAGCAACTGAGTATCAGACTAGTTCAAATACCACATTTGGTTTGCAGTCTTCTAGGTAGACCTCAAGGTATTCCACAGGAATCATGCCTGTTTTCTGCCAACATTTTCACTACTGTGGATGGTACTACATACAGACCACCAGTTTTCAGCAACCATGCCAATGGCTTGCTTAGCTTTATTTCTCAGTTTTCCTTTTATCAGCTAAATCTAGAAAGACCTGTTTTGGCGGTGTGCTTTACTGCACAAATTATACTCTAAAAGGATGGCTACAGAATGGTTGTGCAGTTTAATAGGAAAAAACTCAACACATGCATAGGAGAGTGCTGTGGGCAGAGCAACTATCAGCAAGAGGATGTGGTTTTGCTCCTTTCATTCTGTTGCCATCCTTTCTCAGCCATTCATTAAATAAATCTCTCATCCTTTGGGCGTGCATATGGGCTTGATAATCACAGGGGAGTAAAGGAACATTTCTGAAGCCCTGAGAATTAACTGACTTGCCAATGAGAAGTGGTCTCATATTTTCCATCCAGGATGCATTACATCAGAATAGAGCAATCATCAATCTTTGTTTACCTCCTTTGTGAAATCTTCCTAAGGCATGAAGTATATGAAGCACTAACTTGTAAAACACTGTTTTCATCAGCATTTAAAACATCATTCAAGCTGCAACTAGTAATTTTTTTTTATTTCTTCTTCATGCCAGTTACTAATTTTCTATACCGGAACAGTGCTTTTTCACTACACACAATGTCTGAAAAACATCCTAACATGTCAGAAATTTGTTCAGCCAGTACATTTGCTTTAAACTCATCAGGCCCAAGGTTGGCAAAAAATTCAATGCTTTTTGTGGAACAAATGGTCCACTTACATGCTCATTTCTAGCACAAACTTCTTGATACCATACAAAAATAGCTTTAAAACAGACTTTACATTCACTTCTGTTTTAAGTCCCAGAGTCCCTTTAACTTGCACTTCAGTTTTGGCTCTATCTTTTCAAAAACATCAACAATGTAGACTGTAACTAGTCTCTCTCTCAACAGTGATGCTCAATTCCTGTTATTTCTCCTTTCTTGTGGCTACAATCTATTGCTTCTAATGCCTTCATTTTCTTCTATGAAAACTGCTGGCATTTCATCTTTCCCTCTTAGCCATGAGAGTAGGATAAATTGTATGTACGAATGTATGCAGAATTTAGGTAACAAATGTTAGTTACCAGATGGCTTAGGCTAGGTGCCAGTGATTTTTCTCCTTATACTAATAACGTATTTGACTGTAATGTGGGAAAAAGTCAGAAAGAAGTAATCATTAAAGTGAAAGAAGTATTACAGTCTGTAAATAGGCCATGTGAAGCAGGAAATAGTTAACACAATAGCCATATTGTTATGACTGAATCATGGCCTCAGAGTATTCCCGTAATTGAAACTGGAGCATTAGATAAAAATGCTAGGAAGGCCTGAAGAAGCAAATATACAAAGATAAAATTCATGCTCATCAGAAACTGACAAAAACAGCATTTTCCTTTAATTATTGAGAAACAGCTGCACGTAATTAAAACAAAGCTATCTGGTAGGATATGGTTTAAAATTGTTTACTGGGAGGAAAAACACAGTAATGAGGGAGGGACATATAGCCAGCATATATTGTAGAGCACAGAAGAGTCCTCCAACCACTGTTACCACATCCACTTTGTGTCAATGATGTGTCAAGAACTGAGAATTAACTCAAGCCTCATCTGAAGTCCAAAGTTATATATATGTATACATGATTATGTTTATAAATAATGCATGTACATATACATGTGTCTACAGAGACTAGTTACAGACAACAGAAATTTCACTATTTTAAAATTAAAGGGATGCAGTGATGCTGAATGTCATGAAATTTGACTTATATCTATAAAAACTATGTATGAAGAGTGTTCTAATGAATTGTAATGACTTGATTTTAATTGTAAAATTCTTTGGTCTCCTCTTTTCCTTAGTAAAACCTACATATCTGTTGTAATAAATCAAGGAAATAAGTAATCAAGGTAATAGTTATTATACTACAACCTCCAGATATCCACATCCACCTTAATAATGCATTGTACATGTTAAACTCTACCAGCAATAACAATTAAAGAGTACCTGGGCTGAAACCACTGAAAATGTTTATTGAAAGGACATTTACAAATTAAGGGATTATCTACAACACTGTGTTTTTAAAAGATTTAATATACCACAATTTTCCTTGTTTATGACTTTCCTTCTTTTATAAGACAGCTCAATTTTATTGTTGCTTCTCTTTTTATGAGCCAGTCACTGAAGATGTTACAATAGTAGACCCAAAATTGCATGAATTTGTATATACCATCTACTGAATAAAGAAATTTTAACAAACTTCTATTCTTTAATAATAAATATCGATTACTGAGGCCAAGTAATATTTCTTTATTTTTCCATCACCCATTCTTTTTCCCTTAACAACTTTGAAAATAAACTGTTGTTTATAACTTTTTTTTAAATAGAGAGAATTTTGTCTAAGGCCATGGTACCCTGAACAAGCCCGATCCCATCTGATCTCGGAAGCTAAGCAGGTTAGTACTTATTTAGTACTTGAATGGGACATGACCTAGGAAGACCAGGTGCTGTAGGTGAAAAAAAATAAAATAAAAAAATAAGGGATTATAAATTGACAAGGTCCTTGCAGTCTGTGAGGTCAACCATGGGTTGCCACACCTAAAAAATAATAAAATAAAATAAATAGAATTTTTCATACCTGCCTATAAAAAAGATATAAACTAAGCTGCATTTAATTCATGTGTCCCTTGCTGGTAGAAAAGTTCTTTACCTTTTTCTTCCGCCCATCCTTTTGAGAGGGAAATATGTAATGGGAAGAGGAGCAGAGACAAATTGTGCCTCTGCACAATTCCCTGAAAGTCATACACCTCAAAGTGTAATGGTGCTCCCTCGGAATTAATAACGCACAAGGTGCGAGGCTGTATTAAGACGGTCAAAGATAAAATCGGGACTGGTCATTTTTGAATGATTTTCCCTCCTTTAGCAAATTCTTGCTTAAAGGAATAAACCTGATGTATTTGGCAACTGACAATAAACAATTCACTGGCATAAAATTGGCATGACTATATTAATTACTCTGTACATGAAAATTAGACCAAGAAATAAAAAATATTAGGAGCTTTGGGGAAAATTTAATCTTGATATCCATTTTTGAAATGAGTATCTCAAAAGAAGATAAATCAAAATTATCATAATCATAAAATGTTAGTGAGAAGGAACCTTAGCAATAAGCAAAATCTTTCTTTTAAAACAAGGAATTATAAAATAGACAAAATATTTTAATCAGATATAAATTATTTTAATTTCACATACCATACTATCTTAATATTTAAGAAAATAACTTGAAGTCTGGAGCAGAACATAAAGTTAATATGAATTAGAATAAACACATTTGGGATAGAATACAAGGAATTTATCCTTTGGCAATCTAGCTTATTCTCAAATTCCAACTGTGCTAATTATAAGCTGTACGTCTTTAGTAAGTGGCAACCTCTCTGGGCCTCAGTTTCCACCTTTATAAAACGGGTAATATTTTTTGCATAGAATTATCGTGTGGATTAAATAACATTTTTTATAGGATATAACAAATATTCAATAAATGGTAACTATTGTCATCCTCATCATCTACTCCAACCCCCTTTTCTAGACAAAGAGAAACAGACCCAAAGAGGCTGTGTCTTTGCCAATGAAAGAATGAGATAATTCAGGTCTCTCAATTTCCAGTCCGTTCCTATTCCACCATTTCACTCCGCCTTACTCCTGAATCGATGACTCTGCATTTACAAGTTATTAAAAGATTTGGAAACAAAGTTGTAATCACCTTAACGATTTTTTAAAATGGTTTTAATGTAAAAAACTGTATTTGAAAAGTACCTTTCCAACTATTTAATTTACTGTACCTGAAGAAAGGAGAAAGGTCTTGACAACGGCTGTTGCAGACAATCTGAGAGCTGTAAGGAATTATTTGGGGCCACTCCCCTCCCCATACTATGGTACCAACACTACCGCTGACCAGTACTCAAAGAAAGATGCATTCGAAGCCTCCAGAAAAAGAAGCTGCATTCATATGAGTCCAGACCTTGTGGTGCAGGGGGAAACGCATGACTGCTAATAGCCACAAAAAGAGGCATGGCAGGTGAAAATTACAAATCCATTTTCCCTAACTAGGAGAGTTTGGTGACCTTGGCCACCCACCAGAGTGCGAGACTCCTGGAACAAGAGGGGCGGACACTGGGCCCTGCGGGGTCAGAGATCTCCGAGACTTGGCTCAGGGCGCCCCGGAGTGGCGAGGATTCGGGGTGCTCGACAGAACGCCGCGGAGTCCGACGCACCCGGGAGTAAAGCCCTCCGGGCAGCCGGGCCCGCTAAGGCCCCGGGACGAGTGCAAGGTGGGACCAGCGAAAGGTGGGACGACCACCCTGGCCCCGCCACCCGGAATCCTCCGCCGATAACCTACCGTCGGGTCGCCTAGTCCCCGCGACCCGGACGCTCCGCCTCGTCTCCGACTGCGGGAGAGAGCGGCTCGACTCGCCGGCGACAGCTTTCCGCCGCAGCGACCTCTACAGCCCGGAGGCTACAACGCAGGAAAGCGGGGCTTCGGAGACGCCGTTGCAGTACCTCTCAGGTTCCCGCGCCCGCCGCGGGGGATTGGCTGGCTGGCTTTTGCAGGGTTTTTTTTTTTTTTGGTTTCTTACTTTACCTTTTTTTTTCTTTTTTTTTTTTTTGGTTTCTTACTTTACTTTTTCGGCTTTTCGGGTTCAATTAACCTTCCAGTTTCTTGCGTGTGTGTTTTAGATGCATAAAAGGAGATATTGCCTAGAAATATATCAATTTGTTTAATATAAGGGGAAAGATTTCTGATTTGGGAAAGAAGGCTTAAATCTGGTCTCCTTTCCTCATTTTAGGGGTACGGGCCAAATGTACAGTTAATACTCTGCCATTCTACTAGTGCCTTGAGATGCTAAGACACAAACTATGTGTGTAGCTGTGGTTGTGATAAGAACAGGTATGTGAAACTAATAAAAAAAATAAAGACAAAAAAAGAATAGATATGAGAAAGAGAGAAAGAGAAAGAAAGAAAGAAAGAAAGAAAGAAAGAAAGAAAGAAAGAAAGAAAGAAAGAAAGAAAGAAAGAAAAGAAAAATGAATTTTGGTTTGCACATACTTCCCTGATGAAGTTTGTTGGAATAAAAGTTATAAGAAAATAAACAGAATAGCAGGTACACAGATCTCAGCATGGGTTTGTGTAGCTTTGGCAAATGGATTTTGAATTTAAAAGCTGTTCTCTCAAGCCAAATTAACTTTATATCTGACTTGAGGTTTAATTTGTTTTAAGTTCGTGGATAGATATCTGGTATTACTAAACAATCCTCTGACAAAAAAAGTTAGACTTTAAAAAGCTGTGACATGAAAAGGTGTTCAATGTTACTATTCATCAGGGAAATGTATATCAAAACCTCAATGATATCCACCTCACACTGGGTAGAATGGCTAGTATCAAAAAGACATAGTCTTTAGCAAAGTAAAAGTTTTGAATTTTGATGAAGGCCAAATTATCAATTTTTTTTTTTATTTTTTGGCTTGTGCTTTTGGTATTATTTCTAAGAACTCGTTGTCTGTGCCTAGTTTATGAAGAATTTCTTCTATGTTCTAAAAGTTTTATAGTAACATGTTTTACACTTAGTTCCATGATCCATTTAGAGTCAACTTTTGGATAAAAAGCAAGGTTTAAGTTGAAAAGAAAGATTTTGTTTTAGTCAATTGCTGTTCATTCATATGCTTGTTTTTCATTTGGGCATCCTCTTTTGCAAAAATATCTGTTCTTTTGCTTGTTTTTATTTTGGGTTTTCTAACTTGTTCTTACTGATTTGCATGAGTCCTATAAAGGTACTGGATGAGTCTCTTTTCAAATGTATTGCAAGTATCTTCCCCCAACCTTTGATAGTCTTTTCACTTTCTGAACGGTATCTTCTAATGAATAGTTCTTAATTTTAATGGAATTTAATGATCAATTCCTTGAAAATTGAAATGCACTTTACTAACCCTTATGATTAGCATCTTTTGTATCATGTTTAAGAAATCTTTTCTACTTCAAGGCCATAAAAATATTCTCCTTTGCTATCTTCTAGAATCTAAGAATCTATTGTTTGCTCTTTCTTCTTTAGATCTACAATCCTTCAGAGCTATATTTTATGTATTGTGTGAGGAATTAAAATTCATTTTTTTTCATATGGATTTCCCATTGACCAGTTCTATTTACTGAAAAAACTATCTTTTTTCCCATTGCGCTGCAATTACCACCACCATAAAAAATTAAGGACTGTGGGTCTGTCTGGACTTTCGGGAATTGGCTTATCTAACTGTGGAAGTTGATAAAGTAGGCTCTTGTAAGGCTATCATCTCCTTGTCTGATGTCAGAGCTTGAAGTCCAGGGCAGGCAATCAATCAGGAAGGGAATCATGAAGCAGGCTGCAACTCACAATCCCAAATTGGAAATCCACAAGGAGGGACTGAAACTTTTGCTCTTGTTGCCTCTGACCCTGGCAACGGGTATCCTGCAGAAGCCCTCAGTTGTAAAAGCTAAACACACACCTAGGAGTCAAGGAAGTTGAAGGAGGATCCTAGAGAAGGTAGAGTGCAGATGCAGAGGCTGCTTCACAGCAACAACATGCATCTGCTACAGTAGCTCCTGCTTCCCTTTTACCTTCCCAATCTTCAAATTACCTCCCTTACCCACCCTAATCAGGAACACACAGGAAAGGGAATTCTAGGAAATGTACTTGACCTAAACAAATGGATACTTTACAAAACCATCACAAAGTTATTTATAATGTCTTTGTCTTTCCTTTGAATGTGTTTTTTATAAGATTATTTTCACTGGGTATAGAATTTTGTTTTCACTTCTTTCAGCACTTCCATAAGTCATGGTATTATTTTCTAGAGTCTGTTGTTAGTATTATTTGATTGTAATAAATCTCATTTTGTTCTTTGACAGTAATGTATCTTTTTATCTGTTTGCTCTTATAGTCTTTGTCTTTGGGTTTCAGTAGTCTTACTATGATCTAAATATGTTTTTCTTTGTATTTAATCCTCCTTGAGATTCATACAGCTTCTCAATTTGTGTCTTGATAACTTTCATATGATATAGGAGATTCTTGGCTAATATTAAATATTATTTCTTCTCATATTTTCTCACCTCTCCTTTTTAGGATATTCATATGTTAAAACTTTTCTGTGTTCCAAATGTCTTCTTTTTAAAAATTTTTTTTTGTATTTTTCATTCTGTTTCTGTGTTTCAATTTGGGTATTTTCTACTGACTTGTTTTCCAGATTGCTAAATGGCTTTTTGGCTAATGTAAGATAAAAAAGACAGAAACCTTGATTGTCTGCATATTACTCTGTTGCCTCTTCGTATGACAATAACTTTGTTAAATTTTCTCTAGAGAATGAATAAAATAATCCAATCACTTCTCTAGCATAGTTCTTCAAATTTTTTTATTATTAATAACTTATTTGGCGGAATTTTTCAGACTAAAATCTGCCTTGATATATTTCAAACCTCATTTCTCCTCCATAACTCATATCCTTTCTATGCTGGGTTTCTTTGGACACATTCAAATTGCAATGAGACCTCAAACTCTGCACTTTTTGTTATGGCAATGGGTGAGTGGGTATTTATGTTTCATATTATTAATTTCCAGGTTACATTGACAAATTTACAGAGTTTATATACAAAACAGGATTTTGTTGTCAGTAATTACATTTCCACCTAAAATTGGACTATTAAAGCAATATTCCTTTGGGGGTGGGCATGCACATAATTAAGAATCTTATTTGGCAAAAGTTAGTGGAGAATAAATTTGTTGCTTTTTCTTCCATTTCTGCATTAATATCTACACACACGCACACACACAAAGCCATTCATGTTATTATTTTTAAAGCAAGGCGAATTTAAAGAAGGGGAGAAAGATAAAAACCTAGACTTATCTGTTACACAAGTGTAATGCCTGTTATATTGTATATATTGTGAAAATATCAGTAGGATCTAAATGTTTTCCAATACTGTGTACTTGTTTTCGAGTAAAGAAGGTGCACAAAATGTTAATGAGTAAAATATAGTCTTTTATTTGTTGAGTCGACAACAAAAATTAACTAGAGCTAGAGGCACATGCATCTATCAGCTTTGAGCCTTGTCAAACCCTAAAAGGTTTGAGAAAGTGGAGGCCAACCTGAACTAGATAATGTTTCTTTTTCTTAGGAAAATAATATCTCAAACATTTCTTGAGATATGGAAAGTCCTTAGAAAATATTTGAAGATTTAAGTGCAAATATTGAAAATACAAGCCATTTCAATGACCTGGGAGGAGACGTGGTATCTGGATAGGGCCCAGAGCTATGGCTCTGCTGACAGCCAGCTGTGGTGTAGGGCTCTGTCACAACACTGGATCCTGCAAGGGCTGATTCAAAACAGGGGTTAAGGGTAAATGGGGCAAAGAGGGTCATATCTACAGTAACAGAAGGAAAATAGACTTTGGGTGGTGAGCACACAATGGTATACAATTATAAAATTATAATGCTGTACATCTGAAATTTATATGATATCATTAACAATGTTATCTCAATTTAATTTTAAAAAGAGTGGTCAAAATCAAGGGACAATGCTTACATTTTCATTTGAAAAATGTCTAAAACTCATTTTTAGATGTAGAAATGGTGCTACAATATGAACTTTCATATGCCCCTCAGATATTCTGTACCCAGGAAGCATTCTTCCTCAGTCAGAAGATGGATGAATTATCTGTGGCACCAGAATAAGCAACAGCACTTCAAGGCACAGCCCTTCAACCCATTCTTATCAAAACATGAAAACTCAGAAGCACTTGATATTACAAACATCAGTCATTATTAAGTAATATGTATTGTGTTTCTGGAGTTGTTTTAGATGCTACAAATCTCCTACAAGCTCCTGGTATAATTGAGAATTACTGTTGGAAGGAGACAGGGACTTCTTTCTTCATGTAGGTATCTTGTGTTCACAAATTGTACTGAAAAGCAATTGTTCTGAGATGTGGAAGCAAGTTTTTCCCATATGTGCTTTCCTGCCCAGCACAAAAGATAATTTTTTGTTTCTTTGTTTCTTTGTTTTTCAAGTTGGTGCATATTACTCTCATTTCTGGTGACTTTTTTTTTTTTTTTTTTTGGACAGTAAATCTCACAAGCTGTGGTAGGTGTTGCTTTAAATAGACAAAGATAATGACAGATACCATTGATTGAGCAGTCATTTCAGTTAAGAACATTATAAGAACACTAAAGCAATGAATACCTTTCCCATTTCACAGACAAGGAAATGGAGGCTAGAGGACTTAAGCATCTTGAGCAAGCCCCAAAGTTAAGATATAGGTCCAGGATTCCAAACCCTGGTTTCTCTGAACTCAAAGTCTATGGGATCTTTATTGTTGAAAAAAAAATCTTAAAATAGAATTAACATTAAAATCTGATAACTCTTTTGGACCTTGCCTCTGCAGGCTAAACACTTCCAGCTGCTCCAATCCTTCTTTATATGATATGTTCAGAGACACTCTCTTTACCTCTGATCACTGTTTTCTAGATCTACATGAGTTTGTCTAAGGTCCTACTGAGGCCAAAACAAAACACAGCTCCAACTGCACCTAAGATGAGCAGAAAAGACTCCCAACATCCCTTGGAAGACATTACGCTGAAAAACAAAATAAGGCTAACTTTAGAGCACAGTGCTATGCGCACAATGGCTCCCAGTGTACAGTGGTGCTAAAACTTCAATCATTGCAGCCAGCTATATTAACTCTTGGAACCTTAGTCATGTTCTCATATGGCATCTGCATTCGACACAACTCTTTGGTCTTTCTTAACAGAGTGATCACCAAGATAGGTCTTCCTGCAGTCCCCAACCTTGTGCAGTTTATTCAGGGGGACACAATGGACATTTGAAAGCTCTGGCTTGTACTGCTTCAGTCTGCTCTGGGCTCTGCCTTTTGCTGACATTCTACAGGGCCATATTCTCACACCAAAAAGAAAGCAATCAAAATCCAAATTTTAAAGGAACAGAGGAGAACAAGGTTTACGGTATTCATTCCACTCTTTTTCCAGTTGTCTTCTCTTATTTCCTCCCACCCTTAGGCTTTCTGACTTCAAGATGATGTAATTTATATGATAATATGCCACTCTTTTTCTAATGTTTATTATGTTTGTTTTTCCCCAACAAAAAAATGGAGGTGGAAGAATTAAATCTTTGGTAAAAGCACAGAAAGAGTCGTAAATGTAATTGAGACTGTGTAGGCTTCAGCAGAGGCATTTTGTCCAGAACATACCCATGTTTCTGCCTCTCATTCCATAAAGATCCAAGTCACATCCCCTTTATTCTATAGAGCCTCTCCTGATTGCCCCTGCCCCTGGCAATTTCTCTCTCCCCTAGCTTCTGTGCAAGTTGCTAAAAGATCCTTGAGTACTGAGACCTTTGTCTAAAAAATTATGCCTCTGCCACACTGGATCATTGAATGCTACTTTGTTTGGGTTATCACTAATATTATTGTAAAGCTGGGATCCTCTTAGCACTCAGGGATTCAGTAAGGCCAACCTGAAGGTTGCCCTAACAACAAACTACCTCAGTTCAACTGTTCCTGGCAGAAGGTGTCTCAGTACAAACAGGTAATGTTTTAAGACCATGGATAAAGTTTGGTAAGTGTTAATTATAAACAAAAGATTGTAAATTGGAAAGGATGATCAATTCCAGAGAAAGGCTTTGGGATTTTATCGTGATAGTAATCCTTTAGAAATTGGGTCATTATTCTGGGATCCTAGGATCTTTATAAAAACCAAACCAAAGTTTGCTTTATAGGGTATGAAGAAGGTTTATCTAGTTATATAATTAATAATGTAAATTGGTGATTTTTCAAAGTAAACTGCATACCTCTTTGAATTTTGGATTCAATATATGAATACATGGAACAATTTTAAAGGTCACAAAGGTCAAGAGAAGTATGAGAAAACCTGCACTGAAATCCACATGGTCTGCGAAGGTGGCCATCACCAAGGAAAGAGCTCTGACACTTGGGTTCTATCTCCAGTTTTTTTCTACACTTTCTGTACTGGCTCTGGGACCTGAGACAGGCTGCTCTCTGTGGGTCTGTTTTCTCATTTCTAAAATAAAAGCATTAAATTTCATGACATCTAATATGATTTCCAACTGTAAACTTCTGTTTCTAAGCTATTCTTATTCTGAGACATGATTTCATTTTCATTTCTACTTATCTTTAATTTTAGCTGAACTCACACCTGGAAATGGTTCCATAAAAAGTTAAAGTACTTGCCCTCTCTCTTTCTTTCTCTATGTTATATACATAAAAAATGTTGTCAATACTTCTTAGGTTTGGGAAAGTGACTTTTACTATGCCTTTTTACTTTCTGTATTCCTAAGAACAGGATATATGAAGTTAAAATAAGCTCATCAAAGCTGACTTACATTGTTCTTTTGCCTATTTTTATTTTATTTTATTTTTTTTTTTTTTGTAGCTAGGCTTTGATAAATGACCTTGGAAAATCATTTAAAGAGATGAAACACTCTCATTGTTCCAGCTTCTTTGTGTAGACGATGACAAGGTTCTATAAAAAGGGATGTTCAATGAACTGCATGTATGTGAATGGCTTTGAATTCGTTTTTCCAGTCTCAGTTTTCTTTCAATATATATTGTAAACAACAGCGACACATGATTTCTCATCTAAGTTATGAGCCAAAACAAAATGATCAGGTTACACCTGTTTGGCTTACACTACCTTGGAAACCACTTGACTCCATTTTCCTGAGTGTAAAGCACTAGTTTCTGCTCAGGGAAATAATATAATCAACTGATTTTTTTTTAAAAATGGAAAGAGCAACTGCCTGGATCTCTTCTTAATCTCTACATCTGTGTCAAGAAGTAAGTTAAGCTTATTTCTCTTATGATAGATTTGTTTTTTTAGCGGGAAAATGGGTAGTCATTAATTCTTTCCAAAATGTTTCGGTGACAGAAATAATTCTAATGATTATAAACCTAGAAATACTACTATTCTGTTTTGTGCCACATCACTGATGCCCTTTCTGGATAAGTTGCCTCTAAGAAATGTTGCTCATGTGCTATTTTGGAATATTATTGACTTGAAAACTTTTGGAGGCTCTGGCCATGTTAGAATGCCTGACCTAAGCACAGAGAGCAGGCTATGAATGAGTGGGATAATGGGGACACAGAGAAACAGCTCAAGACCTCTTAGTGGCCCTTTCTGTGTGGCTTAAGGACAACCTTTGCACCGTTCCTAAGAGGAGATCTTCTAAAAATGACAATACATTTATTCATTCAGAAGATTAAAATTCATACAGCCAAGTAGTCTATATGTACATGTGTCTGCCTGTATGGGTACCATTCTACTCAGCATTGCTCATGGCATCTGTGCTGACAATTTATTATTATTATTTTTAGTATACTGTTATTTACATGCATAAAACCTAAAATTAGATATAAAATAATTTTACTCCTACAAGTTAATACTTGAACTTATGGTTCTCATGCAACTATATTTACAAAAGAAAAATCAAATATCACAAAACCAATAAAATGAAAGGTAATTAAAGTTTAGTGGACAAAAGATGTTGTTTTGCTAAAGTTAAATCGCTATTCATTAAGAGAATAAGACACTGACTGCAGAAGCCCAAGTTCTTTGCAGCTGGTCTTGTTGGTAGATGAGATGTTGGGAATATCTCCTACCTGCTTTTCTTGCAGGGATGAAGCAGAATGGTCTATATCTTAGGTACAGCCAGGAGTTAAGAGGAAGAGGGGGCCTCATAACAGGAATGCTGAATTTAATGGAGAATGGAGTGATGCTTAATTCAGGTAGAGATAAAGAGGCTAGGTACAGGAAAATGACTGAGGTTCCTGAGAGGCTGTGCTCCCATTCATTACTGAACTTTGCACTGTTATTTAGGCACTGGGTGTGCAATAGTGGACAATCAAGGTATCTGCTTAGATTGTCAGATAAAATATATCTAAATGCCCATTAAATTTTAATTTCAGATAAATAATACTTTTTTAGTATAAGGAATCACAAATATTGGATGGCACACTTATATTAGAAAATTATTTATTGCTTACCTGAAATTCAAATTAAACTGGATATCCTACATTTTTATTTGCTCAATCTGGCAACCCTAATCCCTTCTCTCATAGAACACACAGTATATACAGATATTAATCATATAAATAAGTATGCGACTGTAAGTTATAAATTGCATGAAAGAAGAGGCCAATATTATAAACAAGAATACCAAGGAAAAACAAATTTAGTTTGGTGGGATCGGGGAAAGCCTCTCTGATTCAGGGAAAGGGGAGAAGATCACCAGAGGTAGGAGAAACAAAATGGATGTAGTTTAAGAAGGAAGTGAAGGAAGAGAAGCATGTCTGGAATTCAGTGAGCTTTGGAGATGTGCATGATGAGGCTGGACACACAGGCAAGGGCACCCCTATGCAGGGCTTTGTCGTCCAGGTAAGTATTTTGGTCTTTTTTTCCTACTCTAAACACAATGAGAAGCCATGTTAGGGTTTTAATCAGAGAAATGAAACAAGAAATATAACTTCTGTTTTAAATGTTAATCTGGTTACGGAATGGAAAATGGGTTGGAGAAGGCCAAGAATGAGAAAAGAGGAGACAGATAAGAAGCTATTATAGTGTACCAGGCAGAAGATGAGGATGCCTTGGATTAGGGTGGCAGTAGTGCAGATGAAAAGGGTGAAAAGTTTTGGGATACATTTCAAAGAAAGAAACTTTGACTTGAATATGGATTAGATGTGGGGTTTAGGGCAGAGAGAAGGTAAAGAACAACTTCCTTGTTTCTGGCTTCAACACTTGGCGAATAGTGGTGCAATTTACTGAAGCAGAGAACACTTGGAGGAAGAGCAGTGTTTTAGGGGAGAGGTGGAGAGCAATAGCAAGAGTTTGCTTTTGGACATTTTAGTTTATGAGATGGCATCCTAGTAGAGATGACAAGGAGGCAGCAGGAGCTCAGAGGTGAGAGGTCTGGACTAGAAGTATATAATTTGAGGAGTCATTGACATGTATGTTGAGGCAAGAAAGGTTGAAAAGGATTCACCAAATGATTTTCCTACATGGTAACCTTCCAGATATATATTGATAGATTTGATTTGTAAACATTTATTCTATAATAAACAGCCTTGTTCAACTGTTACAAAAACATGCACATGAAACAGTTATAGCTCTCTGATTTCTTAGCGTTTTCTTTTTTATTAGGTTTATTCTTCAGATCTAATTTTGCATACCTTTATTGTAAAAAATATGGGCAAGAAAATCATGAAACAAATAAAATCATTTAAGAACTTTTGCATCGATAAGCATTATTAATATTTTGCTATTCTTCTTTTTGTCCCTATTTCTGTTCCCTATATAAACAGTTCTTAAATTTCCAGGTTATTTGAACCACTGTTGTTCCCTTATATTCTAAATAGGCTTCCTTTCACTTACATTTCTGGGGAATTTTTTTCACTGTGGTAAAAACATACAATGCGATATACAGATGAAGTATAGAACTGTACACTTCAAACCTGTGTTTTTATTAACCAAGGTTGCCTCAATAATTTTAATAAAATATATATGTATAACATAAAATTTGCCATTTTAATCACTTTTAAGTGTAGAATTCAATAGTATTAATTATATTATCAGTAATGTACAACCATCACCACTGTCTATTTCTAAAAGTTTTTCAACCCCCAGGGAATCTGTTTAACCATTAAGCAATAATCCCCCAGTTTTCCTTCCTTCCAGTCTCTGGTCATGTCTAATCTACTTTCTATCTCTATGAATTTGTAAGATAACTCATATAAGTGGAATCACATAATATTTATCCTTTTGTGTCTGACTTTTTTACTTACCATAATGTCTTCAAGGCTTATCCTTGTAGCATGTATCAGAACTTCATTCCTTTTTGTGACTGAATAATATTCCATTGTATGTATATACTATATTTTGGTTATCCATTCATCTGCTGATGTAATGAGTTCTTTCCACCTGTTGGCTATTGATAATAATGCTGTAATGAACACTGGCACACAAATATCTGAGTCCCTGTTTACAATTTTTTTTTTTTGTATATATCTAGAAGTGGAATTATGGGTCAGTGGTAATTCTACATTTAGCTTTTTGAGGAACTGACAAACTGTTTTCCACAGTCCCTGCATCATTTCACACTCCCACTAGCTTTGTGCAAAGTTTCCAATTTCTCCATATCCTTGCCAACACTTATTATTTTACTTTAACAAATTATACTCATCCTAGGGAGTGTGAAGTGTTATTGTAGTTTTGATTTGCATTTCACTAATGACTAATGATGTTGAGATCTTTTGATGTGTGTGCTGGCCATTTGTATATCTTCTTTGGAGAAATGTTCATTAAAGTCTTTTGCCCATTTTAAAAATTGAGTTGCCTTTTGTTGTTGAGCTTTTAGGAGCTTTTAAAAATGTATTCTGGATATTAAGTCCTTACCAGTATATGACTTACAAATATTTTTTCTCACTTTGTAGGTTGTCTTTTTTACTTTCCTTATAATGTTCTTCAATGAACAAAAGCTTTTAATTTTGATAAAGTTCAATTTTTTTTTCTTTTGTTGCTAATGCTTTTGGTGTCATATCTAAGAATTCGTTACCAAATCCAAGGTCATGAAGATTTACTTCTATGTGTTCATCTAAGTTTTATGGTTTAGCTCTTATATTTAGGTCATTAATCCACTTTGAGTTAATTTTTTTAAATGGTGTGAGGTAGGGATCCAAGTTCATTCTTTTACATGTGAAAATTTGGTTGTCCCAGCACCTTCCTCTCACCCCACTTTTAATTTAGATATAATATTTTGGGGGAAATTTGCAACTTTTCAAAATTATTCCTGATATTGAGAATATTAAATACTTACTTTCTAAAAATATTTGATTAACTGAATTTTCTAAATTGGATTCCTGTGCAGTTAACTGCTACTACTTAAGAGAAAGAAAAGAATCATAGAAGAATTGGTTCCTTAGAATCGGTAAGTGAAAACTCATTAAAAATTGGGAGTAATCCTTAATGATTTAAGAAAATGGAAAAATTAAAACCCTTATTAAAAATAAGAAAATCTGAATTATTAAGAGATAAAAATTTTGAACTAATAACACCACTGGTTTTCAAATGCTTAAAAGGCTATTATATAGAGATTCCTAACTATTTTCCACCTTCACAGGAACAGAGCTAGAGAAAAAAATATATACATATTAGACTTGTAAATAGAAAGACTTCACTTTAACACAAAGAAATAATTGTTAATGACAAAATAAGAAAATAATAATGCTTACTGAGAACCCATCATGTGTCAAAGTCTGTTTTGAGTCCCATCAGGTAGGTACTATTATCATCACAGATAACTTGGACTTGATTGAACCCAAGGAGTCCAATATTGTGCCCAGGCTCTTATCCACCAGGCTAAATCACCTGCTAAAAGTGAACTAACATTAGAACTCCCCTCCTTCCTGAGAAAAAACATTGCCTCTTCAGTAGCAGAGAATTTCAAAACAGGATGGACATTTACCAAATGAAATTTGGAATCCTGACACATTTGATGACATCAGTCTCTTGATTCTATTCAAACATCAGTCACTTTCTTACTGTTTTTCTTTTTAGCAAAACAGTTCTTATTCACTCTTATCTTCCTCCCTTCCCTAAAATGCCCAACAGGGTACTTTCAAATGTTTTGTAATATTATATAAATGTCCTCTTGAGTAATATAGACAAATGTCCAATGACAAATGTCATAGGGAAACATAATACCTTTCTCCTCTCCTTGTAATCTCTGAGGCTTTGTTTTAATAATTCATGGACACATTAACCTTTCGGGTGGATTTGAGAATCCTTTTTATTTAATACAATTTTGTGTTCTGAAACCAAGGACATTGAAGTATTTATTCTCTGCTGAACAGAGCACTTGTACATGGATCTTTGTTTTCTCGGAAAACATCTCTTAACCTTCATACATCTCCACAGGGCTCTAGCATGTGGGATACATATTGTTTCCTCTGTAAGAGATAATATGACATGCTCCAACAGGTGTGCTGTTATAACAATATCCTAATTTCCTTAATTCCCCTCACACATCATTTCCATGATATTCTTTTGGCTGAGTATATGAAGAAAGTAAAAATTAATTTTTATAATAGGAAACAGAACCCGTAAGTGGTTCTGAGAAATCACAAAGTATTTTAGTGGCAGACCTGGAGCTCCAGCCCATATCCAATTACAGTAAAAAGTTAAGAACAGTGGTTTTTAACTGAAGAGATTTTGCCTTACTTTTCCAGGGTACATTTGGAAATGTCTGGAGACATTTTCGGTTGTCACAAATCCTGGCACCTAGCTGATAGAGGCCAGGAATGCTGCTAAACATCCTACAATGCACAACATAGCTGCGCTGCAACACAAAATTATCCAGCCCAAAATATCAGTGGTGCCACTGTTGAAAAACTGTTTTAGAGTCATGGAAATCGGATTTGAACCCTGCTCTGTATCTTACTTTGTGACTTTGGGAGAGTGGCATCATTTTTTCAGTCTGCTTTCTCATCTGAACAAACCAACCTGCCACCATAAACAAAGAAAAAAAACAAAACAAACCAACCTGCACTTTCTTGGGTGGTTGTGAGAGACCAACTTAAAAGCACTGAACAGAGTGCTGAACATATTATGGAAGTTTCTCCAAAGTGAAGTCTCTCCAACAAACAAAAACCAGGGTCCAGCCCATGGAGTTCAGTTATAAACAAGATAGAAGCAGAGACTGCCAGAATGACAATGTCACTGGAATGAAAGAGAAGGCACCCTAGCTCCCTATCAGCTTTTATAGGGAAAAGAGCAAAAGAGATGGAGAGAGGCGCAAGAGAATTAAGCAGTATGGAAGATGTACTAAGAGGCTAAAGGAGGAGACGAGACTGGAAATAGCAGTGGGAGAGCTGTGTAGGTGAGAGAGATTTCAGCAGTGAGGTGGAGGTACATTTGAGAGACATTCAGGAGGAATCAGAACTTGGTGAACAATTTAGAAAAGGTCATGAGAGAGCAGTCTTAGGATGAACACAAGATTGCTGACTTGGGTGCTTGGGTGTTGGTGATGGCATTCCGCGAGATAAGGAAATCAAAGAGCAGGAGAAATGGACAAGATTAAGAAAGGAATGTTGAGCTAGAATGATCATTTTGAGGCAAGAGGAGACCGACCTCTCCCTCCAAACCTGGCAAAGAAGGTAACTTGAGCATGAATGCAAATAGGTCTAAAGGAATGAGGGAGCATGAGTTTGAAGAAGTTCGTATTGAAGAACCTCATGTTTCACTATATTATAGGCAAACTCAGTTGCTATTATGAGATATGGAACATAAAAGGCGATAGAGACAGGAAACAACCTTTAAGGATGTGTGAAAATATGAGCAGGGCATAGACAAAGAAAGTGAATAGAGACTATAATTTCAAAGCTGAGGGATATCTCAAGGTACTAAGATCATATCTAATTCTAGGATTTATATCTAACTAGATCAGCAACAGAACCCATCCATTCTTAAAAGCAATAAACTAGAATTTGTTTAAAAATGAGGGTGTGTATGAGGATGACCAACCAAATTCTAAATTAAACTGGGCATGGGATCAGTTATATCTGTGGGCCAGTTGTGTCATCTCCTGTGTGAAAGTAAGCGTATCCTATGGGATTCTTAGAGAAACCTCAAAATCCAAAGTTGTAATAATGCAGAAATTTGTATTTATCTTCTATAACCCCATAATCAAGACAGTAGAAGTAAATGATCAATGGAATAGAGATAAATCATGATGAAACTGTTTTCTTTTGCAGAATCTTTCCTTCTTTTGCACCTAAGCAATGAGTTGGATATGCCTCAAAGACCTCCTAAGTGGAGTAAATACATACTCAATTGGGATTGGGAGGATTTGGCTGGCTATTGTGTTTATCTTCCGTTTGCTGGTCTACATGGTGGCAGAGCACGTGTGGAAAGATGAACAGAAAGGATTTGAGTGCAACATTAGACAGCCTAGTTGTGAAAATATGTGTTTTGATTACTTCTTCCCCATCTCCCAGGTCAGACTTTGGGCCTTACAACTGATCATGGTCTCTATGCCTTCACTTCTGGTGGTTCTACATGCAGCTTATCATGAGGGTAGAGAGAAAAGGCACAGAAAGAAACTCTATCTCAGCCTAGGTATGATGGATGGGGGCTTGTGGTACACTTACCTTA
The DNA here is from genome assembly GCA_028627145.1 of Eidolon dupreanum. Lineage (NCBI taxonomy): Eukaryota > Metazoa > Chordata > Mammalia > Chiroptera > Pteropodidae > Eidolon > Eidolon dupreanum. The sequence continues at coordinate 121,131,390 of CM053502.1, read as the reverse complement.
TCAGCCTCATTGTTAAAACTGGTTTTGAAATTGGCTTCCTGGTTTTATTTTACAAGATGTATGATGGCTTTAGTGTTCCCTATCTTATAAAGTGTGATCTGAAGCCTTGTCCCAACACTGTGGACTGTTTCATCACCAAACCCACCGAGAAAACCACCTTCATCCTCCTGATGGTGATTACCTCATGCCTGTGCATTGTGATGAATTTCACTGAACTGAGCCTTTTGGTTCTCAAGTACTTTATTAAGTGCTGTTTCCAAAAATACTCTAAAAGACTCAAGTCCTCAGTGTGTGAGCATCACCACCTCAGATATGATGAATGTGCTGAGACAGGGACCCTTCCACTACTCCAGAATCATCGTTCGGACATGGCCGTTGGCACAGCCCAGAGAGGTGAAACAAGACTACTTTGTGATACACAAGAGAGTTAAACAAGGAAAACCTGCACCCCTTCTCAGCAAGACCTTGGCTAGGCTGAGGGGAAAAAAAGGGTGTTAGCTTAATGTAATGTGGGAAGAATTTTAAAATTTTTCAGTATGTGCTCAGTTTTATACATTAGACAGGGGTCTCATTTTTTTGTTGTAGGGTTCATGTGGGTACATAAATTGTGTTTAAATAGTTAATTGCAAATTACTTTGAAAAAATCCAACTAACAGCATTAAGTGCTTATATCTGTCAAGTGCAAAATATAAAAAGTAACACTTCTAACAAATGCGATGGCCTCTAAGAGATTGGCGATCTTTCCAAAGTAGCAGCCAAGGCTCCACTCACTCTGCTTGACTCAGTCTTTGTAGAGGATTGTGGTGAGGGTCGGGTAGCAGCTAACCAGGGGCACACAGAAGTGTATTCAATGAGAAGGCTCAGCCTGGGGAAAAGACTGCAGAGCTCAGGACTCTACAGTTTAGGTGTCCCTCGATATAAGTGGATGAGGGGAGAAGAAAGAAAGCCATCTTTTAGTGATGTCCAAGTTAAATATTATAGGAGGGTATCTCACTTAAGCCTGAACTAAAGACATCTGAATCACTTTAGAGTCATGATGGAAGGCAGGTCCCACAGAAAGCAGCACATTGATAGGGAGTGTAGAAGGACCCAGAAAAAGAACATGTCCAGTTGATAATTACTTAACACTTCTCTTTAACCACAGAACTATGAAATACTTTCTAAATTCATTATTATTAGACCTTCTAATAATCAGGAATTCAGAATGTATCATGTCAGTTTGCCTACAATTTACTAAAACATCTCCTCTTCCACTAGAATAGATAATTGTGTATTGTGCTATTACTTTCCTATTTAAAAAAAAATCAGAGATACATTCATTTGGATTTTATATTCTAACTTATTTACATTTCTCCAGAATAAAAATGAAGTGGTTTTGTGGTGTTACTTGGCTGTCATTGATATCTTTATTCATTTGCACTGGGTATGCTTATTCTGTGAAATAAACTTGTTTTGACAATTTTAAAATGGGATTTGTACCCTGCTTGGTAAAGATAGCTCAGAAATCATTCTCTGCTGGAAATTTTTTAATGAAAAGCCAGTATATTAAAATATAATTTTAACTAAAACCAATTATGTCATGTCTTCATGGTCTGCCCTCTTTAGCAAAAAAATGTTTTACAATTATTCATGTATAATGGTTATTTGTGTCATTATGTAGTTTATAGATCATGTCACTAACAGTGGTCATATTCTGTCCTAAAGACTGTGTCCTAGATAACAGAGAGGAAGGTGACCTTTGTGATTTTCCCCTTCCTTCAATTTATACTGCAGATCACTGCTGGATTCATGAGTTTACATCTAGGTACTTTGTACCATTTGACATGAAAACATCTAGTCTTCACAAATGCAGGTAATCACTTAAAGACTTAAAGGAATGAATATATATATATATATATATATATATATATATATATATATATATATAAAATTTTTTTTGACGGTGATAGATAGTTAAATAGGTTTAAGATTCTGAAGCCCTGATCATGGAATAGAATCTAGAAAATAGGATTTTAGCGCACAGAACTGAAATGGAGACAGGGAATTTTTCAATCTGAGGATGTGTTTGCTACCAAAAAGGTTTCTGGGAGTTTAGCCTCTTCACATCAGTTAAGACAACAAGCTCTGCTCAAGCAAAAAGGATTCGTTGGATACATACATTCCTTGCTTTTCCACTTTGCACTGAGATTGAAAGGTAATGGGAGCAAAGGCTGTGAATGAAGTTGTTTAGATAGAAAGCGGAATATTTTCTTCTTTAAGCTCAATTTACAAAATGTGTTTTCTATAAGAACATTCTGAAGGCTGCCTTGGTATCAGTGAAGCCCCCAAGTATTTGACTAAGAAAAACTGGCAGTTAAATTTTGCCATCTTTATTGTGTTTCTCTTTCCAATAAATTAATAATAGAAGCCAGACACTGTTGTGCACCTTCAGAGGAATAACATATAATTCATGTCTTGAGAAAATTTCTACTTTCATTTAGGAGCACAGAGATGAAAATAGGGTGGAGTAGTCTACAATTTGTGTCCTAAAATTTACTAAAACATCTCCCTTTCCTCTAGAATAGATAATTGTGTACTATGCTTACTTGCCTATTTTTAAAAAAATCATCAATATATTCTCTTTGACCTCCCTCAATTGACCTTCCTTACTTGACCTCCCTACAACCTTCTGATGCACAGAAAGTAGACAATTCCTTGGAGATGAAGAAAGTTGAGATCCAAAAAGGCAGTCACTTTTTTCGGGGACATATATCTAGTGAAAGTAGAGTTAATAAACCACAGGTCTTCCTTAAACCACTTTCTCACATTAGGCTTCTCAAATCACTATAACAGGTATCTTCCTAATTTCATTCAAGCCATTCCTAATTTGCAGTTACTTTGACTCCCTAGTACTGGTCCCGGAAATCTTTCTGGTTACAGACTTTGCCCCTGGCCATAGGGTTTCCTTTAACTGGAGTTGGAGGAAATTTTTTTTCAAGTACTTGTACAAAAGAACGCCAAGGGCTGCAAGTGGCTATGATTCCAGTCTTCCTGAGGAAATTAAATCAATTTCCTTAAGACAGACAGACTGCAAAGATGAGAGGGGTAGGGGAAAAGGCAAAGACCTAAGAATGTTTGAATTTCTCAATTCTGTTGTCTCACACTGGCTCCATCTCTTACCCTTTCTGCAGTTCAGTTAAATGAATGATAAATTCCTCATGCTTGCTTCAGTTGGTTTAAATTGAGTTTCTGTCTTGCAACTGAGAGTCCTAATAAAACCATGTTCTTCAGAAGTTTCCTTTCTGTATAATAGAAAAAAGAGGTAGGATACTTCTCTTATACTTAACCTTTCCTTTTTAGGCATTGAGAATCCTTTTACATGTATGTTCATATAGAATATTTGTGTAAATGGGGGAAAGATGTGGACGGATCTCAACATTGTTAAAGAGAGTAAGAGATGAACTTTTTCTTTATAAATCTGCTCAGTTTCACATTACTTGTTCTTGAAATTTTAATAAAGCAATTAAGAAGCCCAAAGTACCTCCTCTCCTTTTTCTAGATCACATTGCATCACATACATGTAACACTTTCCTTAAATAGTGATGCAAATTTATTATTAGTCTACATTTTGTTTGTATATTTGATACTGTATAGAGAACAAAAGAGAGGGGACTTCACAGCTCTCTCAAAAATTGGTGAGGAAAGAAATAAGCAGTGTTGGAGCACATGGAGGCAAAAAATGTCAGCATTTAATTAAATATTTTTGACAAAGACCCAAGGGAGGTGTTCTAGGAGAGACCTACCAGAGGTCTTTAATATCAAATTAGTTCTTTTCTCACAAAGCAAATCATCTGGCTGTGCAAGACATTGGTGATTGTGGGCGATTCTGAGAATTTTCCACAGACTTCTCATGTTTCCACTATGTCAGAGACTCTAATAAACAACTTTCTTCTTCTAAAAATGATAAAAAATTATCTTTTAAAATACTATAATGAAAAAAGTACTATAATATACCCATATATTAAATAAAGCAAAGCGAAATGAGTTCTGGATGTTACCCAAATTGATCAACGCTCCCATCTACTTAAAAGTGAAATATCGGACTTTTCCCCAACTATGGAGATTTAATTTTATATTAAATAGGAAAAGCAATATATGTAATATGTTATCTTAAAAATGTTTTTCAGACATTAATGCCTCCCGTCAGCATAGAGGTAGACAGGACTGTGGTATAGAACTGGAGATAAACCTACTTGTCTGTACAGAATAATAGGAAGTTGAAGAAGTGGACTACAGATTCCTATCTTAAAAAAAAAAAGTCACTGTTAAACTCTGTGCAGTAGATTTGGGCCAGAAAAGACAAGTATTAAGCAATATAATTTCCACATTTTTGCTATAAAAATGTCATGAACTAAATTCATGATCATTAATTCTGTTACTAGAAGGGGCATTAACCACCTTTTAGGCTCGCAAGCGCTTTCATTTTATAAAGCACTTATCTCAAAGGAAAAAGTGCAGTAATTTGAGATATGACTTTCTGTGAAAGATTAGCAAACCTGAAAAACCAATCTTCTTAGATTGCTCCTAATTTCATTAATCTGATGATGACATTAAATACTACTGACTGTGACTAAGGTCTTATTCATTTCTTCATATCCTTGTATCCTCACACCTTAGGGCCTTGTACTTAGGAGCTCAGTCTTTCTTGGAAATAATCTTTGTGCTCCTCTTGCCTCTTCCATCTTTTGTCTACCCACTATTCTCTCCTATCCACCTAAAATAATTCTAATTTTGTTGGGAGTGGCAATATGACTAGCTAAAAAAAAGCACATTCCAAATCTCCCTTGTATGTAGAGGTAACAGTGTAACTACCTTATTGAAACCACCAGACTGGCTGATGCTTTGAGGAAAGTTAAAAAGTGGGGCTGACCTAGCTTGCATGCATCTTTTTGCTCCCCCACTTCCCTTCCTGCCAAAGACATCATAGCTAGAGCCGCAGTGACTTTTGAGGTTGGAAACAAGATCTTATGGATGAAGGAGCAGAAAGCTCCTGGGACACTGATGCCATAATGAAATTGCCTTATCACCCCTGATTCACCAATCCCCATGCTTTTATTTTTGTCATTGTTATGTGAGAGACAATTTAACTCTTACCTGATGTAAGTCATTTCCATGTCAGTCTCTTTTACTTGTAGCCAAAAACAGTTCCTGACTACATTCAAGTTAGTGACTTGGAAGACACAGAGGCATATCTACTAAAGACAAAAGAAATGACCAGTATGTTGAATCACAGAAACAAAACATGATTTAAAATCTCAGTAGAATTTTGTTTAGACCAAGTCAGGTGAAATAGAACGAGTAATCATTTTACATCAAGATTTAAAATCTTAACATGAGACCAGGACTCATACTAGTTCACAATATAAAGTCCTTGGCATTTTAGCTGTCCATTACCTTAACATTAGCAAAGTGTAGTATGAGACTGTTAAAGAGTGAATTTAATCCTGTGTTACTGGACATTTGTGTGCAGACTATAGGGAATGATTTTCCTAACATTTTAAAGACAAATAGCTTATTTCATTTTCCAAGATTTCAGAATCAGGACCAATGGCTGAAAATCAAAGAGATAAAAATTTTTACCTAATATAGAAATGTTCTGCTAAACTGAATTGCCTTATAATGAAATGATTGCCAGATAAAACAGTGAGATCCCTAACACTGAAAGGAATAATCAAGAACATTCCTGGATGATATGGGAAGTATAGCTAGATGACCTCCAAATTTCCTTTTAACTCTCCATGATCCTATGGTTTTCATACCTAGAACATACATTAGGTAATGGCAAAACGAGACTGCCACTGGCTGTATCACTATATAAACCCGATACCACAGAAAGAACACTGATTAATAAAGTACTACTTTTAAACAAATCTTAATGTATAATAGAAAGACACCTCAAAACAATGAACAATTTTGACAATTCCATAGAACTAGTTATAATAAGATTTCTTTTTTAAAATCGTGACATTATAGTGACACGTAAGATATTTATTTTGTATGATTTTATTCTTTTCTTTACCTTGTGAATTCTAATTTTGTCTCAAGGCTTGGATCAAATATTTCTAATAGAGAGCAATTTTTTTATGTAAAATGGGAATAAATAATGCCATCTCATAATATTGTTAAAGAGATTAAATGAGATGGCACTGCCACACAGAAGTTACTAAAAATGTTAGATATTGTAATTAACAATCTATGGCTTTATTATATCACTCCTGTGTTATCTGCTTATACATTTGCATCCTCCTATAAATTATGAACATCTTGAATGCAGGCAAGAGACACATCCTTCAAGGCTTAACCCATAGGAGTTGCTCAGCAACAATTAATGTATTCATGAACTTCACAGCATAATTATGTTGTATAAACTAAAAAAAAAAACAAAAAACCATAGTATTCTGGAATTGGGAGAAACTTTTAAAATAATTATGAGAAGACTGTAACTCAGAATGATAAAGTAACTTGCTCAATGTTACAAAGAGACAGTGCAAAAATTGTTTTTTTAAAACTCTGAATTTAGTCTTCCAGAAACTTCCTATACAAAAAGATCTTTAGAATGTTGGTATTCCATTTAATGACCAACTGTGTTACATCTGGTTATTTTTTTTTCTTTACCTTATTAGACAACTAAGTATTAGACAACTGATTTTGTTGGGGGTGGCAATGTGCCCAGCTGAAAAAAAAAAAGCACATTCCAAGTCTCCTTTGGATGTAGAGGTAGCAGTGTGACTACATTTTTGTCAAAACAAGATTTTTTGACTGGTACTTCGGGAAAAGTTAAAAATATGTGTAAAATATACAAAGTGGGTTTAGCCTTTCCATTACAAACAGTGGTCTAGTCATCCTACCTAGATATCAGTTATCTCCCAATTTTTAAAACTATGACTGTGCAACTAGCTTATCATAAGTATTCAAAAATATAAATGGCCACACATATTAGCCCATATCCACTATAGAATATAAATAAAAAATAATAGGTAATTTCTCATTCAATTTCTAGACCTTAGGTATACACAATTACCAGTATTAGCTTGTAATAAAGATGGGATAGCAAGTTAATAACAGGATTTAAATGTATATTTTCCCAAATCCAAAAGGTGACATGGTCTTTCTTCACACTCTAACAAGATTATAAAATCTAGAAGAATGTCTGCTTTCTCTGCTGAAAGAATACACATACACATATATAGTACTGTGACTACTATATAAATTTTTCTTCAAGCAGTATTCTGGGGTCGTTAACCTCAGTAAGAACACATGGATCTCTTAAAATAGATGAGTCAGGTACATAAAAACTCTAACAATAAACTCCAATGTCAACTATTGTCTTTCTATGGTTGTAATTGAATGAGTTGACATATAAGGAGCTTGAAGCAGTGTCAGACATATGATTATTTATTAAATATTATATATTGTCCTCACTAAAGAGAACCAGACTTAGGTCTTGGGCTTCTCAAGCCTCCCTTCTAGTATCTTTGAGCTCATCAGCACTTTGTAACTGCTGCTCCACAGAGTTCCCAGTTCAGTGTATTAGACTTGAAGGGTCTGTTAGATCACATCTGCCCTTCACTTTAATGTTGTACTTCTGAGGAAAGCTGCCCAAACAGATACTGTAGCTTAGTTGGTAAAAACAAAACAAACATAACCAGGCCATAAGAATGTTGGGTTCCAGACTATAGTTTTAAAATAAAAATTCAGGTTTGACAGAGGGAGAGGGGAAGAGGGAGGAGAGAGCACAAATGAGAGCTAGCAAGCCCAGTAACATACACAACTATAAGGTCAATGATTGCACACAATCATGTTTGTGTTGGAAAGGCCCACACTATTATCACATAAAATATTCCAAATGTTTCACTTCTGGCAGAGTAGCTTTTGCCTTTCATACTTCTGGCTGGCTAATCTACTTTGGCTGGGGAGCTGGCGTGGGATTAAGATTTTGTTAGAAGACACAGAATTTCTTCAATTTCTCATTTTACACTGGCAACAAATAGATTACATTAAAAAAAAACTTTTAAAGTATAAGACATCGATAAATGCTACAACATATTATAGAACTTATTAACTGAAATAAGTACATTGCATTGCTTCTGATACTTGCAATGAAAACTTTCCCCATATAATCCTGACACTCTCCACCCTCTGCTTTGAAATGTCAGTACCTTCAACCAGCAGGAAAGCAGCAGCAGCATTCTGAACCAGGGGTCAAGACCAGTTTTGTAGGTTTTCTGTTGCAAGTCAGCATTCATTTGTAAAATGGTTGCTAATTTTCCTATTCTTCTCATGGGGTAGAATTACATTTAAACTGCATAAATAAGGTTAGAACACTTAAATACCATCATTTCCTTTGAGGGCATATATATTTGAGACAAAACTTTGTAATGATCCAGTTTTAGGTAGCCATAAGTAGATTTAATAAATCCATTAAGGATGGTTTTGAAACTTTCAAATAATATGTGATGAGTTTATCTAAGTGGTTTTAGGGTTAGAGGTAGCAAACAAGGACTACCAAAATGCCCTAATTGTTTGAACATTTAGATTGTGTTGATTGCAAAAGCATATTAGAAATCTGTAAGAGATTATGGTATATTCCATCCCCTTTCCCATCCTTAAGTGTCTAGGCGTTCGTTAACATCTTGAAACCTCCATATAAAAAGTGCTACTTTGGCTTAGCAAAAGGGGAGAGGGCCATCTCCTTCTGAGGATGAGTCCTAGGTTACCTGTTCCCAAAGAATTTCCTGGCATGATCTGCTCCTGAATAGTTTGAATCCGTGTCCTCAAAAGCCCAGTGACTTCTTTACTTCTTCAATGTTGTACTTTTCACCAATATAGAGAAACTTGGTACATGAGGACTATTGTTATTACTAATGCCCCTTTCCTCTTCTCCAACATACTCTGGGTGATAGGAGTACTTAGGAGATTCAGGTGCGGTAGTGCTAGAGCCTGTGTTAAGTGAAGCTTCATAGTGAACATTCTTTTGCCGTGTCCGTAACTATTTAGGGGAACATAACCTGATAGACATGGTGGCAGCAAACACCTCTGACGACAAGTTTCAATTATAGGGCTCCCAATACACACTGACTAGAGTGAGTAGAGAGCTGGTCAGAATCCATTCAACTTCTCCACAATTGCTTCTCATTTCCTTTTCTCTTAGGTTATTTGATTATAAAAGTACACAGCTACAGCGAAGATCTTTAGCAGTGAGTCCTTTGTTCTTCTGTGTTCCCTACCTTCACCAACAGTCACCGCCTTCATGGCTTCAGTTCATTTTTTCCCTTTGCAATCAATATTAATTAAACCATAAACAGAAAAAAAATAAAATGAGGGTCTTAAAAAATCATTTACAGATTATCTATTATTGCTTCCTAAGCACCTGGGGAGACTTTAACTATTAGAACAATTTTACAGCATCACTCTAGCTAAAGATTCCGAGCCATCCGTTACCTCATTTGGCTGCCTATGCTCTCCAAAACAAGGCATACTGTACAAGTCTGGAGTAGGTTTGCCTGGCTTCAACTCTCACCTCTGCCATACTAGCTGTGTAACCTTTGGCAACAAACCTAGCCTTTCCTCATCTGAGAATGAGGATAAAAGCACCTCTTAGAGTTGGTTTAAGAATGGAAATACAAGGAAAGGTCTTAGCACAGTGCCTAGCATGTAACAGCAGCCAATAAATATTAACTGTTACTATTATTAGCAGATCTGATACATGGAACCTAGGCCTGGGAAAAGCAGATTCCTGATAGACTATATAGCCTTGGTCTTGAAGAAAGCATTCAAAGCTTATCTTTCCTCTTTGGCCACTAAAGGTGCCCTTCTAGTACCTACACTTACATTCTTACTATTCTAATTCCTCTCCTTGACTTTCCCTGCATAAGCCTTCCAATCCTGTTCATTTCATTCCTTAAAAAGGGTTCCCTCTAGAACTGTTGTTCTTTGCTGCTTCACAAATTCATATTCTGTAACTTTCATATTCTTAACTGAACTTTTATCTCCCAAGACTTCTGGGCCAAGTGGATACCCTGAAGCTACTTTCTCAATCCCCTTAAATGTAACACATAGCTTGGAAGCACTCTCCCTGCTGAACCTCCTAATTTAGTTCAGCATTTCACTCAGTCTTCTTAAACCAGTTTCTACTAAAGGCATCTTCTTGTACGTCCGATAAATTAGACCAAAAGTTCTTTAACCCATTTCCCGTTTGCCCCAAGAAGACTCACTGGCAGCACTTGTAGCTGCAGCACTTACTCCGAGATAACTCATGGATTACAGTTCTAACTTTACCCCCAAAGTTTGCTATGAAATAACTCACTTTTATTATTTTCATATCACTCTAATATATCGATAGTCTTTGGGAAAAAATGACATTGTTCTATTTATAGCATTCTGTTTTCAGTAGTGGTATTTTCATTTTCATAGTAATTCTCGATCGCTGAAAATGTCAAATTCTAGAAAACATAGCATTCCTATGTGATGTTAACATTGTTCTTGAACAGGCGTTAGCTGAAGATTCATTTGATGAATCCAATTTATGTATACATTTCCGTTACATTAGGATTAGAGACAAGTTTAGAAATAACTCCAAGACTAATTTTTATATACCATTTTCACACTGAAAACCAGTCACATTTGCTTCAAAGAGCATGTTTATGTAAAATCAAATTAATGCTGGCAGTGAGCTGAACTTTTTTTAAAACGGGAAATGGGTTAAATTTCTCAACTCCAACCACCTTCCTTTATATTCTAATTTGGTAATCCACTTTTATGGCCACTGCGCTACTCCTAAAATCTTAAATTTCAATGCCCTAGACTTTGATACCTATTTCTGACCTATTCCCACTCTACCCTCCCTTTGACACTATCAAGACCTCCAGTTCCTTGACTACTTTTCTTCTTGGATTTTCCTAACCCTAACCAGACTCAATTTATTGATGCATTACCCATACTGGGACTACGTAACCTCTTTCCAGTTACTCCTCCATTCAAGCTGAGGAACACTACTGGAAATGTATATTACATAATCATGTAGTGCCACAAGATTGTTCTCCTAGTGCAGCTAAACCTTGAATGCTGGTCAGTAATTCTTGTATATTTCCTCCTTAGCTCCTTCTCCCATTTATCTCAAGCCTTCACCATTTCTATTTTGATTTTCTACTCTTCTAAGGCTTCCTATTGGGCAGGAATGTTATTTCCTTTTTTCCATCACAAGAAGCTCAACATTGCTAATTGACAGATTTAGTCTAAGTGATGTCTACTTTTTAATGCTAACATGTCTACCTACCTATGCTCTTGGGATCAGGTTTTATCTGCTACTACAACTTCGAGCTCTTTAAAGGGTATCTCTCTACAAATACTTAAGACTCATCTTAAGAGCCTTCGAATAAGGTCAGTTACTAATTTCCTTTTCTTTAGAGTAAGATATTTAAATAATTCATTGCCTCCACTTCCTCAGCTCATTCACCATTCAGTTGAACATAGGTGAACAAGCATTCATTACTTAGCATCCATGAATACTTCTCTAAAGATCAACTGCCACCCATGTTTAATTCTAGTAGCCTCTTTATCCTCTTACTTGATCTCCCAGTAGCATTTGGTATGGCCATTCTACCTTCATCATTCTCTCTTCTGGCTTCCGTAACGCTCCATACGCTTACCTTTTCCGGTTCTCACCCAACCCTTCCTTCTCGTCTTCTTTGCCAATTTCTTTTTTTCTGCCCAATGTGTTGGTGTTTTTTCAGGTTCTCTCTCTGAGATCTATCTTTTTGTACACGCTTGCTCCTTCTTTCAATTCCAGCAAAATATATTAAGTGCTTATTACATTTCAGATTCTGGGCTAACTGCTCAGGAGATAGAAAAAAAAAAAAAAAAGACAAGATGTTGTCCTCAAGGGGTTTAAATTCCAGAACTATAATTTCGGATCCCTATAATGAACTGATCACTATATCCCTCTTTCTTGATAACCTACAAGAACCTCAAACTCAACATTAACCTTTCCTTCAAACCTATTCCTTCTGCATTACCTTGCTTAAATAGCATCACCATTCACAATTACCTAAGCCCCCAAATTAAGAATTCTACAGTATATACTATTTCTCTCATGTTAACTTCTCTCTGCTAAATCCTTCTCATTGGCACTTGAATATGTTCTATTTGTCTACTGTTTTAAAAACTGGTTGTGACTTCCTCCAGCTATAATTCTATCTTCTCCTCTCCTTCACAACCAAATGTCCCCAAAATAGGTGTTTATACTTGCACTCCACACTCCTAAAACTGGCTTCCATTCAAACTAAGTTACCAAAGTCACTGATCACTTTACCACTAAATCCAAAGGATACTTTACACAGTCCTTATCTTACCTCGGCAGAATGTGACAGAACTGAACACACCTCCTTAAAACACTTCCATCCTACTAGTCTCATCATCTTTTCCTGTTTCTCTATCTACTTTTAAATGAGTTACTCAGAATTAAGCCCTGGGCCTTCTCTAGGCAACCATACAGTTACAAAACTGCTTCTCTCCCAACCTCACCCACTTGAATGGTATTTCTTCAACCATTTATTTAAACCAAAAACCTAGAAACTTTCTCAACTTTAATCTTTTCCTATAATTCATAATGACCAAGTCCTGTCAAATATTCTAGATCTCTCACGTGTCCACTTTTCTCCCTCAGCCATCACTCTACATCAAGGGAGTACCCACTCTTCCTTGGATGACTTGGACAGCCTTCTTAACTGGTTTTCTTGAATTCCCCACTGGAATCCCCCTTACCACAGTTAACTTTTAAAACTTCATATCATTCTTTTGCTTATGACCCAAATAAATCCATTGCTTAGGATTAAGACCAATACTATTGGGTCTAAGACACTGTGTGATCTGGCCCTTGCTTACCTTTCCATATTTGCTTTAGAATCTATCTGTATCAGCTTTTAACCATTTCCTCAAGAGCCATTGCTATCAGGGTTACTGTAGCCCAGAGTTTTCTCTGCCTTCCCTCTCCTAACATCTTCTTCCTTAGGGAAGTCTTTAACTGGTTCCTCTCACCAGACTACGTAGTATCATAATCTCATCCTATTATTCTTATAATACACTGCAGTGATTGTGTAGACCTTGAGCTCCATCAGAACCATGTTCACTTCATCTCTCACTTAAGCATTAAATAAATTTTAAAAACTGCTAAGTACATATAATTTTTAAGGTACTGGACTAGGCATTTGGCATACAGTGGCAGGTGACCTATCCAGAAAGGATTCAGCCTTTGTGCAGCCTATGGTTCAGTGATTTGGGGCGTAAAGGGTTAAAGGTAATAAAAGCAGGATGACAAAGCAATTACAACTTGTGATAAATGTTATCAAGTCAAATGATTGCTGTAACAGAGTAATCAGTCATGAGATTAGTGGCCTAATACCTATGTAAGTTTGAATACATTAGAAAATAGCATTCCAAGCAGAATGAATACCCAGTGCAAAGGCACTGAGATATGAAAAAACTTGGCCAATTTGAGGAACTCACAAGAAACCAGTGTGGCACAAACATAATGGACAAAGGAGAGTAATAAGTTGTGCTTAGAGAGAGGGGTGGGAATCATAGTTGAAAAAAAAATTTATTCAAAGGGCAGTGTGAAGATAATGCATGAGTTCTTCTGCTCTGCCTCCTGGCCCAAAAATATTACTTAAAAAAATAAAGAAGTCAACATAGAGGCCTGGTAGAGAATATTCTGGAATAAAGCCCATAAGAATTGTTATAGTGGTCTAGGTAAGAAATAATGGTGATTTGGATGAGACATGAAGTGAAGGGCTCCTTTCTACTTAGGAGGCAGAAATAACTGTAACTGTGATCAAACATAGGGAAAGGGCATGAATTGATTACCATGATGTTACAGAACCTAGCTTGAGAAACTTAGTAGTTACTTCACTTACCTAGATAATGGTGAGAAAGCAAATGATTTGGACATGACATGCTTAACTATGAGATAGACAGCTGAATTCAATCCTGAACTATGAAAAGTTTGGTCTTAGAGGTATAGGGTGACAGGTACATTGGTAATAATAATAATCCAAAGAATGGACTAAATCACCCAAAGAGATTGTGGAGACATACATAAAAAATGAGCCAAAGGTCAGGTACACCTGGAAAGGGTAATGAGAAAACAAAAAATGTCAAGAAAACTAAAGCTATTTCAAAGAGGAAGTTATCAACCCTATTGAATGCTCCTAAGGCAGTGTACGGGCGAAAAAAAACCAAAAACCAAAAACCAACCAAACAAAAAGAACCAACAGATATGGCAACATGGAAGAGACTCATGATCCTGATGAAAGTAATTTCAGGAGAGTTGAAGGGACATATAGAGTGGCAATAAATCAAAAGTGAAGAAATGGAGTAAATTGGCAACTCAGATGAGCCATGATGGGGACCAAATAAAAGGGTACCTTCTCCTTTCAAGAATCATAGCTACTAGGGCATATCTATAAGCTATTGAAAAGGATCTAGGAAAAGACTGATGAAACCAGAGTAGTTAAATTTCTGAGGTGTGGGGGGATGGAATCCAGACTGCTTGAGGAGGGATTGGTTTTAAGTTAAAATGACAGTGCAGATGTTTTTGCAAATTTGGTGAAAAAGTTGAGAAAATCCTTGTCAATTTCTGTATTTCCTCAGCAAAATGTGATTAAAAGATTATGAGATGAGTGGGGAAACTGTGTAAAACAGTGTATAAGTCACTTAAGCTTGTGAAAGCAAGTTACAATAAAACTGCAGAAAATTAGCCATTTTTTGATAAACCTGCTTGGGGTTACTAATTTTCTCCCATTCAACTGCTCAAGAGTGGACAGAAGGATCTGAGACTTTTCCAGATCGTGACCGAAGGGGCATGATTTCATGATATTTGCAAAGGAGTGTGTACAGCAGTGAAATCTAGTCTCTGAGCTGAACAAACTGAAGACAGGAGTGAGTTGATGAATAGTGAGCAAGTGGTAGGATTAACTGATTAGCTGTGATAAGGTACAACTTATTTTAGTGTAAGTATCTTGAAGTGAACAGGAAGTTTATGGTTGGAGAAAGGGAATCTTGAATCCAAGATGTGGAAGGAACATAAGTTTTGGTTATAGCAGGTGTAGGGCTCCCATTTATGAGAAGCAGATCATTGAAATGAATGGCCCCCCCAATAAGCAAGGCCATTGGGAAATAGATATTATTTTGTTCATTGAATGGTAGCACTGGAACAGATAGGTAAACATAAAATTAAAAAGTTAACAGAAAATGAACATGTGAAACTTTATAGAGTGATCTGGATGTCTCTGATGAGGTGACATTGAAGCTGAGAATCAAGAAATCAGCTATACAAATACATTAATAAGCATTAAAGACAGAAGAGACAATACACGTAAAGGTCTTGAGGTGGGGGAAGAAGCTTAGTATGTATTAAAAGGAAAGGAGACATCAGGAAAATGTGAAGTAGGTGAGAATATTTGGAAAACTTGGCAGGGACATTGAATAAGGAGATTAATGAAAGTGAAATTAGTTGATGTTCAATAAATATTTGAATGCAGGATGATATTCAAAACATTGACCAATATATTCAATCAATTGGAATGAATAAATTGACCAATTAGGATAATCACCATTTGTAAACAGCTGATGCAGCCGCACTGGTGCCTACCTGCTGATTATTGGTCCTGGCCAAATAAGTGCCATTTTAGATTGGTTTCCCAAAATGTGCTCCTTAGAAAACCAATTCAGTGGTATACACCTAAATATTAACATAAAAAAAATTTCTGACATAGACCTCACCTTCCAACCCTCTGGTGTCTCACAATAAACATTTTGGAAAAAGGCTGCCTTACTGCTCTATTTTCAACACCTCTCATCTATTAGTCTCTTTCTTGACTCTATTAATATTCGCTTTGTTCTGGCTCCCACCATTTTAATTCTTCCTGCTTTTTATCTCCAACTTGTCCAATCTGTCTTCTCCACAGTGCCAATTCTTCTTCTTAAATTAGTACCTGATCACACTGTTCGACTCAAACACATTCAGTAACCACTTAAAAAACAAGATATATAAGAACCTTCATGATCTGGCCCATCTGCCTCTTCAACTTCAGATTCTCCAACTCCCTTTTCACACAGACCACCTGCAGTACTGCAAATGCACTATGGAGCTTTATACCTCCATGCCTAGAATTCTTCTTCCCTCTGACCATTTGATGTCTATTCATCATCTTTCAAGACTCATCTTTTCTACAAATACTTTCATAACTACCAATCTCCTTCTGCCCCCCAAATAGGAGCTTTTTTCCTTTGATGTCTCTTTGATGTATTTATGTACTTTTATCTTAATAGCTATAGCAACTGTATTTGTTTACCAAATGATCAAAATGTGCCTTGTTAAAACTAGTCTAGCCATTTAAAATAATTTAACTATGCTGAATTTAACATTGCTGAAAATTTCCCAAACTGTTATATTTCACTAAACACAATAATATATTAAGAATAAATGTTTTTGATCTGTAAGATTCAAATTCTTTCAGTTTATGAGGAAAAAAATCATTTTAATGATGAAACCTTAGACAAATTTAGGCTGTAGGAGGAAAATATCTTAAGACAACAGACTGAGAAAAAGTATATCATGAAAAATACATACTTTGATTCTTTTTTAATACTTAAGCATTATTCTGTATCAAATTTTACCAACATGCTATTCTACAAATTCATATTCATTTTATACCATAATTTGATTTTTCTGTTCTATGCTAAAAAGCCCACTCTTCCACAACTTTTAGCATACAGAACCTGGAATATAAAAACTGAACTCAATGCTGCCAAACTCTTTCCCCTGACATGTAAGAGAACAATTACAGAAGCAGTTAGTGGTCAATTTTCTTAAGCTAATGAGCAAAAGAAAAAAAAAAAACCCCAATACACTGGCATTTTCACTTAACAGTGGCTCATCACTAAATAAATCAGAAACAAACCTACTTGCTATTGCACTAAATAGGGCAGTTTTCCCAAATGCCTACCTTTGAGAGCTAGGCAAACTTCTAAGAAAACTGAACAAAAACATGAGTTGGTAACAAAATTTTAATATTAAAATTATTCAAAGTTGTTAATTTTGGGGAAAAAATCTATTAGTTACCCATAAGAACTTTTATTTTAATAAATAACAGTGGACTTATCAAAGAGTAGGGATTTTAATGTGTTGTTTTATGCATATTGGTAATAAACCCCTTAAGGAGGTGAAACCAACTATTCAATATAACCCATTAGTCCCTAAAAATAAAACTATAATAACAAAACTTAAAAAACATTTTCCAAAAAAAATAAATAATTCACTCCTTGACCATGCTTATTTATTCAGAGTACCAGCAATTTCAATTAATGTTAAGTGCTTCATTTTTCCTGCAAATCTGATGTTGCACAGGGAATATACACATTCTCATATCATCACAATATCATCAATATTTCAGGCTAATAATATTGTGAATACAACTGGTTTATAACAAACACAAAGTCAAAAATCAATGCTACTATTTATGGCAAACAGAAACAAAAGTCAATTTGAAGGGATGTTCTCTTTTGTTTCCAGTACTGATATTAGTTGGACTTAAAATGAAGGTCATAAATTCTCCTGAAATAATCTCTACCTCTGGCTGTGAATCCACAGTATAAATATGGTGAATAAAGCTAAACAGTAAGAGCTAACTATATACTGAATAACCAAAATAATCAATTATAACAACTAATACTGCTCTGGAAGACCAATCTAATGAAAAAAGTATCATTAGATATGGTGGGAAAATACAGACAAATCTGTACAATCTAACATCTATAAACAGTAAAATCAAAACATTCAACTTCCTTATAGAAAGTGTTTTATCTATGTAATTATAAATGTTAAGGACTCTTGCATTTTATAAACACAAGATGGGCTCACTTTGATGATACCAATTTTAAGATTTATAAAAATGTTTTAAAAATTTTTTCACAAAAGTTTATACAGTTTAAAGCTATACACCAATCTATAAATCTCAGAAAATGGGGGAAAAAAACCTTTATAAGATCACATGTATAAAACAAGAAATGAAATGTGATTTTATTTAAGGCAATACTGGGCTACTTCACGAATCACCACCTCAAATATTTACACTGCTCCACACTACTAGTTTCTATCACATTCACGAAGGATTTTTGTTAATACCAAATGTTTAAAATCTTTGATGTAGTAAATTCTTTATTCACATTTCCATTATATTTCATGGAATATTAACTATATCCCATTAGAAGCACTGGGAAAAAAAAAAAAAACTGTAGCTATTGGTAACTGCTAAAGAATCTGCTTTAATTTCACATGTATACCACCCCAAAATCCTGGATGGTAAATTTACAAAGCAGAGCAAGGTGTTGATATAATGTGCCTACTTTGTGAAAAGTAATTTTGAGATCATCTTGTAAATAAATGCTTTATGTAAAAATCAATGAACAATGGCAGTTTCTAGTTTTAGTTCAAAAAATTCTTAATTTAAAACAATAAAAGTACAGTTTTAAAAACTTGATCACTTAGTTAAAAATTAAAATTCCAAATATAAATGTGTCATTTAATAGTTTAGACTTACACACTGCTGGTGGCAGCACATGATTTACAATAATAAATATATACAAAAAAGGTATCTACAAAGAAAGAGTACTGTTATACATGAGCAGAGACCTGGTGAAACATCAATCACACAGATAATTCATTTTAGTTTATGAAAAGGGCAACTGGTTGATAGAAATTTGAGGTTTAGCTCATCTATTTACAATAACTGAAGTTCTGATTCTGTTCAAGTCCCATAGGGATAAAAAAAGTTTTACACGACGAATGTCATGTATTTTTTTTTTTCTTTTTTTAGCCAGGTTAATTCATGTCAACAAAAAATAATAAGTTTCACAATTCTAGCATGCGTGTTTTCCTATTTAAAAATAAAATTGTAAATGACATTATTTATAGTACACTAGTTATCAGTACTGCCCTTTCCCTGTGGCTTTACCCACACTGATTTCTTTCATAACAGACACATCTGGATCATTTGAATGTACTTCAAGTTTTTTCAGACTGACGGTAGGTTTCATTTCCTGAAGTTGCTTTAAGACAAGCTCAGTGCAATCTTTCAGAGTCTTGTCTAAAACAATTTTTACATTATCACTGCACTGAAGCTGTGATGGATTGGCAAACTGTACAAAGGTTTCACTTTCTTTACAAGAGCATATATGATTTCCACTAGTTACAGCAGTCTTATCAACATTTTTTCTTGAATTTGAATGGGATCCTTTTTTATTTCCATTATTTGGATGGTCTTTGTCAGCAATTTTCTTCTGTTTCACTGCAGACTCCTCAAGAAACTTCAGAAATGATACTTCAAATCCCATTGGTTTAAATGAGCTCCAGTCAAAAGATGCAGGATGCTCCTCAGTGGTTTGAATTGCAACAGCAGTTTCTTCTTCTTTATGTGTACTACTTAACTCAACTGCTGGTGCTGGTTCAGCTTTTTCAACTTTCCTCTTTTTATTCTGGGAGACATTTTTTTCTTTATTAACTCTCTTCAAATTACTTGTTTGTTTTTCTGACTGGCAGGGGTTCTTTTCCTGAAAATCATTACTTACATTTGAAGAGGTATGAGCTTGGGTCTCCATGCCCGCATTGTCTTCATTTATTAATTTTGTAATAAATAATTCTGTTAGCTCATCCATTTCATCTTTTTCATTTTTTTCAACTTCCTTCTGTGGAACTGTAGTTGTTCTTGAGTTATCATTGCTTTCTGATACACATGTATCAGATTCTTTCACATCACTCTTATTGACTTCTTGCTGAGAAGTTTCCTTTAATTCTGAGTTGCAACATCGTTTGAAGACAATAAGAAGATTGCGGTGTTGTGATGTAAATGCCTTAGATAATTTATGGCATTTATAATGTCTAATTATATTGCTTTCACTTGTAACAACCGATGTACACCCCTTTATCATACATGGATACTGGGTTACAAATCTGCTTGTACACTCGGATAAGGCATCATTTCTAGCCTTTATAGAATATACATGCTTCCCACGTTTCAGAGAATAAGGCTTATTTTCTTCAATCTGTACAATCTTTGCATTTTTGTTTTCTAAACTATTTTTTTTCTTTCGTTTGGTCTTAGGCATTTTGGTTCCTTCCTTTCCAGATCTGTGTTTTGACCCCCGATATTTCGACTTTGTCTTTTCTTGGTTTGCTTTGCTTGATATATTTTCCTGACCAGGTGTTAATCTTCTTGGCCGAATCAAATGAGCTTTATGTTTGTCATTATGCTTATTAAAAATGTGTCGAAGGAGATTAGACCGAGTCGCATATATACGGTCACATCCCTCACAGTCACACTTATATATGCCATCTTCTTCAGTTTTACTTCCTCTTATTCCAATTCCATGGTCTGCCTCAAGATGAATGACATAGTTCAAATATGTGGTAAATGAAGATTTACACTCTAACTGGTCGCATGGAAATTTCCCAACGTCCACAGAAGCAGTCATACCTTCAATTTCTTCAGGGGTCATTTCATGAAGTTTCATGTAGTGTTGAATTAGACCAGTAATTGCTTGGAAAATTCGAGAACAGTCACTCACCTGACATCGAAATTCTTTCACAGTTTGTTTAGTTTCAATTTCTTCACCTTCTTTACCAGCTTCGCTTTCCTCTTCAACCTCTGCAGAAAATGCAGGTAGATCTGATTTGTGTACAGCCTGGTAATGTAGAATTAAGTTTTGCTGTATTGTAAAGGCGGCAAAGCATCCCTGATGAACACATCGATAAGGTCTGTAGGGACTATATCTTGTTGGAAACTCAAGGGACTGGGAAACTGGCTTCTTGCGCTTTTTCTCCTCCTTTTCTTTTTTATATCTCCTAATTTTTCGTCCTTTGGGTTGTATGTTTGTGAGGGAATTTGTATTACATTGTTCTGATGTAGCTGTAACCACTTGTGAAGAACTTTCTGTTTTTTCAGGACTTTTTTTTTCTGTAAGTAGTTTTTCTGGAATCACTGCTATATTACTGAGGGCATTTTCCTTCATTGCTCCCAATTCTAAAGCAGATGGAAATTCCCTTTTATTTTCCTCTGTCGTAGCTGGCTGTTTTTTTACTTGTGTAATTCGTGGGGCTGACAAATTTTCACTTTGAGTTTTTCTTCCGTAAGGCCTTTTTATTTTTAACTTTACCATCTCTTCTGTTGTAAAATGATGTACCAATTGACAGTGTGCCCGGAGATTAGAATTTCTTGTAAATGTTTTTGTACATGTAGGTACTACACATTTAAATGGAGCAAATTTCAACTGGTTCTTCTTAATTTCAAGAATCATCTCTGGAGTGTACTGATGAATTTTACCATAGTGCTTAAACAGTGCATCCTTTGTCATAGCACTGTAATTACAGTCTTGGTTTTGACAGACAAAGGGTTTATTAACTTTGTCACTAAACTGAATACTATTTATAATTTCAGAAACTGGCTGCACAACTGTAACATTTGGAATTGATTTCACAGGAGTGGGAGCCAGTGTTACTGATGTATTTATTAGTACACACTGGGATGCTGGAGTAGATAGGTCATTTTCTAATTTTAATTTCTGTAAGCCTTCTAAAATGTCCTGTATTTGATCCTCCTTATGTAATACTTCAGATTGAGGAATGTTACTTTTTGTTGGCATGACACCTATGAAGGAGGAAAACTGAGAAGAATCAGGTAATTTGTTATTTTGTACAGCATTTACTGAAGGAAGCTGAATGTTATAATTTATTTGAGCATTCTGTGATGTTTCACCAACACCTTGAGATACACTTTTTACCTCAAGTACTTGAGAATTCATAGCACTTTTAATAATTTCAAGAGTCTTTTCAAAGTTTTGTATAACATTGTCTTCAGAAGCCTGCAAATCGGAATTTATTGAAGTTGTGCATGAATTCAAAGCCATCATTTGGGAATCACCATTTTCAGTTTTTAATGTTAAAGGAGCTAACACTGTATTGGAATCATGATTGGTTTTAAAGTTGTCTTTCATATCAGTCATAAATAACTGATTGTCAACATTATTTAATTTCTGTGTTAGATTTTCCACCAAACCCTGAGGTTCACAATTTGGAATTACGTTTGAATGAAGGTTAGTATTTGGTATCTCAATACTCTTTGCTATAAGTCCCACTGCTGTCAAGTCACTTGTTACCAAGTTTTGGGAAGCATTAGGTGCAATCAGTGGAGGAGCAACTTTCTTCCTTCTCTTAGAAGCACTGTTTCCTTTTTTATTTAAATGACTGGACCTTGTGTTCTGAGGACCACTTATAACTGAAACACGTGAACTGTTACTAGTAAAGTTTTGTGATGGCCCACTGGAATTAGGGAATGAACTAGAGCACAAACCATTTTCAACAGTCTTCAGTAGTAAGTCATTTGATGGAAAAACAGGCAAACTGCTGCATTCCTCAATGGAGGAAGTTTTGGAGTTTGGTGCTCTATTCTGGTTTGTCAGCAGGGGGTTCGGGTGACATACAGTCTGCAACAGGGGTGGCACTGGTGGATTTATCACTGTTGCATTTACTTGTGCTGTATCTGAGACACAACCAGTTTGAACAGGAGAAAGAATTTCGGCACCTTCAAATGTACTGGGAATGCCAGCAGTTTCCAAAGCCTGTTTAATAATTTCACTTCCTTCTTGACTAACGGTTGTGTTAAAGTTAGTCACACTAGTCCGAGGAAATGTATTTGGTAAAAATGTTGATGAGCGATTTTCAGCAGCAAGAAGTTGCAGGAATGATGGGTCTTTAAAACATGCTTCTGGATTGAAGGTAGACTGTTGTGGCTGCTGCAAATTTACTGCATTTGTGGAGAGAATCATGCTGGCAAGAAGAGAAGGTTGTCCATTACTCTGTAAAAGTTCTTGAGCAATTTCTGCTCCATCCAGTGGTTTACAATAAGATCGCTTAGACAAGTGTCCACCCAGAGATCTGGGATTGGTAAAAGCCCTGTAACACCTGCTACAGATAAATTTCCCATCTCTGATAATTGCAGGCCATTTAGCCCTTTTGTTGTGCTTAGGTTTTCTTTCCTTCCCATTTGGGCCCCGCCCTCGGTCTTTTTTGACTTTTTCAGGAGCAGACTGTTGGGCATTGGTGCTACTGAAGTCATTTGCAACATTCACTTGTGAAGGAAAAACTGCATTTTCACCATTACCGCCTTTTAGAAAGGAGGAATTAGTGTTTCCTTCAATTTGTGAGGAAAAATGATTTGTAGTATTTTCCAGTTGGGAAAAAACAGTATTAGTCCCACTATCTGCTGGTGAAGGGAAGAGAGACATTGAACTACTTTCTGCAGGTAAAGGAAGGAAAGGATCTGAGCCACTGTCAATATTCAAAGGCAAAACTGTTTTGCTTAGATCTTCCATTTGTGCAGGCAAGGTAGTATTAGACAAATTTTCCATTTGGGGACATAACATACCACTACCTTGTTCATTTTTATCCTGAGAAGGTATATTTGGATTTATGACACTTTCCACTGAAGGCAACAGTGTAGTAGACACACTTGCTAAATGAGCTGGAAAAATGGAAGGTGAGACATGCTGTAACTGATTTGAACAAGTAGTATTTCCACTGGCTTTGGTCTGTGGTGTAAAAAATGCATTATTAGAGTTGCTCACTTGTGATGGCAAAAAATAAACAAACTTTCCATTATTTGGTGTATTTAAGTTGTTAGATTTCTGGCCTTTTTTACTTTTGCGCTGCATTTTAAATGCAGCATACTGGTCAGGATGTGCTGTCTTCATGTGTTTCCCAATACTTTGTGAAGAATTATAGGTTCGAGTACATCCCTCAACCTGGCAGCTGAACTTCTGAACTGGCGCTTTTGGAGGCACTGATGGAGTTCCTAAAGAATTACTTAGGTTGGGCTGTGGTGGAACAAATGTGATACTTTCTAACGTCTTTAGAGGTAAACTATAAAGATTGGATGGTGTTTTAACATTACCTCCACATTCAAACTTGGAAGTTGGTAAACTGTTTTGAAATCCTGCCTGATTTTGCACAGAAAAGGTCATAAGGTTGTTCACTTGTCTTTCTAAGTTTTGTGGGGTAAGGTCGCCTATTTTAAGGGTTTCTGAATTTACTAAAGAATTCTGAGTGATTTGGGCTTCATTAAAGCAATCCTGTTCTTTTCTCTCCTGGAAAACTGGATGACACAAATCATTACAATTATCTTCAACTGCTGTATGTAAGTCTGTGACCAGTGATTCACCACCAGTGCCTTCCACCATTGAGTTTTCTTGCTTTCCAAAGTTATCCTCGATCCCTTGATTAAGGGACACCTTAATGGACACAGCTACCTCACTGGCCTGAAGCAGAGGAGTAGCAGCAGCAGGGTTTTCCAAACCATCTGACAATGGTCCATCTGTCTGCCTGAGCTCAGAAGCAGAAATCTGGTCTTGTTTGGTGACAGCTGATTCTACATTGCTTTTATCCCAAACATCACCTGTAGCTGCTGCTGCTAAGGTGTTTTCAATGTTATTTTCTGAAGGAAGCACAGACCTCTCTTTCTCAGTGTTCCCTTCTGAGTTCTGATTCACTCTGGAAGGCTGAACAGGAGCTCCAGATAAATTAAGTTGGTCTTCAGGAGGCAGTGCTTTTTCAGGAGTACTGTGCTCATCCAGATGCTTTTCTAGCTCACTCTGAGAACGATAAACTTTACCACAACTTGTAAACTTACAAGTATAGGTATTATAATGCTGTGCTTCATGATCATATAGTAAATAAGCTTCTGAAAAAATTCTGCCACATTTAGGAAACATACACTTTGCTCTAAAGACTTGATGTTCCTTCCGGTGGGTTAAGAGCTCTGCGTAACTATTAAAACCAGCCTTGCATTTCATCTGTATACAGATATACGGTTTACTGCCACAGTGCATTTGTAAGTGATCATTGAGATGAGTAACACTCACAAAATGCCGTCTACAGTACTGGCAAATAACTTTTTTGCTTTGCATTTCAAGAAAGCGCTTGGCATCTTCATTATCTTTATGCCCCTTTACATGAGCAATTAGATTTTTAAAGTACTTAAAGCCCTTTTTACAAAAACTTACAGGGCAATTAAATTCATTAACAGGTACTGGTTTCTGGACTGGGATCACTTCTGGCTCATATGATTTATCTTTGTCATCATTCTCATCATCTGAACCATCGTTGTCATTAAATACTATGAAGTCTGTTGAATAGAGACTGTTCTTTTTTATAGGCCGCTGTTCCTGCTTGGCCACAGCATTAGTCTTCTGATTCTCATTGGTAGTTGTGATCTTCGGAGGCCTTCCCAATCTTCTTAATGGTTTCATAGCTGCTAGCCTCTCTTTACTAGACTGTTTAACATGCAATGTGACATGAGGGACAAAAGTTTCTTTAGAATTAAAGTTCTTTGCACATATGGGGCAACTGTAAATCCCATCTTTGTAATGTTTTTGAGCATGTCGTACTATTCTATGACCAAGGAATTCTTTGTCACATAGCACACAATATTGCATGTAGGCTTGCCAATTCCGAAACCTAGCAGATATAAATCCCCTCTCTCTTAATTGTTTTATCTCTCTCTTCTTCTGCTTTTCATCACAAATGTCTTTGAGAAGACCAGAATTAGCACCAACTCCACCAGAAAGTCCATTCACAGAAGTTTCTTTAATCTCTTCCTGGTAGTCTACTACTTTCTCATAAACTTCACTGTCATTTAGTTCATCAATTGAAGACACAATGGATGCTTCTTCCCCCATTAATGCAAGACATTGTCGTTTTAAGGTTTTCCAATCCCAGAATTCTGGATCAAAGGGCCACTGAGTTTTCAACACGAGTAAGAGCTCACAGCGTAGAGAATTTGGTATTGGAAGATTCTCTTCATCATATTTCTGGTCTGGCTGGTTATACAACATTTCCACAGCATAATATGCATCTACTGTAGGCTCAATGAGAAATTCACTCAGTTGACAAGCACGTTTAACCTCTAGATCATCAGGCAACAAGCATGAAATGGTCTTGCAAATAGATATTTTCACTTCAGTATTTTCTGTAGCTTCCAAACGAAGAGCTTTTACGCATAGTTCTATACAGGTGGCAAGTCCAGCCCCTTCAGTCTGTGAAAAAGCAAATAGAAATGTTAACTTAATCAACACAGATTTGTGAATTTAATAAATTTAAAAGTGAGTGTTTAAAATAAAAAAATAGAGGTTTGCTTTTCTTAAATTTTGCAATAGCCAATACATGAAAAGATGATCCTTCTAAAGCATTACAGCTTACTTAGCCTGGTGTGTGTGTGTAAAATGAGCTGTATAGAGTAGCAAAAAAAGCATAAGCATTGGGAGCTATGATAAGACCTGGCTATAAAATCATCTAATAGCTAGGCAAACTTAGAAGTTATTTAACTTCTCTGACTTTTCATATCCCATTTACAAAACAGAGATCAAAATAGCATTTAAACTTCATAAAATTGCTGTGAGCATTAATGGATATTATGTATCTAAAGTACCTGGTATAGTTTGGTATAATGTCTGGCATTTAGTAAGTGATCAATGAATGCTGTTATTTTTATCACAAATCTCATTTCCCAAGTTTGCATTTTGCAATCCTGTTGAAACAAAACCCTCTTAACCCAATTACAAAACTGAGAACGTCTCCATATATCCTAACTAAGTTATAAAAGGAGATTATGCTTTTAATAAAATACAGTTATTTGATCCTTAATAATGGGAATTCTAGTTCTATTACAAAATTAAATGTCAAGTCACCTACCTCATGGCTGGATGAGCTTAAGAATTAGGAGTAGAAGGAGACATAATAAACTTTTTTCCTTTTGAATTAGCATCTTGAACTGCTGTAAGATAGCAGTAATGAACTTAAGAGTCATTTGAAAGATACATGTAGTGAAGAGATAAAAATAGCCGTTAAAAAAGGCTAAAAGGGAACATAAAAAAATGAAAAATAAGCTAATCATAAGATATAGTCACTTCTTATGAAAGTGGGAATGATGTATGTTTGGGATAAGATCAAAACACAAGAAAGAAGTAAAAAAAGCTGATAGGGTCTGTATTTTCACAGATTAAAAAGGCAATAAAAATATTTTACTAAAATGGAAGCTTAGGTTTGTGGGCCAAAAATAAAGTGAAGGAAGGAGGCTGGATACTGAACTGGTCTTGACTTCAGGAAAAGCAACGGCAAAAAGATCAATAAGAAAACCCAGAAAAAAATGGGCAAGAAGATTAGACATGAGGCCTATTTTTAAATGACAGTGAAGAAAGGACAATTGGGAAAGAGGTGGAACCATATGGTTCTCTCTCTCTCTAGCTTTCACATACACTTGTATTATTACTTTATACTATTTTTAGATAGATCTGAACCAGATGACTTGTACAGTAAAACATTTACATCTCTGTTACATGCCTTAGGGACTACTAACAATAGTGGACAATTAGACCACACCTATGTTATAATATGGGGGGAAGAAAAAGATGTAGTCAGTGAAGCTGCATACTGGAAAGAAGAGGGTTTGAAGAAGGAGGTCTTGGAGGAATCAAAGGCCAAGTCAACTATAAAGATAATCTGAAGTGATGAAAGCATATGTCAAAAAAAACTGGTAAATATGTAGAAAGCGAGAATTCTGGAAGAGGCTACTATACTTATTTAGAAAATCCAGGAAATGCTGGAGCAAGAAATGACTTTAAGGAGTCAGAGAACAGAGGAATGGTGGATGAAGGATATCTGCTCTGAATAAGGAAACTATAACTACTTTCTGTCTTATGAATATTAAGCCCTTTCTCCTGAGATGACAAAAGCTGATTCAAAGAATCTACTTATTGCTTAGAAAACACAACTAAAATTATTTTAGAGAGGAACTCAACTGACATTTCTATTCTAATACACTCTGTTACTGGATTCAAAGGTTCATTTCAACTCATTAAGGACAAATAATAAGGACAATGTTTTAAAATTGCATAGTATTTTCTTAAGAAACTTATTGTTCTAAGTTTATTTTTTAACTGCAGCATTACAATATATAAAATAAAATATCAGGATGAATTAACAAGGATGATAGAGAAAAACAGGAAAGCAGAATTCATTCCTGTTCTTTACTCCTGAAAATAAAGAAAAATTATTTCAGAAGGAAAAAATTGAAGATACATATAAGATTTACTGATCAACTACAGATTTTAAAGGGCACTTTAAAAAGGGGATAGGAGAGTGTCTTTTGGTCCCTCCTTTCAAAAATAAAACAGTATTCATTAATTGAAAAATTCTTTTTGTCATGCTGCATCCCAGTTTTTAAAGATTCCTAAAAACTGTTCAGCATCCCAAGCTATGTAGTGGTAGCACTTCTGTAAAGTGTCCTCTGTGGACATTAACATTGGAAACCAAATACATTCCTACAAGGGTTACTACAAGAAAATAAATTAATTTTGTAAAACTTAGATTCTGATTTAGTAAATAAACAGAAACACATGCAAACCGCTCAATTCCCTGTTCAGTTATGTCTAAACACTTTAATCCATCCGTTAAGTGTTTTCATTTCAATGACTATTTTTTTATTTCTAAAAGTTCTTTTGACTCTTAAAATCTGCTTGGTAATTTTGATAGCATCTTTCTTTCTCTTGCTTTAATTCCTTATTTGATGTCTTTAGATATATGTATGTTACAGACTTATCCATAATTGTATTTATTGTAAAGTATTAGGCAAATAATTCTATTCTTTCTGGCTAGTGAAATTCATTCATGTCAGATTGTTTCATAAATCTTATAAATCTTGATGGTTTATTTGTCTTTAAATGTACGTAGTTTATACCTTTTATCCTTGCATGTTTAATCCTATTGTAACTTTTCTCTGCTAAAATTTCCTCAGCAGACTGTTTCATGTTTTGTAAATCTTGATCATGAACTCAAGTAGGGCTTTACCTGAGAATCCTATGCTATAGCTATGTCCAGTTCCCCACTTGGCTTCTGCTGGGAATTCCAAGGTATTACCAGCAAAGAACTCACTTCATCCTTACTCTCTTAAACATTACTTACTTGGCATGGAGATTCCTAGATTATACAAGTAGGGTAAATTTGGAGCCCTAATTTATGTGGGGCAAGACCTATGGTTATAACTTCTTGGAGGAAACATTTTTCTCTTCTCACTCACAGCCCAGCTGGATATGCACATGAATTCCTATCATCTATCTGTGTTACAGAGTAATTATTTTTCTAATCTACTTTTCAATGAAATTATAGTACTTCACAGGTTGGTGAAAGACGGAAAGAAGACACAGAACTCAGTTTTAACTCTCCAGCTTGAAAGAGCCCAATACCTTATCTCCTATCCCTGTATGGTTATTAAAATTTAAACCCCTTAATTACTGCAAGTAGTTACATATCCTAATCCCCACCAGGCTAGTAGAAGCCAAGCATTAGTTAGCTCAAGCTTTCTGCTCAGTTTTTAGGTTCCTCTTCATTTTGAGCCTGTGCATCTCTCTAATACTCTTGCCATTTCAGCTGTTATACATTAAAAAAAAAAATGTGTTTTATTTTATTAAGTATTTCTGGGTGTTTTGTAGAAAGATTTTTAGCTAATGTAATCTACCAGATGGCTAGCAAAGGAAGCTATCCCTATATTTCTCTTTATACTCTCTACATTTCTCTAGAGACAAATTATCAAAATAGTATAATACCTATGAGTAAAAATTGTAGAATGATAAAATACACATATTAAGTACATTACTTTTCTGCAGGCTAAGAGAAAGCCCCTGGCTTTCATTTGCATTTTTAAGTTTTCTGTATCAAATGTCAAGGACTAATAAGAAAATAGATGTTCAAATAAACAAAATCACTGAAAAAAGGTGCCAAAATAATAAAGTTAAAGTCTTTTATTAAAGATAATTTATACATTTTAAATTAAGAAAAGATGACTTGATTATTCTTACCTCTGAATTAATAACTTTAATCAGGAAGAAAATGTGATATACTGTCTTGGTCAACAAAGAAAGTTGACGACATCTTTCTAGGTAGACTTGTACAGATGGTTCTACTCTTTGCTGTAATTTACTCCAAAAGAGAGTTAGTTCCCTAAAAAGAAAAAAAGGTATAAAAAAATAAGTTGGAGCAGTAATGTAATAATCATGGACTATGACAGTCCAGTAATTACATTTGAAATTAAAACTGATTTTAGATTTCAATTCTACACGCAGAATTAGGCTTAAAAGCAAGAGAAAAGGGATCTCAATTTTCTAAGGACTAAATAAAATTAGGATGAAATTTATCACTTTATTGATTAATAGTATTTTTCAATCTCAGAAAGGCACTACCTTTTACTGGGAAAGCACTCGACATTTAAACAAGTTATACAAATGGCAACTTTGAGCCACATCTGAACTTTAAGTAATAAGCAGCACAAAATATGTGTACATATATAAAATGCACCAATGGCATAATGGTTTTTAAAGAGCATTCAATTTTTATCTTCTAACTTAAATTTAAAATTGACCAACTTAATTGGTCAGTTAAATTTAAAATTTCAAGTTGTTAGGTAAATGTTAAGAATCAATGACACAGAACCCAGTAGTTACTAACTATGCCACAGAAGTGAAACAATAACAGAAACTTTGAAAAATGAACTTTGAAATTTATTTCAAATGCAATTAAAATGTATTTTTCATAGAAAATAATCCTACTGAAGTGATGAATTTTTCTCCCTTTTACCTATCGTCCTATTTCTCTTCTGTCCTCCATGGTTAACTTCCACAAAAATCATCTTCCTTGCTTCAACTTTTTTTCACCAAGTATTCTCCTCAATACAGGCCTTCCTATTAGTTTTTCCTCAGTTTCCACTCCTAGGAACTGTGCTCTTTTCACCACCCACTTGAATAACTTGCTCTTTTCTGGAATTTAACCTATATATTGAGGACTTCAAAATCTGTCTCTCCAGTCTTTACCACTTTCACCTCTCTAGTTCTTTACAAGACTTCTCCATTTTGATCTCTTCTGAAACCTGAAACTTAATATATGAAAAAGATGATTAACATTCTTTCCAGTTCACCATCTTTCTAATTTAAATGCATCATAATTATCACTATCAGCCTCTGCTTTTTACTGTCCTCAAGACTGTATCTTATACATTTCTTTCACATCCTATATCCACAAGGAAGCCCTCATAACCTCCGAGCTGGACTATTCACTGGCTTTCTAGTTGATTTTTTTGTCTCAACTCAACTTCCTATATACTGCCGCTCCCTCCCCGCAACTCTGCCCTCACTGTTCAGCTCCCAATCCATTCTCAACTACTAATCTTAAACATAAACTATTTTGCCCTCCTTCTACTTATGGGCTTACAATAAGGCTATTTAGGCTTTTCATATATTATTCAGACTTTGATACCTTTTTAAAACCAATATAATACATTAATTTCTTAGTTATTATTGATACTTGTTACATAGAAAATCTACTTGTCCTTAATAGATACATGTTATTTATTCTCCCTTCAGAATCTTCCTACTTGCCCTTTGTAATTAACCGTTTCTAAATTGCATATACAATTCTTCCTTCATAACAAAACTCAACTGCTCAGAAAACCTTTATAATTATGCAATTTCCCATTCTTTAATTATACAACCATTTATAGCTTGCCTAGTCTATCTATACTGGTTTGTATGCCATGTGTTACTTGGTAAATATTCTTAAATGTCAGAATGTTGTAAACTAAATTTTCTTTTGTGGCTCCATAATATCAACACAACACTGATGACTAATAATGCTGTTGACTAACTAAATGGTCAGTTTTATCGAGTACTAATACAAGACAGCTGATTTTAAAGTTTTTTTAATTAACTGAAGTCAACAAGTCTGTTAGTTGGATCTCAAAGGATTATGTATCACAGGCTCTGCCCACTTGGAAACATACTATGTAAAGAAATGTGCACTGAAGAATTAGTTAAGTTAGAAAGATCACTCTTAGAAAGGAAGTGAACTATATTTCTATACATAATGACTAACAGCCAGTTATGGTAGTTAAAAGAGTGTAATATGCAGAGGAAAAAAATACACATTGTATACATATCTAAAAAAGTTTTTATTGTGGTATTTGATAAAATAAACCTATCTTTCATCTTCCAGTGTTAAAAAAATTTCCTGATCATAACTAATCATTAAGTGATCCTTACTGGTATATTGAAGAGTTGTATGGTCCTTAATAGAAAAAGTTTTTAAAATTATAATATGAACTAT
Organism: Eidolon dupreanum; assembly: GCA_028627145.1. NCBI lineage: Eukaryota > Metazoa > Chordata > Mammalia > Chiroptera > Pteropodidae > Eidolon > Eidolon dupreanum. The sequence goes on along the minus strand of CM053502.1, from coordinate 121,099,100 downwards.
TTGATAATCAGTTTGCATAGCCTGTATCTAAAAATAAGCTTTTTGCCTTGATAAGACTTAAAAAGATTTAAAAAAATACGTTCCTAAGCTATCTGAATTTTCACAAACTATTTTGTATTCTTCTGTTACAAACTTTTCTTTACAAAAGAAAATCAACTCACCAAGCACAGTACATTTCTCCTTGTTGGAGCTGACGTGACAAAAATGCAGTACATAAGACAAGAGCACTTTTTTCATCACCCTCAGATTCTAAGTTACAAATCATTTCTAGTGCATCTTTGCAATCAACTTCAGAAATCTACAGAAAAAGGATACAGAAATATGCCATAGAATAGTTTTATATTAGGATATATAGTGACATGCTTTTAAAATTTTCATTAGCTATTTACAGATCTTTTTCATCAATAAAACCTCATTGACTCGAACATTATCAATTCATAATTTGTTAAGACACAGTCTTTCTTTAAGCTAGAGAACTATTTTCAAGAACTTAACAAGCATGCATTCATATGTAAATAACTAATGCTAATTATAAGCACTCTCTACTCATTAAATCAGGTCTCTGATACTAAAAAAGAAAAGCTGCAGTACTTATACACCAATCCCCTTTCCCCCCAAGTAATTTAAAAAGCACTAGAATCTGCAAAAAGACACATAAAGATCTACCAGATATAAACTAATAAAGAAAATGTCTATCGTCTAAGGGGAAAAAAGTATAATAAGAAACATTTTATATAGCTATACCACTTTTAAATTAAGCTCACCTGAGTTTTCTATAAATCTCCATTAGCTTTCTTTTCATATAAAATCGTTCCATCTCAAAGCTTGTCAACAGTCATGCATACGTTAAGTATAACCTAGATGATGGCAACTTGCTTCATTTAATTATGCACTTATATCTACTGCTTATTTCTTAAAAAAATTCAAATTTACTACCTCATTACAATGGTTTACTACATAAAACAAAATTCACCTATAATCTCCACAAATATTTGCTCTAAGACAGAATGTAAAAAACAGCATACGATCACAAATCACTAGTGTTCCATGGAATAGAAAGATTAATTCCAACATGGTACAATTGACAAATGGCAAAAAGAATTGAAAACCAATATACCATCAGCACCCATGTACTACAGAAGTAACCATAATCCTCCTTGTTGATCTTCTATTTCTATCAATTTCCAAGTATAAGAAAAGTGTGTGTGTGTGTGTGTAAAATGTAATGTATTTAGCACTGAACAAGTGTCTAAATGGGGATAAAGGTAATCTTAAAATTGAGCTTTGATAATGATAAAGGTTGCATGGGAATAGATCCAGAAGTTCCATTTTATACATTGCATTGGGCTAGAAAACACTAAGACCAAAGGCTCAACTCTGAGTCTGTGTTTAACAACAGTGATTTCTTAAGGAAGTATGAAGTTAGTGGCAGAGCTAAGACTGAATCCTGTCTTGCAACTCCTTGGAGCAGTGCTCTTTCCACTTCTCCTCTGTCAACCTCTTTCTTACAAATATTTGTAAGTGACTCCATTTAAACAAATAAACAAAAAAGGCTGAACTATATATATAGATAGATACACATATATGTATATATACACACAGATACATATTTATGCCATAAATATTTCCAAATATCTACAATATTAAATACATTGTCAGACATTATGTGTATTACTATTTAATCACAACTTAGGTAGGTATTATCAATAACATTTTATACATAATAAATGTGGGGGGAGGGGTCAAAGAAATTACCAATTTGCCCAAGTTACTACAGTTAAGTGGTAGAACCACAAATCAAATTACGTCTGACTGACATCAAAGATGTACTCTTTCCATTTTATCACAGTACCTTTTATTGAAGGTCATATTAACTTTAAACAATTACCCTGGCACACCCATACAGACAAATGTTAGGAAATCAACCCATGCATCTTTTTTTAAATTTTTCGTAAGATGTTAATAGTAACAATAATTGCAGCTACTATTTATTTATTAGTGTCAGCTTCTTCAGAAATAGCATTGCTAGTCAGCACATTAGCTTGCCTGGTAGGTAGATACTAGTAGCTCTTTTTAGAGATATGGTTCAGAGTGTTAAAGTTACTTGTTCAAAATCACAAGTTTAATTAGTAACGAAGTCAAGATTTCAACTCAGGTCTAGCTTCAAAAGTCTATGCACCTGTCAGAATTCCACACATACAAGCATATTGAGGCCCTTTATTGCTAAGTACTGATTTTTACATGTTCAGGTTTAACAAAAATTCTGTCTTGAAAATCTGATTTATTTTGATTCTGATTATTTCTTTTTGTTCTTCTAAAATCTAAACCTCTTGATGAATGATGCAAAATGTGTACATTATACATAAGAAAATTTACTTTCTCAATGACATTACCTACATTAGCTTACGCTTAATTAAAAATATATTTGTATGTACATAAGATAGCCTCTATATACTTATTCACATATATAATATACTAACTGAAATAATTACTATATGCGATAACACAGAAAACCTCACTTTTTATAGGTATACTAAGGAAACAATTCTTATCGTGCACTTGATAGCCTTTATTTCCCTGATTTGCCACTAGATGGCCCTCTTGAAAAAATATGACACTAAAAGAATGGCAGGGAAAATGAAACCATATTTAAATAAATAAATGGTTAAATGGAAATTGTGAAAGTGAAATAAAAGTCAAATATAGTCATCAGTGAACAATAATGATTTTTAAAATCCAAGGCAGCATAAGGTACGGATTACCAATATATTACCTATATAGGGATTATATATATATTACATATTATCCATTGCTTTGAAAAGCAAAAATTTAAATACCAAAAAAATTAGAATACAAAAAAATTAGTTCCAAGAGGTAGAAGGACATAATAATGTTTACACATCCAAAGAAGGCTGTATCTGTCTTGTTCACCTCTAAATTTCAAACTCCCAACACAATCCCTCGCACATAATTTCTTTGCAATAAGTTTCTAATACCTAATTTTTAACAAGTTAGTTATGTTAGAGTTATGTCTGCCTCTAGATCCCAAGCTCTGTATTTATATCAAAAAGCTTATGGATTTGGTAAACTCTGACATATTTGTCATGCAAAAGTAGCTTACAGCTAGGTTGCTTCCCATAAAACTTGAAAGAAGTATTAATTCTAAACAGCCAGGAAGTACTAGAAGAATTTCCTGTCTCAACAGGGGATGTAAAATATATGTAGCTTTAACAACAATTTAGGCCAGTTTTCTAAAATTCAATCCAAAGAACTTCTACAAGGTATCATTAGTTGTTCTATTTCTTCTCTTCCGTCTATTCTTTGTTATGTGCATGTGGTTGGGGCATTCTGCTGATTTTTATGTTTTAATATGTTCTTTATGCCAGATATTAAAAAAATATAGAACACTTCATCAATATTTTATATATATTTACCAAGTTAACTTTTAAAATTGGCTCTAATAACTTTTCAAGAATAGTCTTTTGCTTATCAAAATAAAATGCTTCCCAATCAGAAAAGAACTTAAATGGTAAATCTGTCATACTAAGAAAACAAAATCAAACATAATGAGCTAATATTTTTTAACTCTCAGGCTATTGTTTTTAAAGGCAAATTACCTCTAGTGTTGGGAAAGAAGGAATTTCATGTACTATTTATGGGAGCATAATTGGCCTCTTTTTTGGATAGTATGGCTCTATCAATTTAAAATATGTAGATTCTTTGATCCAGCAATTCTGCTTCTAGAAATTTACCCTACTGTACACCCCCAACAAAGAATGAAAGGATGTATGTACAAGCCAATAATTTAAATGTCCCCCAGTGGCTTAACAATATTACAAATACGTAATATGAAATTATGTGGCTATGAGAAAAAATGAGGTTGGTCTACAAGGAATGATATGGAAAGATGTCTATAGTAAGAGGAGAAAAGTGATTAGCATCCAGGATGTGTGTATGTATGTTTTAAGTGTGTGTGTGTGCATATGTGTGTATATATGCATGTGTGTGTATATATATATATGTATATATGTATACAGAAAAATGTGAGAAAGGTTATACCTCAAATTTCAAACTTAATGATTACTTGAAGGAGTAATAAGTGAGGAAGTGATGGCTAGAAATAGACAAGATAGAGGATTTTACTTTTCAAACATCTATGTTAAAATTAACAAAACCAACAGAAATACTGAATCTAAAATAAAAACTGCTAACTTTGTTTCTGTACCTATACCAAGAATCCGGGCCAAAACTCATTCGAATCCAGGCCAAAACTCATTCCTTCCAGAGAAGCCAAATAAACACACATTTCTCTCAGCAGCAACTCCTCTGACAGGGCTAGCTGCTATTTCTATCACATTAAAAGGGTCGTGGGAAATAGTCAATTCCTTTCTTTACTGGCTCACTTGGATAAGAATTTCCTTAAAAGAACCATAGATCCATGTTATGGTTGATTCTTCCCAATATCTATTTCCACCATACCCTAAGGAATTGGTTGAAAACTCAAATGCTTACAAGAACCAGATAGGTAAAGTAAATGAAGTGAGTCATGTGAGAGAGGGAGCATACTTCTGAAGGGGGCAATGTCTTTGGGCAATCGGTCCTTAGTGACAACCTTCCCTTCTGGGCAGAAATGATGAGAACTTACTTCACAAAGAACAATGAAACAAACAAACAAACAAACAAACAAACAAGCAAAACGTTCTACATTTATAATAGAAACATAAAAGAATCATCAAGCAATCTCTAAGCAAAAAGGGACTTTTAACAAGGAATGTGTAGACTTACACACATTCCGTCCTGTTCTACACTGTGTAATCTATTTTTGTTTCTGGGGTAGAGAGACTAGTGAATTCTGCTTAAGAATACAGAGTGTCTTAATTCTACCTGCTTAATGTGAGAAGGAAAAAAAATCATTTTATATGAGCTCAAATCTACCCAGGGTCCTCATAGAGAATTTTCCTTAGGGTCTCCCAGAGCAGGCTGAGCTGCTGCTACTCAATTCTGGATAATTAAATCAAAAAGGAATTTACTTTATGGTCAGTATTACAAGAACTTTTTATTATTCAAGATAGTTAAAAATAGATTTTTTCCTGGAAATTATAAATTCTCAGTCTTCAATTTCAAATAGGACTTGAAAGCTAACCCAAACCTATGTTTAGATAGTTTCCTACTAGAAGGAAGGGATGCTTCCTTAGGGCAGGGGCTTATGCCTTACTTACCCTTAACTCTCCCAGTGCTTAGGCAGCACACATCATTCATTAAATCAAAACTGCTATAAGAAGGAAGGACATATAAAAAGACTTAAGGGCAGGGACTGAACTCATAATAAAAGCTTTAGTGGAACTGAAAAATATCTACAATGTAGCAGCACAATAACTAATTTACTTACGGATTTTTTAAAAATGTTACACACATAGCAAAGATTATCTCAAGAATTATACATCTGCCAAATAACTTGTCTACATAGTTATTCTGAACTAATAAGAAAACTTTAATCTTCTATTTTACTCTGATATGCTGTAATTAAAAAGCCAATTACCTAAGATAAAAGAGAAATAGTAAAGAAAAAAAATCTGTACATTAGCCAATGTCTAAACTAATGATCTATTTCCTAGGCTAGAACCCTTGACTCTGCTCGATCCAGCCCAGAAATTGCCTGACATCACTCTTCTCAGTATCCTCATTATACTTCCATACACACAGGCTTATTTCTAATCTTGGCCTAAGTCTATCATCTCCTCTTTCAAGAAAAATGGCACAATCACCATTATAATTATAACCTTTAACCTCATATGGACATTCAGCTTTCTGTCTGAGGCTATCCTCCTTCTGGACTCTGATTACAATTTCTATTCAGGTGATCAGGCATACTCTGTTAATCTTGTTCTGTCTTGCATGTCAACTTTTCCATTTACATATCCTTAAGTCTGTCCCATAATCCCTTTGTTCTCCTCTATTGTTCTGGTGTTGAAGGATACTTATATCAGAGATACAAAACATCTGTACACATCATGCCCTTACACTACAGTCTAATGTATTATAGTTTTATCTATCACATATTCTTTAAATACATATTTCCTATTTTTTTTATCAACAGCATTTAATTCTCTTACAACTATCTTCAACTTCATTTTGGAATTATAAGTCCTCCAAAATACAAAATTCCCATTTGGACCATGATTCTACTCTCAGAATCCTGTAGCAAAAAACATACAAATACATGAATACTAATGCTTCACATCAAATTAGAAGAAAAAAAAATCATGTCACAAAGAAAATAAAGTTTTACATTAAATATGCAAATATAAAATTAATCTTTTTTTTTTTTTTAACGCCTACAGCACCTGGTATTCCTAGGTGGTTTCCCATTCAAGTACTAACCAGGCCCGACCCTGCTTAGCTTCCAAAATCGGATGAGATTGGGCACATTCAGGGTGGCATGGCCGTAGACTAAACTTATCTTTATACATATATATATTTATATACACATACCTAGCTCTCGATAGCTATATCTGCTTATGACTTCCCCTTAGAAATACTTTCTCCGACACACACACACACACACACACACACACACACACACACACACACGAGATAGTTTACATATATATTACATATATAAAACTTACTATATATGTAAAGCATATAAAAAACAGATAAAGTATTCCTAGGAGGAAATCATATACATTTTATAAAGAAACTTGGATTAGCCACTTAAAAAGATCTGTAAGCACCTTAAAGTCAGGTAAAACTGAAGGCCCAAATGCTGACAAATATAACCTACTAAATTGTTAAGTCACAGCAATTTTTCCCATAATTCAGCCAAAGTAGTTAAAAGATTCAAATTATTTAAAATAGAAACTAGATGAAATCACATTACATATAATTCTGAAAGCTGTTTACAGTCACTACCCAAGAGCATACCAAAAATTTAAGATTGACAACATGGTCCTTCATTATCTAAGAGACAGGGAAGTGAAAGACATTCTAATTTAATTAAAAAGTTTCTTCACTTTAAAAAATAATTGCTAACAAAAGAAAACATACTCACCTCTTCGATTAACTTTTCGTTTGGTGACGATGTACAAAGACACACAAGGTAAGTTTGCTTAAAACTACCTTTTGTACCAATTTCTGGATGGTCAGAACACAGTTTTGCTAGAGCAGTTGCTTGACTTAACTGATTTGTTTTGATTAGATGTTTAAGTCTCATATCCAACAAGATGGGACCCTCAAAAGCTAAAAATTCATTCACTTTAAAAAACAAGACATAACAGATTATTAACATTTGGTAATGATTCATTTGCAATAAAATAATTATAAGGAATAGTTTTATATTTTTTTAAAAGCACAGGAACTAAACCCTCTACCCGCCACCCCTTTTTTTGCTGTTAGGCTATCACAAAATACTTGACCTTATAACCAAAAGGAGATTATATAGCTGACTTTTCAAAGTTGTATTAAATATTTTTGCCCCTGAAAATACCATTTAGAATGAGGTGAATTAACTTCTTGATGGTAATTTCACATTAAATTCTAATAGTCAATGTTGTTAAAATTATACTAATTATTTTCCCCCACAGGATTTATTCTTGAATACCAGGGGTCAGCATCCCTATATATTTGCAGTGTTAGGGCATTACACACTTATATAGATAATCACAAAAGAATGTTTGGATATTCTAAAAGATGAGATTCAACTAATATTGTGTCTCAATACTAATAATGTATTTTTCATTTTACAAAGGTAAAGTCTATCTTCCTTTAATAGGTGTTTTAGAACAAATTAAAATATACAGAAAAATAAAGGAGTGGGGGGAGCCTTCTGAAACTTCAGTGGGTTTGTGTTATTTTTTTAAACATCAATCAATAAACCTCAATTTGCTTGTCTCATTTATGCATAGTAAATTTCTCTTCTGTTCAAATATTTTAATTTCCTAGTACTTGTTTGATCAATTACAAATAAGAATTTCATTTTTATTTTTTGTATAAGTGAAGAATTTAAATTTTAATGAGTACAAATTTAAAATTTTTTCTAAAGTTTTCTTTTTCTTTCTTTTTTTTTTTTTTTACCAGAATGAAAATCATGCTGAAAAATTTACTTAGTGATGGCTGGCCTGAAACCTCTGGAAGACTTTTAGTAATAAAATTTTAAATGCCCTATAAATAAAACACACAATTTCACTACTTGTGAACAGACTGTGACAATTCTAGTATATAATTTGCACACTAGAAGATAAAGAATAAGAGATGTTTTCTGTTCTTTAAATATGTTCTGTTACCCTCTTGTATCTATAAGATAGTATGATCATCACTCTTCAGTATTTAAACCATGAGCTTGTAAGTAATTTTAACACAAGATCCCAAATTTCATCTTTTCCTTAAAATCTAGACCTTTGTACCTGCTACTCTCTATTCTTTAAACTAAACCAAAAACTATAAAGACTGAACACAGATAAAGTTTATAAATGCAATAAACTTTCTGGTGCCTCTGACAATGTATATTACACATTTTTTTCTTATATATTATTTTCTTTCTTTAATATCACTTGATCCTATTAGGTCAATTATATTGCAAATATCTTTTTATAGTCAGTTCACTGTCAAAGCAAAATGTGTAAAGATCTTAAATTAAAACTTTAAGAAAAATAAAGTTATTCTGGCTATAAATAAGCCATAGACTTGAAAAAACAGCTTTAGCTTCCTAATACAATAATTCTCTCAAAAGAAAACTTTAATGATACAAAGTCTGGGAATCATTTCAAAGACTCCTACAAAAAGTCATAATCGAATTCCGAAAATCATACAAAGAAATTAGTTAAAGGTGGCAAGTATTTAATTAACAAAACATAACAATTTTAACAGGAGAATCTTCTCAAATAGCACCACATAAGTTAGAATGACAATTTGTGAAAATTATTTTTGTGCTAACTCGGTATATAGGAGAATATATGTCAATATAAACTTAAAAAGCATAGTTGTTGTTGTTTTTTAAATGGGAAACCACTGCCATACTTAAGGCAAAACTGATTTCAGAGAAATACAATATATTAAAGCAGAAGAGTTTATAGGTCATTTTGTCCAACTCCATCATTTGGCAGATGAGTAAACTGAGGCTCACAGAAGGCAAGTAAATTCTTAGGTTCATAAAGCCAGTTAATGACAGAACCAGCACCAGAATAATGGAGTCTTCTGATTTCCAGCTTTCTACAATGGTGAGATGATAAAAAAATCTCATTTGACTATTGTGTCTACTAATCAGAATGACACTGTATAACAATAAAGAGCTGTAAAGGATTAGGTTTTAAAGGAAAAAAATTATGTATTCTGAAGCCTATGATTCAAATAGATCAAAAGCAGACTATGTTCTAATACTCAAGAAACTACTGAAAACCTGCTTCCTTCCCTCTATCCTCATCCTTTTTTTTCCATTTCTCTTTCACTGCTTTCCTTTTTCCCATTTTTCTGTATCTTTCTCTATGTCTCGCCAATCCAGACCATGATTTTCCTTATAGATATAATATCACATCAAAGACTCTTTTAGAGCTTGCGAGACTTATGAAAAAAGTTCTAAAATCTTTGTTCTTCGGTAGCTAGTCACATCAAATTTTATTCCCTACTCTACTTTTCCCACTCTCATCCTCCCAAAATAAGAAGAGTCTGAATTTTAGTTGTGTGTAGCCTTTTAATCGATTTTCTCTATACTTATGGACTTGAACAGAAAAGTAAGTTTTACTACATTCAAGTCTATCAAGAGAGCTGGATGACATAAAATGGCAAAGTAAACAAATGATATTCATCCAGTTCAATTAAGAAATAATGGCCTTCTTCCCATAAAATAACACATAATATTTTAAAGAAAATATTAGCTCCTACATTAAAGATAATTAAATATATTACAATGAGTTGAATTTCTGTGATAAATTACATAAATATTAATTGAACATTAGTACTATGCATCAAAACTTAGATTAAGTCCTGGATTGCCTCTAAAGTGGAGTCAACTTATTTACTGGGTATATATTTCCATGCCCAGATTCACACACAATTTCCTTTGCAGCATCTCTGACTAGCTGTTTCACAAGAATCTCAAACTCTGCATATAAAAATCTCTACACCATACTATATGTTATCTCAATCCACTTAGCTGTGCTCAAGCCAGAAACCTAGGAGTTGGCCTTAAAAATGCTCTCTCCTGCCTCCTCCTCACCCAGATATCCAATCTGTCACCTAATTCTGTCACTTCTAACTCCTAAAGACCCAATCCCATTCACTTTTCTCTATCTGTACTCCTATCACTCACCCCTTCTCCCAGCCCAAATCATTAATCAGACCACTTTGTTGCACTCTACTAGTCTTCTGCATCCACTCTCACTCCTCATCATATCTCCACTTAGACCCTGGGTATTGTGTTTTGTTTTTGTAAAGCAAAGATCTGACTGTCTTCTCTTAGTTTAAAATACTCCAGTGGATTTCCCTTTGCCTTTAAAGAGTCAATTCTAAAATTTACTCTAGGGCCTACAAGAATCTGCATCACCAATCCCCTTTTTAAAAATACAATTTGTATTTTCTCTTAAAAACAATTCATAGCATTTGGGGAAGAAGAAAAGAAATAAAAGACATCGAAATTGGAAAGGAAGAAGTAAAATCATCTGCTTACAGATGACATGATCTCATACATAGAAATCCCTAAAGATTCCACAAAAAAAAATTAGAATAAACAAATTTAGCCAAGTTGCAGAATATAAAAAGCAAAACACAAAAATTAGCTGCTTTTCTATATACTAACAATAAGCAATCTTAAAAGAAAATTAAGAAAAAAATTTCATTTACAATAGCAAGAAAAAGAATAAAATATTTAGGAATAAACCTAAGTGAAAAGGTCAAAGACTTATAACTAAAACCTACAAAACATTGCTAAAAGAAACTAAAGATAGAACACATGGAAAGATCCCCATGTTCACAGATTAGAAGACTTAATATTTTTAAGATGTACAACTATCCAAAGCAATCTACAGATTTAATATAATCCCTATCAAAATTACAATGGCATTTTTTTTTGAGATAGAATAAAGTTTGAGGTCTTACACTCAAAGCTACAGTAATTAAAATAGTGTGGTATTAGCATAAAGAGAGACATATAGGAAATGCAACAAAACAGAAAGCCCAGATACAAACCCTGATACATATGGTCAAAAGACTTGGACAAGAATGCCAAGACCACACAATGGGAAAAGGACAGTCTTTTCAACAAATGGTGCTGGGAAAACTGGATCCACATGCAAAAGAATAAAGTTACAATCTTATTTTATGCCATATAAAAATTAATTCAAAATGTATTAAAGATCTAAATGTAAGACCCAATAAGTATTAAAGCCCTAGGAGAAAACAAAGGGGAAAAGCTTCGAGACACTGGACTTGGCAATGATTTATTAGATATGAAACCAAGTATAGACAATAAAAACAAAAAACAGACAAATGGGAGTACATTGAACTTAATCTCTGTGCATCAAAGAGCAAAATCAATGAAAAAGGCAATGTACAGAATGGAAGAAAATATTTGCAAATCATAATCTCATAAGGGGATTAAAATCCAGAATATATAAGGAACTCCTACAATTTAGCAACAACGACAAAATCAAATAATCCTACTAAAAAGTGAGCTAAGGCTTTGAAAAGATATTTCCCCAGTAATGCTACACAAATGACCAATAAGCATATAAAAAATATTCAACATCACTAATCATAAGAGAAATGCAAATCAAAACTACAATGAGGAATCGCCTCACATGCATTAGAATGTCTACTATAAAAAAAGAAGTGTTCATGAAGATGTGGAGAAACTGGAATCTTTGTAAACTGTTGATGGGACTGTAAATGGTGCAACCTCTATGAAAAAGTCTGGAAGTTTCTCAAAAAATTAAAAAGGGAACTACCAAATGATCCAGCACTCCCACTTCTGAGCACATACACAAAAGAAGTGAAAGGAAAGCCTTGAAGAGAGATTTGCACTCCCAGGTTCATGGCAGACTACTCACAACAGCCAAGAGGTGGAAGCAATCCAAATGTCCATCAACAAATGACTGAATTAACAAAATGTGGTATGCACAGAATGGAATATTATTCACCCTTAAAAAGGAAGGAAACTCTTTCACATGCTACAACAAGGATGATCCTTGAAGACATTATGCTAAGTCATGCAAAGGTAAATATGGTGTGATTCCACTTAAATGAGTATCTAAAGTGGTCAAAGTCATAAAAACAACAAGTAGAATGTTGGCTAACAAAGGGCTGAAGTAGAGAAGGGAAAAAGGGAGTTGTTTTGTTAGAGTTTTACTTTTACAAGATAAAAAAGTTCTGGAGATCTACTTCACACCAATATGAACTTAATACTACTGAACTGTACACTTAAAAATGATTAAATATATACTTTACATTATGTTTTTTTACCACAGTAAAATAATTCATTAAAAAAAATCAATTCAGCACTTTTAGCCAAAAAAATTCAAATTCAGAAATTCAATAAAAACATAACACTTTAAGTTCTAGATCAGTGGTTAATTACTACAGCCATAAAATTACCTCAAACTTCTACCTGCAACTGACACTCAGAGGCTCTAATGTACTTGGTCTTGAGGTAGGCCTCCAGTATTATTAGTATGTCTAAAAACTCTGCAAATAATTTAAGCACAGCCAGGATTGAGATATCTGCTCTTGGTAAGTAAGTATAGCTCAGTATCAAAATTACCAATAAGAGATAGTCTTAATCCTCACCTCACCTCTCACATATTAGAAGAAACAGAATTTTCACTTAAAGATTTCAGAATTTCTTAAACCACACTGCCTTTTTTTTTAAATCTGAAACTTTATAAGTGATTATGGTGAACTTTATGATAACTGATTTTTTGACATTGATATAAAATAGAATTTTTAAAGATTAAAGATTAAAAAAAAAATTCCATGTCATAGTTCAATCTAGTTAGTAAGCAACACTAAAATCTGTATGAAATAAGATTTAATTATTAGTCATTAATTAAAGTCTGATATATTTATCCATATAACATTATAAAATATACTCACTAAGACAGAAATAACGCATTTTTCTAAAATGTTTCAATAAGCCAATGTTTTAAAATCATTTTTAGTAATGAAAAGTTTTGGGTCACTGTATTTATAATTAATTATATAATAGAGGAGTATAACGTTAATACAAAATAAATACTACATATGTCATCAGCCTGACATGGGACAGTGAACACTTTTATAAGTTTACTGCCGTTAGTTCTATCAGCTTAATTCTATACAGAGTCACTGATGTCAAGGATAAGGGTTATATGCAAGTAAAAGCAATCCAATTTAGTGGTGATTTTTTAAAAAAATCTAAAACGTTCCATTTGCTTATTTTTTTTATAACAAGACAAGGTCAGTTAAGGGCAAAGCAGAGACAAAGAAAAAAAAAAGACAACCAAAGAGAAGTTAGGAAAACTGTATTTCTAAGAGTACTTAATAAGCAAACTGTAAGGTGCTCTTTTAATGACTCATGTAAGAAATGTCCTAACATACAAAAAAAGTCAACGGATTTAAGTCTAGGTCTCAAAGTCACTCCTTTTGGCATTCACTATACAGACAGGTAAATACAGATACACATATGAAAAATATACCGAAAAGTATCCAAGAATGAAAGAACTGGAGATTTACCATCAGAAAGCAAATGCAGTTGTGCCTGTAATAATCAGATCCAGCAAGGCCCTATTTACCTGGAAAGCATTAGTTATCACTTGCTTTCTCCTCCCATCTCTTCTCCCTTTAAGATAATATTACATCTTATGTATGGTAATATCTGGTAAACCAGGCAGCAATTTTTCCATGTTCACATTAAAAGCAAAGTTTATAACGAAAAAAAAGACTTATTTTCTCATAAAATTCAGAAGGATTTATAAGCCTTATGGAAAGCTTAAGATTTAGAAATTTCCTTTGAAAATCAAGGGGTTCATTAAAAAAATACAAAAAAACCCAAAAAACTTCAAGGCTTTAAGATTCACGAAAAGACTGGCAAGCTGATAAAAATATTTATGCAACTGAAAATTACCCCAGTATAAAGTAGAAGAAAAAAGGGCCAAAGAAATTTAGTGTGACTGTAATAGAAAGCTCTGAGTTTAGATTTTCAAATGATATGCACAAAAGAAGGGAAAGCAGGCTTAGCACCAAGGATATATTATGAGTGTAAGAGACCTGACACTAACCTATATAAAATGTTATTAAAGCTAAGACCCAAAATGACCCTTAGCTCACCTAAAATGCTGAGAACAATCAAAGTGGTAGAGGTACGTAGCTTCTTGAGAAAGGCCTACCACTTGGGTTTGATTATGTATTATGATGACAGAGAAAAGAAAAATAATTCCTCTATTCTTATGGTGGTTCTGATAATAAGCTTTAGATTTAAAGCGCAGAACAACAATGAAGCAAATGAAAATAGGTGGAAAAATGTAATTTTCAAAATAGGGCTAAAGGTACATTTTGTAAAACTGTAAACCAGAGGAAGAGATATAATCCTGAGCAAGAATCTTAAAATTAATTATATTAAAAACATGGCTAATGATGATTCAGAAAAAGCGTGACTTTAAGAGCCAAGAGAGATTCACTAAACATAAATTAGGTTACACTATTCACACAAGTTATCTCAAAATATATCACAGACTCAAATGTAAAATTCAAAACTATAAAACTTGCAGGAGAAAAATCTACATGATCTTAATTTTGGTAATGAGTTTTTAGATAAAATGCCAAAAGCATGATCCATGATAGAAAAAACTGGTAAGCTGGACTTCATTAAAATTTAAAATTTCTGCTCTGTTAAAAGCATTATTAAGAAAAAGGACAAGCCACAGAGTGAAAGAACATATCTGCAAAACTCATATCTGATAAAGGACTTGTATCCAAAATACACAAAGAACTGTTAAAATTCAGTAGTAAGAAAACAAACAACCCAATTAAAAAAAAGGCACAAAAGTCTAAACAGATGCATCACCAAAGATAGACAGATGAAAAATATGCATATGAGATGTTCAATATCATCTGCCATTATAGAAATACAAATTAAAACAATGTGATATCACTGTACACCTATTAGAATGACTAAAACCCCCAAAACAGACAATACCAATTGCCAGTGATGCTCTAGGGTGACAAGAGCTCTCATTCATTGCTGATAAGAATGCACAATGGTACAGCCAATTTAGAATACAGTTTGGCAGTTTCTTACAAAACGAAACAGTCTTACCATGTGATCTAGCAATCGTACTCCTAGGTATTTACCTAATTGATGTGAAGACTTATGTTCACACAAAAACTTGCATGTAAATATAGCAGCTTTACTCATAAACATCAAAAACTGGTAGCAAACAAGATGTTCCTTATTAGGTGAATGGATAAAACTGTGGAACATTCATACAATGGAATATTATTCAGCAATAAAAAGGAATGAGTTATTAAGCCAAAGATACATGATGAATATTAAATGCATATTGCTAAGTGAAAGAAGCTAGACCAAAAAGGCTGTAATTGCAATCTTGAAAAGGCAAAAGATGGTAAACAGGTCAGGAGTTTCTAAGAGAGGGTTGAGTAGGTGAAAATACAGTTGACTTTTTTGGGCAGTGAAACTATTCTGTATATACTGTAATGGTGAATATATTATACTATGCACTTATTAAAACCCATAGAATCTGATAGCACAAAGAGGGAATCTTAAGGAATGAAATTTAAAACAAATTATTCAGGAGGCTGGAGGAGCCCAGTATGGAATGCAAAATATGGCAAAATAATATAACTGTATTACAAATGCTATGAAAGAACTTCACTAAAATAGGTGGGGAAATAAGGTGCTCACCTAACTAATGTATCATACTAATGCAAGATATTAATAGCAGGGAAACTGGCTGTATACATTTTCTATACATCTAAACTATTCTAAAGGAAAAAGTTCATTTAAAAATAATAAGTTAGGTGAGATTAACCTTAATATTAAGCAATCTAACTTAATAGAACTATAGCTAAATATTGGTTTAATCTTTCATCAAATCCTTACATACAAAATGGAGAACCATGGACTGGAGAGAAGGAAAAATAAGTGTGTTTGATGAAACAATCATAATCAAAGGGTACTGATTAAGGATTAAAGGCAAGCAGGAAGATTTCTATAAGTATCCTAGGGACTAGGTTTCTGGGCAGCCTTTTAATAATTATATCAAGGATCTGGATGTCACCAGAGTGTATGTTAATTAGAGGGCACTGGGAAAGACAAAAACCTTGAGTAACAAAACCAAGATTTAAAAAGATTTTGACAATTTACAGAGATAGAATGGATCTTATTAAAGAGTGAAATTAAAGAGGAAAAAAAAGTGATACCTTATGTGCCAAAAGACAAAGGACAATAATGTAACAGCATTTATTTAAAAAAAAAAAAAATTTGTGGTTTTAGTAACCTCACTGAGTTGTGAGAAAGATATGGCTACCCAAAAAGACGATGTCATCTTAAGTCACACTAACTTAAATATAAATTGTTAGGATGAAGGGGAGAGAGTACCAATCACATCGAAGCTTGCCAGACCTTAGGGTACACATTAAGTTTTGAGAATTACAAATTAAAGAGAACAACAATACACAAAATGCACTCAAAAATTAGAAATGATTGTAGATTTAAAATCATGTCACACCAGGAAGGCTTTTAGTCCCCAGAAGATGACTAAATGTCGACATGATGGCGATCTTTAAATATCTCACCTGCTATGCTGTGAAAGAGGGAATTATACTTTGGTATGGCTTTAAGATGGGAACTCTAAGAATGTAGTTTTCACAGTTTTCACAATGAACATTTTCTAAAAGAAGGCTAAGAATGGACTAAACTACAGTTACTCCACTTTAAAAGTATTCAAGCAAAGGCTGATTTATTTATCAGTGATGTTTCAGAAGGGAATTAAAATTGGGTAAAAAACAAATGAGCATTCAGTACCTTTCCAACCTCGAGATTATCACTAAAGAAGGGCACAAGTAACATGTAAGCCTAAAGTTCCTGTGATATTCAAAGGCCATCTACTTGAATTAAGTTGGTTTAATTATTAGAGTTACCTTATTCTAGGATGCTAACACCTTAAAAGTTAAACTAGCATTTTTAATTTTGATTCCTGCCCACCCTCAATCCCCCAAAATCAAAGAGCATTTCTTGGGTTAGCTAGGTTTTAGTGGGTCCAAAATTAGTCAATTAAAAAAAAAAAAAGAAAAGAAAATAATTCAGGATTAAGTAGACTACCTATTGTTGAAATACTACATCAAATCTTAAAGGCCTCACTATAAATGAACTAATGAGCATAGCCTATTGAGGTGTACTCATTTTCTGAGCTCTAGCTCTTCTCAATTCAAATTTGCTGTAGGTTAGATTAAGTTAAACCAAAGAGCTAGATATATAGTATAAAAAGTTAAAAGTTCCCCATCCTTTTGAACCATCTTTAAATTTGAAAATGTAAATAAATTAGTATGTATGTGTAAATGTTAACTCCTTCAACTTTTTCAAAGGAATGAACATAATCACACATTTCTAGTTTGTGTGATTAACATAAAATAACTTCCATCAAAGAAGCATTCTAACACAGAACCAAGTAAAGATTATAGCTGCAAAATCCCTTAATCATATAACATCTCTCTGGTTGCTTCATGAATTGTATTAAAGTCATTTGCTATTATAGAAACTCCTCTTAGCTACACAGTCCTAACTATTCCAGAGGCTATGTTAGGTGAAGACAAAGAAATAAAACAACATATGGATGGGGAGAGACATTTGTTAACAGCAACAATGTTAGGCACATTTAAACAAGTAAAGAAACTGAGGTTTTTTGTTTTTTTTTTTAAATAAATTTTAAATCTCTGCTCAGACACTGGTTCATTTTCCCACTTTAGCATGATGAATGAGTTTGGCAAAACCACTCTTCAGAAACTGATATGAGAAAAAAGGAGTTACTTCTTTATTTCAGCTAGGTGCAATTTTATTAGGTTAGGTGCAACAAGGCATATTACTAAAAGGAGAGAGGATGAGGATCTATCCGACTTCAATTCCTGGCTCTGCCACACATCACTGGAAATATGATACAGACAGGACAACTAATCTTTCTGAGCCTCCATTTTCTGATCTGTAAAATAGGGACAATAAAGAGCCCGTATTTCTCACAGGATCATTGTGAAGCTTAAATGAAACCATGCATGTAAAAGTACATTTCAAACTGTTAAGAACTGTATAATGTACTTGATATTATTATTAATATATTACATCCAATATTTCTAAAAGCTGAGAACATCAGCAAGTATAATAAATAGTGGTATTAATATAAAGGGAATAAAACTAATATGTCAAAGGCAAAAAACCTAAGATTTTCTACTTTTAAATATTCTTATTATTTTAAATAATGAGGGTCTACTCTCCATTCCTCTAAGGTCTTGAGAACACTGTAGCTAATTTGTGGATATCCACAAAGGAAGGGGTACTAAAAATAAACTTTATGTGAAAATTAAGAAAACAGATAACATTGCTAAGAACTATCAGGAAAGCATGGAGAAATAGTAAGAGGAGGATGTCAGGTAGGAACAATCAGCCCAAAGAGAAGTTTGGAGACTGGCTAGGAAGCCTTTTGGTAAATATGAAAGTACCAGAAAAGTTCACAAGCAACGGGCTTAACACATACTCTCCTCAGAGCCTTCATAATTTATTATCGCACAGCAAAATACCTAGAGTTTGCCATCAATCAACAGGAAAAGCAGCGATAAACAATTAAAGCAGCTTGGTTATTCTGCTAGTTAAACACCTTGGGAAAAGTTAAGGTGAAAGCTTTCCAAAATAATCTCAAGAAAAGTACCAAAAACAACTGTGTTCCTCTTTGTGGTATGTAAAAATTTTCAACTCTGGACAATTAAGTGTTATACATATTAGTAATCTGGCCATCTACTTCCAATAAGATACCAGCAGTTTGAATTTAACTGGGATTTTATTGCCTGAAATCATACAATAACAACAAAGCAGGAGAAAATAAGACTGAGCAATTAGCTGTTTGAGAAAGAGTACTAATCTTAGAGACAAGACTTGAGAGTTTTAGCATTAATTTCTTATTCTATTTCGAGGAAAATCATTTAACTACCCTATTTCTGCTTTTCCATCTGTCAAATAAGTTAGTTATTAAATACAAGCCAGATTGCCACCTGTCCGGATGTTACAAGGGAATTCCTCCATTAAAGAGATGTTGGGAAAAAATTTTTAGTTTCTGTTAATGCTAAGACTGTAAAATCCTACATATACATCTTCCCCCAAATAAAGGTGAAGGGCTTCAAGCACCTCAGATAAAATGGTCCTTCTCTGGGATATCCTGGGACGAATTACATCGAAACAATTTTAAGTACTTATTTTTTCTAGTCTAATGATTTTTTTTTCTCTCTCTCTCTAGAAAATTTACCTTTATCCTTATCCAATGGTTCCTGGGAAAGAATAGTGCACAGTACCGGGTTTTTCCACACCCCAGTCTCTTGAGCTAGAGTAGCTAAAAAATGCAATTCACAGCTGCCATTCTCCATCAGCTTTTCATGAGCTACCTATAAATATTAAATAAACATCCAAAGAATTACAACAGATTTTGAAAAGCAAGCTTACAGGCTTTAAATATAATATTAAACTTTTGAAAAATTACTTTTATCTTAAAATTTTCACATCATATTACCAAGTGAATTTCTTTACTTCTGATTTTTAAAGTCAAATCTCAATAAGGATTACATACATTAATTATAATTTTAAATACATACAATATATTTTTGTAAATAAGTCCATATTATTTTTCCCCCAAATCTAAACCAAAACCAAAGTTATTTCTCAAAAATGCTATCGGAATATCTATAGCATAAAAGACCTTATACATTTTACAACTTCTGTGTTAGTAAAAAAATTTCCCCACCAACTTCTACCATTAATAAATGACATCTACATCAAGGCCTAAGTGACAACTTACACATATTCCAATAAAAGAAACTTATGAAAAGAAAACAACTAAAGGCATGATTTTTCATTTATTCATTACATATCCTTGGCAAATCCTATTAAAGCTGAACATTGCTTATTAGTTTTTTCCAACTGTTCATGCAATTGGCATATTCTTCAGGCCACAAAAGAACAATAGTTTTTATTCAATTCAGAAAATGTTTAATGAGAACTTCTATGGGCAAAGTACTAGTTCCTGCATTTATAGGGCTTATTCTCTAGTGGGGTGAAGATATGTTTAAACAGTTAACACACAGGCAAAAATGAAAGAAATGCTGTTAAGCAGATAAAAAAAATCCAGAGGAAGCTCTAAAATAAAGAGCAAAGTATCATTGAAACTCTTAAATCTTCATGCTATGTTTATACAAATGTCTATTCTTCAAAACTATAAAAACTTTCTTACTGCAACAAGTTCAAGTGCTTTAAGAAATTTTCTTTGAGCAATTGCTGAAAGCTACCATAGAAGAATTTAAAGAGTTATTTCCTTCTCATTAACTCATATAAAAAAGTGTCAACTAGTGCTATTGTTTCAAAAAGATTAAAAGTTTATCTTATGACAAAAAATATAGGAATTCAGTATTATAATTAAACAACATAATTCTGTGGTAGAATTTGTCTGAATGCCAAACAATGAGAAGTTCTGAATTATTTACCTAAAAATAAATACTTGCTGGGAAAAAATCTAAGGTACAAGTGACTGCTACACTAAAGTAGAAACCACATGATCAAATAGTTGCAATATGACAAACAGGACAAGACATCTTCATTTCAACAAACAGTTATTAAGTATCTACTATGTGTAAAATAGAATCCTATGGGATTAAGATATGAATACTAACTTCAAGAATTCTCCACTTGATGTAGATTTTAATGTTTAATATTAAATAGGAAAGTTGATTTCTCTGCCTAACTACAGTTTATTTTATGTGCTTCTAAAATTTGAGACTAATCTGCTTTAATATATCTCCTACAGAAAAACATAAAGCCTAAAAGTATTTTAAGAACTCTGGCTAGAAAAAGGAAACTATACTTTTTGAAACTAGCTAGCAGGAACACTCTTTTTAACCAATTAATCAAAACTTACTTGAAGCTATCATATATCCAGTACGATCTAGTGCTTGAAACAAAATTTAACCTTCTCAAAAATGCTCCAAAATAACTGTGAAATTGTGTAGTACTCATATAAATAGAATAAAAGCACTAAATGAAAGAGACAAAGCATGTGTTCTCAGCTCTAGGAGAAAAAGCATGTGCTTAAGAATAAAGAATCTGCGTTCAAATAACTACTCTGTGATATTAGCTGTATATGTATGGGCAGATAAATATTTTAAAGTATGAGCCTCAGTTTCCTCACCTTTAAAATGGGAAAAATATACCTACCCCCATAAAGTTTTCATAATAATTAAATGATATGTTAAATTATTATAAAACATATTTGCAGGTTTTCAGTAATTAGTTAAGCTGTTTCTAAATGCAAATGAGGGCATTTTCTTTTGTGCTCCCTTACCGCTCTGGCAAAATTCGAATTATCTGATCTCAAAGAATAGTGTACTATTCAACTAATCTATATAAATGTATATATTCATTTAGGAAACATTTATTGAGCATTTACTATACGAAAAACACTAGTGTTAGTAAAAGCAGCAATTAATTTTGTCATCACTCAGATGTTTTAAAGTTTAACCACATAAAGAAAACTGACTTAAAATATACCTATGTTAAAACTAATAGGTAAATATTCTCACCTGCACCAGTGTCTGAAATTGTTCCCACTGTTTATCTGATAACTCAACAGGCATACACAGTAAAAGTTCAACACAGCTTCTAAAAAACAAAATTGGTAAGGATGAAAAAGAATTATTAAAATTTGAAGTAAAAAAGAAAATGAGTAATTCTAATATCAGTAAACTCCTCAGAACCAATCTATTTAAAATTAAACTATCATAAGAGCTGAGATATAAAGTTAAAACAAAAAAGCTAAATCTAATCTTTTATTTACTCAAAGGTCTACTCACAATGCCAAGCGTTCCAGAACCAATGCTACATTTTCACATTCAGAGGTAAGATAAGGTCGGGCTTTAACATAACTTTGGATAGCCACTGTGTATACCTCCAGTAAAGGTAAGGGATCTTCTGAAGTTTTCCATTTCTCTGCATATTCAAGGAGTGTCTGTTTTGGAAAGAATAATAAAAAGCATTCAATGTAAATTGAAATACACATTGACTAATCAACTGTTTTTCTTTCCTCCCTGAGAAACCTGAAAAATAACTTTTTTTTTTATTTATAACAACAAAAATTAGTTTATACTGGTTAAAATATTCAAAGTAATAAAGCCACAGTCTTATTTCCAGCAGCTCTCTATAGGAGAAAAAGTCAGTGTTAATTCATCCAGCAATAGCATCATTTCATGAAATTTGGTTTTAAATAGTGGAAGCATATGTCCTCTTTTCCCTAGTCAAAAGGCCACCTTTCACCCCAAATTTTCTAAGGTCTAAGTTTTTTTTTTTTTTAAAAAAGACACCTGGGCAAGTAATACCTGACCAGACATGCAGTGAAGAATTTAAAAAAATATTTATGTTTTCCATTTTTTGTATAAGGAGCATAAAATTCAACACATAATAAATGAAGCACATATGGTCAGAAAAGACATTTTTCAGTTAATAAAAAAATTACAGTATATAACACTATTGTCTTTTATGACAAGCTTTATCATTTAAAAAATCATCCAGACCTTCAACATACACATCGAGCAATATTAAAGATATTAAAGAATGATTATAAGGTTGAGTGATTTTTGTAATAAAGTACTTATTTATTAAATTTTAATACCCCTCATCTCTTAATGAAGTATTTCAAATTCACCTTATCAGAATTACTAAAAAGAAAAATGCTGTATCCTATAGAATAAAGAGATGGAAGGAACTTCCTACAATAAACACCCACATTAAGATACTACAACTGTTAAAATCGTGTTACTAAAAACTATCTAAAAGGTTCTATAATTATGCTAAATGAAGTAGGACTCTAATGAAATGTTTTTATAACACAGAGGACTGCCACAATTGGTCCTCTTCACACTTCAAAGTTTAAGATTCATCTCACCACATGTGGAAATTCAGATGTCATTTCCTAGAAAAGAGGGTATCCTGAAGGAAAACTTGATGAGGACTTGTATTCTCTGGCATACAGAAGCAGCTTTAAAAATATATGTGTGTAGGTAGGTAGGAAAGAAGAAAGGAAGGTAAAAAAGGGGAAATGAATTACATTCTACTACCAAACACACAAAAGAAAATACTCCCTGCCTTGTCCTCTCTACTAACCTCTAAATAGCTAAAGTAGTAAGTGATCACAGAGAATAAGGAAGAAAGGAAGAATAAAATCTGGTAAATTAAAGAGCAACATAATAACAACTCACTTTTGAGTAGTCATATACAGATAGACCCTGACCCTCCTTCTCCAAGTTGGACAGAGGTGCAGGTAACCTGAAGATCCAGTAGGTCCAACTGGCATGTGAAGTGAGGACCATCTTGTGGGACTAAGCTCTTTAACCTGTGGAGTCTAACTCCAGGCAGTGTCAGAATTGAACTAAACTGTAGGACATCTATTTGGTGTTGGAAAGATGGAGAAATGGTATTGGAAAAGACACCATGTATTTGGTGTCAGCATTAAAAATCTTTCAACAGGACTTATAAAAATCTAAAAACTTATCCAATTGTATGAGAAAATCTGCATTCTGGGATTCTTTTGTGATTACCTTTCTAATTCTAAGGCTAAAATGAGTATGATATTCTGTTGTCTAAAAAATGTGACACATGTAAATGTTGGCATGATTGGTTTTAATGTTTTCCTGGGGCATTTTATAATGATGTGACAGAGAATGACCTTACGCCTTGAAGGACTTCAAAATTAATACCAACAATTAATACAATTCTTACTTTAGCTAGCATCCATCTCTCTACAAAAGGTTATTAATATTTTCCCTTTTCTGAAAAACAAGTTTGGATATTTAGGGAATTTCATGCCTGACAAACACTCCCAGTCTAACATGGATTAAACTGAACACTTAGGTTCCTCCTATTAGTCTTCTTGCAGCAATGAATCAATTTCCATAATAGTTTTAACTTTCACTGGAAGAGAAATATATATCAAACAGATTTCCCAACAGCTTAATATAATAAGCTGCTTCCTTTTTGTGTTTCCCAACCCTCAGAAAAAAAAAAAAAAACCCTCAAAAAATCATATGTATCTACAACTTGCCCAAGCCCTACATTTCTTGATATATCTAGCTATGCAAAGTGTACTCATACATCTCTGCTTTATGTTCTACTGTCTTCAGATGAAATAACTCTTTAAATTTAATTCTAATATATAATCAAAGTTGAGTTCTTTGGGGTCTAACAGAGTTTGAATTAATGAGAAAAATAATTGACAAATCACAGGATGTTAGAACCAGAAAGCACCTTAAAATGATTTCCTTTCACTTCATTTCATAGATGAGCAAAGAGGGAAAGAAAGCAGATGCTGGAGAAAAAGAGACCACGTAGGTGGCTATTTAATAGTCTGTGAATAATATATCCGGGGAGACAGAAGAAGAAAAGGATGGCAGCAGATTATAAGAGATGGTACCAAAAAGAAAACTGATGATATGCTCATACTGATTACATAAAGGAGAATAAGTTAAAAAGTTGGGTTAAAAAGCAAATATATATCTGTATAAAGCTATGAAAGTTGACATGCACAGGCAGTGAGTATACTGACAGTAGAACTTCCCTAATTTCTCAGAACACAATGATCAGTAGAACCACTGTGAAACTGGAAGCATCTCTAACATGACTGGTTAATAAATTATGCTTTCTCCAATTAAATAAGTTACTTATTTGTATCTACTGCCTTACTCTATAAAAGGGCTTTCAGGTACAAATCCCACAATGATCAGATTCATATTCTTTTCAAAGAATTATGAAGATCATGTAATTGTTTTACAAAGGAGTAATCAAAGGGTCCAATGACCTGCACGATATTAATACAACTGGTAATTAGCAAAGCCAGGCAGCCTCACTCTCTGTGAAACATTTTGTCCACAAAAAACAAATACTGCTTGTGGTAAGGTAACAACTATAAATCTGTGGAATTACTGTCTAATTGCAACTGCCTTTTATCTATACTATTTCAATTATTCCTTATAACTCCACGAGGTTAAGTACTATTTATCCAATTTCCCAGCCACGAAAGAATGAAATAACTTGACTTCTTCATCTGTTAAGATGTTTTTAGCTAAAAGTTTAGAAAATCCAACTCGAAGCAAAATAAACAATAAGAAAGGTTTCTCACATAAGAGGAAAGGCCAGTTCTAGATTTGGTTAGTTTAGCAGCTCAACAATATCTTCAAGGACCCACCTATGTCTTCACTCTGCAATCTTCAGGTAGTGCCCCCACCCAACCCCCAGGTCTCAAGAGGGTAAAAGAGACTTCTTATCCAGTCTCAGCAATAACCAAAAGAAAAGATGAAAGCATCTCTTCACATGCATCTCTCTTAGGAACAAGGAAGCCTTCCCCAGGAACCCCTAACAACCAAATTCCCATTAGCAGATTTCTTGACAGGTCTCAATGGCAAGAACTGCATCACATACCTACGTCAAAAATCACAAAGCCATAATGGAAACCCATAGCTGACTTTTAAACCAATCAGATCCCACTCTCCAAGGTTAGAGATAGAGCCTGCTTCTCCAAAGCAGAAAGCCATGTGGGGAAAGGAAAATGTGTGAATAAAATCAGAGTTGTAAGAAGTGGGAGAAAGGCCAAAGTCTCACACTAGTTGTCTCACCAATGGTTTTTATTCCCACATTCCCTCAAGAATGATAAGTGAATGTGTGTATATGTATGTGTGTGAATGTGTATCTGTATACATATATGTATGTATATTTATGTCTACATACCCACATAAAGATAAAAGTCATTGTGATCTATTTTGGGGGATGGTATAGAGAACAAGAAATAGGAAAAGAAACCTAAGTCTTCCTGCAAGGGACCAGACTGTCTCCATTAATGAGTAAACTATAAACTAAGTATGATAAGAAAATTTAAAGCTGTGTTATAAGAATGGTGGAAGTCAGGATGCTTAATCTGGATAAGAAATAATATTTACTGAATATTTACTATCTGCTAGGCACTGTTCTAAGAGGTTTTACATTTATTACCTATTAGTAACTAGGTAAATTACAGTGATATCCTTCTTTTAAAAATGGACAAATTGAGGCATAAACAGGTTAAAGTAACAAGTCTCAATGTCACAGAGTGACTTAAGATGCAGAGAGAAGAGTCAAACCCTAGTAGTCTGAATTCAGAGTTTAAGTTCTTAACTACTATGCTCTACATTTCTGGAGAAATAGAAATTTGATTCAGAGCCAAAATCACAAAGGTAAAATGCATCACATAAGGGTTAGCCTCATTCTGTGTGGTCTCACAGGACAAACCAGGATCTCTAAAGTGTGAAGGAGGTACATTTCTGCTTCCCATGAAGCAGAAACATCAAACAAGTAGAGTTAACCAAAAGTAGAATGGGTTAGTCTCCTAAGACAGGAGGATCTATCACTGAAGTTTTTCAAGTGGGAGCAAGGTGACTTTGAGTTCAGGATGCTATAGAGGGAGTCATATTTTGAAGACACATTTTATCATACCAGAAGAAACTACATAAGTGTGTAATGTGAGTGTGCAGGGGAGAGGGCTCATACAAGTTTTGGTTGGTGTGCATATTGTTTTAAAATTATTTTAATTAGTTTCTAATATTTAAAATTAATAACAAGTTTTACATAAAACTTATGTAAAGTTTTTTGACTTTTTACAAAAGTCCTCTCTGACTTTTCTCTTTAAAAAATTTTGGAAAATTAGGCAACCCATATTCAAAGTATTTGTGGTCACAGTCTCTATATTATAGTGTGTATTATAGAGCAAGCCTGAGATAGGAGAAATACAAACAAAAGAAAGGTTAAAGGATCATTCTCCAACAGGCTCTCTTAACAGTTTTCTCAACCAGGAAAACAACAAGCTAAGTACCCTTATTGTAAAGACCATAATAATCTGCATTCGTGAGCTTGGAGCTCTCAATTGGTTTTTTAGTGGATGGCTAGGGACCACTAGACATTTGAGGAAAGCATCTAATAGGTGGGAAATCAAAACAAACAATAAAAAAAAAAAAAGGAAGAAGAAGGAGGAGGAGGAGGAGGAGGAGGAGGAGAAGGAGGAGGAGGAGGAGGAGGAGAAGGAGAAGGAGAAAGGAGGAGGGGAGGAGGAGGGAGGAGGAGGAGGAGGAAGAGGAAGAGGAAGGAGGAGGGGAGGAGGAGGGAGGAGGAGGAGGAAGAGGAAGAGGAAGGAGGAGGAGGAGGAGAAACAACTCCAAGTGAGCAGAGACTATAGAGGTAGAAGACAGAATTCCAAGAATCTATCAGTAATAGCTTCAGAGGTGAGAGAATGTATTAGACTTATGAACAAAACACCACATCATAAAGGATATTTATAGAAAAAAAGATTTAAATTAAAAATATAATAGCAGACATGAAAACCTCAATTAAAGAGTTGGAAGATAAACTGAGGAAATTTCCCCAGGAAGTAAAAGAGATAGAAAAGATAAGAAAATCTGCAGAACAGTGCTACAAGTCTCATAATTAACAAGAATTCTAGTAAGACAGAACAGAGAAATGGAGGGGAGACATCAAAGAAATTAACTAATTCAAGTTAATTTCCAGGAACCTAAGGGCATGAATTTTAAGATTAGACCCAGAGAGTGTCCAGCACAATTACTGAAAGTAGACCTATATCAAGGTACTTTGTCAGAAAATTTATAAGCTCCAGAACAAAGAGAGGATCAAAATAAGCTTTGGGGGAAACAGAGAATAGCAGACTTCTCTACACCCAACACTTGGAGTCAAAGGAAAATGAAGCACTTCATTAAAAAACTAAAGGGAAATTATGTCTGTCCAACTATAATAATAAGTATTAAGACAGGAAAATAATTTTCAGATATGCAAGTTAACCTTCTAGGCACCATTTTTTTTCAGGATGCTACTGAAGGGGGAATTTCACTAAAATGAGGGAATAAACCAGGAAAAGAATGAGAATGGTATCTAGGAAAAAGGGAATCTACCACAAGAGAAAGGTGATAAAGAGAGATCCCACAAAGACAGCTGTGCGCTTGGCCCTGAAGATGGCTCTAGGAGAAATTTCTTCAAGACAAATCTGAGAAACTACTTAATGTGCCTTGAATAAGGTGAGAGATTTATACAACTGAAGGAGAGTTTGGATTGAATTAGTGACACATACATTAAAAAATTCAGCTAAGGAAGTAAGATACTTTACATCTACAGAAACCTGAGCTCAACAACTACAGAATGCACATTCTTTACAAACACAATTTACAAAAACTGACCACGAATTAGGCCACATACAGTTACAAGGAATAACAGAGTTAATATAAGACATTTCACATTCTTTGAGCACAATGCAACAAAGTTAGAAACTATTAACAAAAGAACACGCCCACCAAGAAAACTACAAACCTGAGAAATTTGTAAACTATTTCCAAATCATGGGTGGAAAAAATCACAATAGAAAACAGAACACTAAAATTTTAACTATAGCAAAAACAGCTTAACAAAATTTGTAGGATGCATTTAAAGCAATTTTTTTTATTTTAAACCCTTTTTTAAATTGAGATCTAATTGTCATATAACGGCGTTTAAGTTTAAGGTGTACAGCAAGGTGATTTGATAACTTATACACTGTAATGTGATCACCACCACAACATAAGCAAACACCTCTATTGTGTTACATAATCATTATTTCTTTTTTTTAAATTAATTTATTTTTAATGGTGACATTGGTTAACGAAATCCAATAAGTTTCGGCTGTACACTTTAACAGTAAGACATATATATATATTTACACTGTGTGTTCACCTCCCATAGTTAGATTTCTGTCACCACATATTTGACCCCCCTTTACCCTACATTTAAAGCAAATATAAGAGGGAAATATGTATATGTAAATGTTTATATTCTAAGTTCTGCTAGGCTTTAAAAACACATACACACACAAATTTGTTTCAACATGGTACAAGCAAAACGTGAATTTCCTACTGGCTTATGATTTTTTTTTTCAGTGAAAAACATTAGGTAAAAACAAAACTGTACCCTGCTAAACTGAGTTGTGTAGGAATATGCAAAATATACACTTCAAACAACTACCAGCTACCTCAGTTTGCCAGGTGTGTTATGAGCCACAGCCATCCCACACATAGTGTTACAACTTTCTGTCCAATTTCAGAGAACTCTCCTTCCACCATCACAACTCACAAGCTGCATCCCTTCTGACATCCACTTCTACAAGCAAATTTCACAAGTCTTTTTCAAGATAAAGTACCATGTTTACTTTAGTATTTATGTGTATCTTAACCACTAAATAGGTGTAACACTGTAGTACTATTTTTATAATAGTACTACATTTTAAGTGGATGGCTAGGGACCACTGTGTGATTTTATGTGTGTGACTGATGAGGTTTTTGAGTGTTGTGCCTCTAAACTCATCTTTCACATAACCTCTATGATTTTTGTGCAATTTTGCATAGCAGATGATTGCTAGGAATACATATGTTACCATAAAGCAAAACTGGCTCCATCAGAAGAGAAAATGAAAGAGTCATGGAGGATAGTATTGAAACTAAGAGGAAAATTTGTGTGTATATTGTAATTAAGTAATATTATTGTGTTGATGTTAAATTTCCTGAGTGTGATGATTATATCTTTGGCCTTGGGAAATAAATGCAAAAGAGGAAATGCCATGAGTCTGTTAACTCTTAAAGGATTCAGAAAAAATAGAGAAAAAATTAAAGCATGAGACAAGGCAAATGTAGCAAAATGTTAACAACTTGTGACTACTGTGAAAGGTATATGGGTATTCACTGCAATATTCTAGTAACTCTTCTATAATAAAAAGTTTGGAAGAACAAAATACTGGCAATAGTAAGTGTGGTAAATTCTTCACTCCTTGTTGTATCCAAGCCTTTTTTTCAAATGACTATGGAGTACTTCTTATAATGGTAGAGACTATTTTCATTACCCATGAGTTGTTTTGACCAAAAGAATAGAGCAGAGGTGATGGTAGTTTAAGGATCAAGCTCCCTCATATCAAAATGAGAAGATATGTTCAGATTAGTCTGCTGTTCCAGGAAGATGAGAAGTAGATGTCATCCCTGTCACTCTAGTTCAGGCCAACCTATACATCAGTTGACATCAGGCCAAGATCGAACTTGTGCATGATTCCAGTCAAGACCAGCAGAGCCCTAACCAATTGCCCTTGACCTAAGATGAGTGAGCAACACATGGTTACTGTTATATATCACTAGGATTTTTGTGGTT
This sequence comes from Eidolon dupreanum, assembly GCA_028627145.1. NCBI lineage: Eukaryota > Metazoa > Chordata > Mammalia > Chiroptera > Pteropodidae > Eidolon > Eidolon dupreanum. The sequence goes on along the minus strand of CM053502.1, from coordinate 121,068,625 downwards.
ATTATGCAGAATTTTATAATACAATTGGGTTAAGTAGCCAACTTAAGTTAGACAAAGAACAGATGGAACTCAAAGTATAAAAAAATTTTAAATAGTAAAAATAAGAAATAAAGAAAATAGAAAATAAAGATACTACAAAGAAGAGCAACAAAACAAAACACTGGTCATTTGAAAAACTAAAAGAAAATCCTTTGGCAAAATGGATCAAGAATGAAAGAGAAAATGTCATGAAAGAGAAGGAACAAATAAATAGAATTAGAAATGAGAAAGGGACCACAACAATAGAAGCTATTCAGACTTTCTTTTTTTTCTTTCTTTTTTAGTTATTATTATTTATGCCTACAGCACCTGGTCTTCCTAGGTGGTCTCTCATCCAAGCACTAACCAGGCCCGACCCTGCTTAGCTTCCAAGATCAGATATCAGGCTTGTTCAGGATAGCATGGCCATAGACCATGGACTGTAGCTCCACTGGGGCATGAACCCAGGACCTTCTGCGTGTACAGCAGATGTGCTAACTGCTACACTATAGAACCACATCCCAGACCTTCTTAAAATCATAAGATAATATACTGATTAATCTTATCTGTATCTGAAATAGCATAAATGTCTTTTTCTTTTTAATATTTACTTGCTTCTTAATGAAATATCTTGAAAATCTGAATGTAATAGTTTCAGAAAAACTTACTAAAACTATCTCAAGAAATAGGAAAAAAGTAATCCTTTACCCACTAAAGAAACCAAATTTAATTTTTTAAAAAGTCACCAGATGGTTTTAACAGAAAACTCCAGCAAACGATCCTTTAGAAAACAGATCATCTCTTTATTGCAGAAACTTATGGAAGAAAGGAAGGGGAAAAAAGGGAGGGAAGAAAAGTTCCCCCAGTTTGAGGCTACTATAAACTGGGTATATGCAGTATCAGAAAGAAAAATCACGGGCCAATCTCACTTATAAACAGACTTTAAAATCCTTAATATTACCAAACCAAATCCTGCAATAAACTTTTAAAACTTTAAAAAAATATTTTGAAGGAATCACAAAGTTACAAAAAAAGTTGGAAATATGGTATGGTACAGAGAAAATTTTTTCCTGAACTGCTTGAGAGTTATTTGTCAACCTGATGCCCCACTGCTTCCAAATATTTTAGTGTATGTCTTACAAACAAGCACGCCCTACATAACCAGATTATGACCACAAGAATCAGCAAACAAATATCCATTACATTACTACCATTTAATCTTCAGATACCATTTAAGTGTACCAATTATTCTAATGATGTCTTTTATAGAATTCAGAACCCTGTGTCATATTAAGTTGTCACTTCAGACTCTTTAAGTCCTAAATTAAATGTAAAGACTCACCGAGGGGCCTGACTTTACTAAAGATTATAAACCAGTTATTTTGTATACTGTCGCTCAATTTGGGTTTGGTATTTTCTCATGATTATATTCATATTACACATCTTGGCAGGAATATCACATAAATGATGGTGATTTCTTTTCACTATATCCTATCAAGTGGTGCATGATTTCATTATGCACCATTATGATGTTCATTTTGATCACTTGATTAAAGTAAGGTCTGCCCTTCTCATTCTGCCTGGGCTCTGACTTGGTATGTTGGAACTGCTGTCTCTCTAAGTAGTTCCCCCTTCTCCCTCTGCTTTAGGCTCTGACATCCAGGCTGTCCCTTTCACCTTCCTCTGGCTCAAAAGCCCCATACTAGACTGCTCCCCGTCTCCCTCCCCACCATGGATGCCCTACTCATTTAATTTGGGCTCTACATCCAGTCTTCCACCCCACAGCCATCTCTCTATGGAGTCCTCCTTACCCTACTTGGGCTCTGACTCCTGCCCCACAGAGTTGCTATTCTGTGGGGATGGATACCTTCTTTGCCTGATCTGGGCTTTGACACTAACTGAGCCAATGCAACATCCCTGCTCTCATCTCCAGATACCTACTTTGCTCCACCCTACATAATGGATTAAGGAATAAATTATTCAAGAAGGAAAGAGGAATAGCTGCAATGCATTTTTTAAATGTATTTTGGACCAAGTAGTATTTATTCTAGCAATATGAGAATAGTTTAAAATTAGAAAAATCTATTTACTAATTTACCATAGTAACAGATTTAAAGGAGAAACTATACGAATATCTCAAAAATTAACCCCCCCCCCACAAAAAGGACACAATAAAAAATGTACCTATCCAAGATAAAGGGAAAAACAAAACCTTTTTGTAACAATGACTAGAAGGAAAACTCCTTAATCTGATGGAGGGGATTCAAACTTCATACTTAAGGGTGAAAAGTTAAAAGCATTCCCTTTAAGTGAGAAACAAAACAAAAATGTCTGCTATCACTGCTTCTATTCAACACTGTAGGGCTAATCAGCACAATTATAAAAAGAAATGAGAAAAGAAAAAAGAAAAATAAGTGAAAATAATAAAAACTGGAAAGGAAAAATTTAAATGTCATTATTGCAGACAGTGCATACAGAAGTCCAAGACAGTGCATACCAAACCCAAGAAAATTCTGTATAGTTGGATATCAAACATTACAAAAAAAATCAATTCTATTCATAAGCAAACAAGTAGAAAATATAATTGTTAAAAAGATACCATTCACAATAACTAAACCCATGAGGTACCTAAGAATAAATCTAGCAAAACATTTACATTTTTTTTTCAGAAAAAAATTATGAAACTTCATTTAAAGAAGGCCTACATAGATGGAAATACTGCATTCACAAACATTGGAAGACAAAATTTGACTATGACCCAAATTAAATCTATAAAGTCAAAGCAATGCCAATGAAATTCCTCACAAGATTTTTCTAATTTAATAAGTTGTGCACACACACACACACACACACACAACCACTTTAAAATGGAGCTAGAGCTGCCATCTCAGAGGAACTGCCTTGCATGTCTTATGCCTCAAACCTTTGAAATGTTAAAACAGGGCAAAATAACCTTTGGCCTAGGCTTAAAGCAACACTGTATCCCACATAACTTTGCAAGGATAACAAAAAAACAAATATTACAACTACTGGACTGATGACTAGTGGACTGAAAATTAAAAACATTGTTTAAAATTAGCATCACTATGTTAGCTTATCTGCACCAGTAGAAATGCCTTCCTTCTACTGATTTCATCTTTCCCCTACATTTTCTCATAAATATCCCTTACGTCTGTCTCCTGATCAACTTGGGTTTCTGCCTGAATCAATGCTTCCTAAATAGCTATTCTGTTTGATCTCAAATGCTTTTTTCCTCTCACTTTGGTCTTTTATTTTTAGATTAAAAATTCTAAAATTCAAACAAAAGGCCAAACCAAGTATAAAGAGCCAGGTGGGATTATTTGCTCTAATCAGATAGCAAGACTTATCCTAAAGACAATTATCCTTAAGAGAATGTGATATTGACATAAGCATAAGTGACAGAAGAGAAAGAGCTTTAAAATAAAGCCAGGTATATATGAGAGCATGATATGTATCAGATGTGCATTAGAAACCAATAAGGAAAGTATAGGCTATTTCATTATTAATGCTGAAACAATCAGTTATACAGAGGGGAAAAAAATTACAAATATTCTCAGCATTCAATAAAATTATATCCCATATGGACTAAACATATAAATATAAAAGGCAATACTTCAAAACTTTAAAAAGAAAACATAGGAAGAGAATATCTCAAGTGGCAATGAAGGAAAACACATAACTATAAAGGAAGAAAATGAGAACTGTAGCTACATTAGAATTTAAACCTTCTGTTCACCAAAATCCCACATAAAATCAAATGAAAAGATACAAACTGGGAAGAAATATTTGCAACCCATATTTCCAAAGAATACATATTAACATATTCATAATATGAAAATAACTCTTACAAATAAGCAAAAAACAAAAACAAAAAATCCCCCAAAACAAAAAACAAAAACCCACAAACATTCCAATAGAAATAGGCCAAGGAGAGAAACAACTGGCTAACTGGCTAATCCAGTGAAGAAGAGCAAAAATATGTTGACCCCAAAATATGCCACTTTGGCAAAACAGTTATTGAGCTGAAGGGAATCAAAACTCAGCAGACTCAAACAAAACTTTAACTTCTCCCCCTTAACTACCTAAAAGTATTTAGATAGGGAGCGTGGCCCAAAGAGAGAGAGAGCTATTACCAGAGATAACTTTTACCTTTAAAGCAAGACAAACAGATAATTACCAAACACCTGCTCTTATTGTCCTGTCCCAGTCCCCTACTACATTCCTTAGCTCAGGATGGCATATAAGCCTCAACTTCCCTACTGGCACTTAGGTCTCATATTTTTATGTGGCTCTTGTACGTACATAATTATGTTTTTTTGCCTGTCAATCAGTCTTATGTTATTTTAGTTATTAGACTGGTCAAAAGAACCTGGAAAGGTGAAGGAAAAATTTTTTCTCACCAACACCAGTATAGAGATAAAATTCTGTGATCAATTAAAATCCAAGGATGACTCTGAAGTCTGACTTCAAAGAATGATGTTCATCTGCATCACCTCCAACTCCAAAGTCTGCCTTAGCATCTCAGGTTTGAGCGTATTTTTTTCTGGGAGTGTTGCTTTTATATCATCTTTCTCCTAAACAGAATTCTGGAGAATCTCTTATTTAAGGTCTACTTTCTTTCTTTTGGTGGCATAAACATCATAACCCTAAAATTTCCCATTCCCTACCTAATGTGGTGTGGCTTATTAATTTCTCTAGTTCCTATAGACAGGGGTCCCCTACCCCCGGGGCAGTGGACCGTTACCAGTCTGTGGACTGTTAGGAACTGGGCCACACAGCAGGAGGTGAGCGGTGGGTGAGAGGGCGAGCATCATCTGTATTTGCAGCCACTCCCCAGTGCTAGCATCACCGCCTCATCTCCACCTCAGATCATCAGGCATTTGATTCTCATTGGAGCACTGGTCCCTGGTGCCAAAAAAGGTTGGGGACTGCTGTTATAGACGATATCCTTTGCTATAAACAAGGTTTACAGAAGCAACCAAATTAGTTTCTTGGTATAGAGAGTCTTAATCTTGGACTAACATAAACATGTTTGACAGTAACCTGTTCACAATGCCCACAAATGACTCTAAGATTCTAAGAAACATAATATAATGAAAGTAGAGATAAACAAAATCAATAATGTCAAGTACATAACCTTGAGAGGGAATGTTTTTAGATTCCATCCATTGAACTAATTCTCACAATGTTATATAACTCATTTAGGATACTCTAAAATGACAATTCTGACTTGTTTAGTCTCCACAATATTCCCAACTCTATATTTACATTCCAAAAACCATGGCTGACCTATACCTTTACGTCATGACTCCAATAGTCTAACAGTCACAGGTAAAAATATGGCTCACGTCAGAGTGATGATTTTAATTCAACATACAGCTAAATACCACATGGCAGGTCCAAAATCCTAGAGAGGAAACACTCTACCCAAAATATAACCCTAATATCTCCAGGAACCTACAAGCCCAGTCAGGACTGTACATAATCACATTCAAAAAAGCAGAGTCAAACTTCCATAAATAAAAACACCATGAGTTTCAATCTCAACTTGCTGGGGCTCAGGCAGAAAAGGTACTACAGTCTACTGGCTATGTCTATAGTGGGCCAATTGCCACATATATGACATTCCTACTGCAAAGAACTGAATGTGTGTGTCTCCTCAAAATTCATATGTTTAAATACTAACCTCAAAGGTGATGGTATTAGGAAGTAGGGCCTTTGGTGATTAGGTCATAAAGGCAGTGCCCTCGTGAATGGGATTATTGTCCTCATATAGGAGGCCCAGGAAAGCTCCCTTACCTCTATGTGAGGCACAGCAAGAAGGCACTGTCTATGAACCAGAAAGTGGGCTCTCATCTGATACTGAATCTGCCTGTATCTTGAGCTTAGACTCTCTAACCTTCAGAACTACGAGAGATAAATTTCTGTTGTTTATAAGCCAACCAGTTTATGGCATTTTGTTATAGTAGCCCAAATTGACTAATATGTATACCTACTTTAGAACATGAAATACAATGGCAGAACACCCAGCTTAGAAGATGCTCAATTCTCTTTATTTTTATAATCTATAATAACTATCCTGGAGGATAATAAAATTCAACAGAAACCAATTTTTCCTTCATCACTTTTATTATATTCGCTGATCCACAAAGAACTTTTTGATTAAAACAAATGAAAAAAGTACTTCCTTTTCCTCAAAAAAATGTTAAGATAGGCTGAACTATGAGGGGCTGTGGTCCATTCTCAACATAACAAATTGGATATCCACATGCCTAAAAATGAAATGAGACAGTTATCATCACACACAAAATTTAACTCAAAATGGACCATACTTAAATGAAGAACTAGACCTATAAAACTTCTAGAACAAAATGGAGGAAATCTTAGTGATATTAAGGGAAAGAGTTCTTAGATACAACATTAAAAGCATGATCTATAAAAAGAAACAGTTGATAAACTGGACTTCATCAAAATTAAAAATTTTTGCACTTCAAAAGACTCCATTAAGAAAAAGACACAAATTCAGAAAAGTTGCAAGATACAAAATCAACATATAAAAATCAGATTCATTTATATATACCAACAATAAACTACATGAAAGAAATTAAGGTAACGATCATATTTACCACAGCAAAAAAGAAGAATCCAATTAAAAAATGGGCAACGGACTGTAGAGACATTTTTCCAAAGACATCAAATGGCCAGCATGTATATAAGAAAGTACTTAACATCACTAATTGTCAGAGAAATACAATAAAAAAATAATGAAATATCACCTCACAGCTATTAAGATGGCTATTATTAAAAAAACAGGATGTGTTTTGGCATGTGTGTGGAGAAAAGGAAACCCACGTGTAGTGCTGGCAGGAATGTACACTGGTACAGTCATTATGGAAAATAGTACGGAGGAACCTCAAAAAATTAAAAATGTACCTACCATATGATTTAGAAATTTCACTTCTGGATATATTCGAAGGATACGAAGTCAGTATCTTAAAGAAGTATATGTACACCCATGTTCACTGCAGCATTATTTGCAACAGTCAAATATGGAAACAACCTAACTGTCCATTGATGAATGAATAAGGAAAATATGATATATACAAACAACAGGATATTATTCAGCCATAAAAAAGCAAAATCTGCTATTTGCTACGACATGTATGAACCTAGAAGACATTATGCTAAATGAAATAAGCCAGACAGAGAAAGACAAATAAATACCATAAGAGCTCATATATATAATCTTGAAAAAAGTCAAACTCATAGAAACAAGAGTAGAATGGTGGTTGCCAGGGACCTGAGGCCTGGGGAAAAGGAGAGATGTTGGCCAAAGGGTACAAATTTTCATTTATAACCTAAATAGGTTCTGTGGATCTAATGTACAGCATTGTGACTAGAGATAATACTGCACTGTATATTTTGAATTTATTAAAAGGATAAATCTTAAGTGTTCTCAACACACAGAAACATGCACAAGATGTTAAATATGTCAGATGATGAATGTAATTAACTTGATTTCTTAAATATTAAGAAATCATCATCTTATATACCTTAAATGTATATTTTTGTTAATTTTTATCTCAAAGGTGGAGGAAAATTTTCTCATTAAAAAAAAAAAATGAAAAGACAAGGCACAGGCTGAGAGAAAATGTTTCCAAATGATATATATGATAAAGAACTTGTATCCAGCATACATAAAGAACTATTTCAACCCTATAATAAAGAGGCAACTCCCCCCTAAATTAGCAAAAGTTTCAAATGGGCAGTTCACCAAAGATAACAAATGGCTAAAAAGTACTTGAAAAGATGCTCAATATCATTAGTCATTAGGGAAATGCAAATTAAGCCACAAGAAACCACTACATACCCACTAAAATGGCTGTAATTAAACACAATACCAGGTTTTGGTGAGGATATAGAAAAACTGGAACCCTAATGAATTGCTAGGAGGAATGTAAAATGGTACATAAAACCACTTTGGAAAAACAATCTGGCAGTTCCTTAAAAAGTTAAACATAAATTCACTATCAAAATCAGCAATCAACTCCTAGCATTGCACCTAAAACAAAGAGAAACATGTTGACAAAACAGAAATGTATATGAATGTTCATAGCAACACTAACTAGTAACAAACCAAATGTTTATCAAATGGTGTATATGAATAAATAAAATGTAATATATCTATATGATTATTCAACAATAAAAAAATTTAAAAGAGTAAAATATTTCATAGCTTTTATCCCATTTAGTGAGAACCTTCACACATGTTGCTGTGTTTATGGGACGTAACCCAAAGCCCCTCTGAAGGTATTGTGTAACATAGAATATATGCATCATATCACTTTTCTGAAAGATATAAAATTCTGAATTCTGAATCACATCTGACCTCAATGGTTTCATATGAGGGAGGACTGTGGAATTTACAGAGAATAACTTTACCAACCCATCTAACACATTTACGTGTTTTATACCTTACAATAACCTATATTAACCATCATCCATTTCCCAACTAAAATATCGTTCTTAACATTTTAAAAAAATGACCGAACATGAAGCACAGACTATGTAGTATGTAGTAGTGACTTGATTATTTTATGATTTAAATTTTAAGCAAATTAGTGTAATTTAAGACATAGATCCCTGGCTGTCTGAATTTTCTATTGATTTAACTCATGAAATTTATAGAATCAATTTGAAATTAATGAAAAAATATCAGTCAATATATATTAAACCTTAAAATATTAATGTCTAAAATCCTTTTATTTTTTCAGAAAATATTAATTACAACTTAGAAGTACCTGAAATAAAGATTTTAAAAATATTCCTAAAGTAGAATTTATCTGAAAACAACTTTAACTGTAGCACTCTCACAATCCAGAATCAGAGCTGAAAAACAAAAGGCTTCTCCATCACAAAGCATATATGTCTATGAAAAATAAATTCTCAAACTTCCCCAGTTGTCAGAAACACAAAAAAAGAAAGATTAAAAGCAGCAGAGAGACACCATTTTACCATTCAAATAGAGAAAATTATAAAACTTAAAAAAAAAAACAGTGGTGTAGAATGTTTATCAGTATAGCCTTTTTTTGGAGGTCAATTTGGTAATACAAACATTTTTAACATGGGCACATCTAGTTGAACCAAAATTTCTCATTCCACAAAACAACCCATACCAAATACTGCCATATACATGCAAAGATATTATGAAAGAATATTTTGACACTTTTGTAACCCAAAATATTGGAAATGACCTAAACGTCACTAAGAGAAGATTGTTTAATAAATTATGGTATGTCCGTACAACGTTTTGCTTAAAAAGAATAAGGCAGTTTTGAATATACTGACATGTAATAACCAAGATATACTATTAGATGAAAAAAAAAGTACAGTGCAGAATGATATGTATTGTGATCCCACTGTTTAAGTATAAATATATAAATGAGTTATATTTATGTGGAAAATGTCTAGAAAGATACTTGATTTTGAAACTAGTTACCTCTGGAATGAAGAGTGGAAAAGAATAGAGAGGATAACACCTTTGTACTGGTAGGGTTTAAATAACAAGAATTAGTATAACTTAAAAAAAAAAAGAAATAGTAAAGAAAAAATGGAAAGAGACTCTTAATACTATGTACTGGAGAATTAAGAAAAACTTAATCACACAAAGGTATTATAGCAATCTGACTTACAGCATATTTCCATTATATAGAAAGCTGTTAGAACTGACTTTCAAAGGATGCTAATAACTAAACATATTTCTACAGATATATTAACACCAGTGACCTCCACCCCAGCCAATGACTTCACTGGCTCCAGGCAGGTTAATATACTACAGTCCAACTTCTGGAAGTAAGTTTGATATCACCAAAAAAATTAAAGTTGACCGAAAGTAAAATAACCATGTGCTTCAAACATGTGTATTATCTATTTAAATAAATTTTTCTTCAGTCTTCTTAAAAATAAATCCACTAGTCTAAGAACTCTATTTCTTGGTAAATTTCTCTATAGCAAGCCTGGGGCGTTTTTCAATGCTTCAAGAACTTCAAATTCTTCTAGGATCTTCTACCTTAACAATGTTCACTTCCAAGATAACATTTACTAATGGCTCTGAAAGTACTTGAATAAAGAATGCTGTGAATAGTGCATAATCATAATAGCTAAATTTTGTAGTTATTATGGAGTTTTAAGGTTAGCAAGGGTGTAAAAATGGAAGGATTATCTACATATAAAACTCAACCTCTACTTGAAAAACTTCCTTCTAGGTCAAGACGTATTGTGCTAACCACTCCCCCTCCCCCCCACATACACACACGTATTGCGGGGGTAGGCAGGCAGGGAAGAGTATGTAAAAGAGTATGAAAGAGCTCCAATGGCCAAAGCTGGAACAATTTTAGCAACAAAATATAGCACTATTGGATTATAAACTAATAAAAGTATAAAATAAACTTCCGCAAGTCCTGATGTAAATAGATGACTGAACAAATAAATAAATGTAAGAAGAGACAAACCTCACATGTAGAAGAATTCCAAATAATGTATTTAGACTCCACCCTCAAGGATGTAGAGAATAACTTCCTACCTCTTAAGTGTGGGCTGTACACAGTGACTTCCTTCCAAAGAGTATAGTAAGTAAAGGGTGAAAAAAAAACACAACATTTAAAAATCTGACAAACATTAAGCCAGGTGATCAAGATTAATATCAACATTAGGTCATGTTGATAATATGTACCGTTAATGGCTGTGATGACAATGGCATTTGACCTGTGTGGTCTTCCTGCCAAAAAGCAATAACGCCAGTTTAGTTAAGGAAAAACATTAAACGAATTCCAACTGAGGGATATTCTACACAATACCTAACCAGTATTCCTCAAAACTTGAGGTCATCAAAAATGAAGAAAAGTCTTAGAAATCATCATGGTTCAAAGGAGCCTAAAGCGATACAACTAAATGTAATGTGACAACTAAATGTAATGTGATATCTTCAATAGGATCCCTGTTAACAGAAAAAACATTAAGATAAAAACTAAGGAAATCTGAACAAAGTATGGACTTTAGTTAATGAGAATATTTCAATATTGGTTCAATAATTGCTACAAATGTACCATAGTAACCAAGATGTGACTAATGTGGGAAACGCTATGGGGTATATGGGAATTCACTGTACTGTCTTTGCAATGTTTCTGTAAATCTAAAACTACTCAAAAGAAATTTTTTTAAAGATTTGCGTTTTTTTTTTTTTAATCCATTATTTGTTCATTTTTCAATGAACTTGCTATTTGGCTATTGCTATTTGAAAGACAACAGTGAACTAAACTTTCTAAAATAATTAGAATACAGCTGGCCATGTATTAATCTAAACTCAAGACCTTTTCTTACATCATGCAGAAAGTTAAGCAAGAATACTGATATTTTAAAAACTAATTTTAACATAAGTGTATATTTAAAACTTTAATCACTTAAGTTTCAAGTTAACATGGTTGTAAACTAGTGTTACCGATTTGCTCTCCTCTATCCTTCTAGAATTACTCATAAAATCAGGCTTGGATATATATACAATGTTTAAATATTTCTGGAAACCAGAACACTGGTTAGAAATCTGTCAGGCTTCAGGATAAATTTTAAAAGCATAGAGTCCTATAGAGGAATACAAGACCAGGAAAATGATAAAGAGATTTCTACTTATGTGCCAATAGGAATCTTTATCTTAAAGACCTCTGTATTCTAAACAAGATGCCAAAGCAACCTGAGTTGTTTCCCTCACCTTATCATATTGGCCATTTGTTCAACTCCCTTTCTAGATGCATTCAGAAGACTGCAATTTCCAGAGATGCAAATGAAGGAGGGAAGCACACAAATTGTGATGGAATTATAAAAAACCAGAACTCATTCTGGAGGAAGAGCTGTTTTTCATGTATTGTTTATTTCTGGCTAAGTACAGACAGACTGCTCAAAATATCTAGGAATAAATTCCCCAGACATGTTTTGTTTGGCTCACGTAGTGTTTTGGGTCCCACCTCCCGAGACATTTTGAAATTAGTTGCCAATATTTGGGATATTACACATAAGAATCTGGAATTTTAGTTTTTTCTTGAAAAAAATCAAAAGGTCTAGCAACACTAGGCCAGTTAAATCCCACATAGCAGTAATAAACAGGTAGGTAGCAGCTGGGTGAATCATAGTGGAAGCTTTCTGGTTCTTCACTACTCTTTTCCTACCCAACTCATTTTGTTACTTTACATTCCTGAGGTTTATAGGCATTTAATGTTGTCACTGCTGGCCTAGGCAAACAGTTAAGTAGTGAAAGCAGTTTTTAATTCAGGAGCACCAAACTACATTATCAGTAAATATCAAAGATTTTGCCAGAGAACACAGTCATCCAACAGTTCTTCAGCTAAGGATCTGGCTGTCGATCTATTTTCCAGTACTATGTGGCCAGGCCTTGGAATCCAGAGATTTAATTAAATGATATACTGGACAAGATAATTTTTTAAATAAAGGGTTCATGGATATTTATCATGATTGATCTGAACCCATAATTAACAGTACTTTTATGTATTTAAGACAGAGAGGGCTGACCACTTGCTATATTTACTTAAAAAATAATTTCCCCCCTAAAATTGTATTATTTGTATTAGGATTATAAATTCAATAGAATGTCACTTAATTTTTTCAAAAATGTAATTTATTCACTCATCTAATAATAAAAAAAAAGAGAATGATAATGACACGACTGGAATTCTGAATTTACAAAACTATACACACCAAAGGCTCCAGTCTCACCCTGTTCATTCACCCCATGACCCCTTGTTGCTAATGTTATAGGAGTAGCTAGGAGAAAGTTCTGGATTCAACTTTTCAGAGAAACTGAGTGCAGGAGTACAGGAACTCTTTAAAAAGACTGTACTCAGCAGCAGCAATGTGGCTTGTCTCTTTGGAGACTCTTTTATTCCAAATTATCCTTCTTCAAATTGCCCGTATTTTCCCATTTTTATTATCAACTTGAAATACATCCACACATCATCATAAAATAGTCTAGATGTCCCTTAACAGCTAGTTGAATTCTTCTAAACTGATGAAATAGGAAGTTTGCGTGAGGACGTAAAGTAGGTCTCACAGAAATATGAGAACAGTGGCTACCTGGGAAAGAGGGCAGGGTAAGGAAAATAAAGTGATAAAGAATGCCCCCCTATCCCAACACAACTATAATTTCTAAAGTATGCTTGCCTACTACTAAGAAAAATGGTAGTGAACCCTTTTTTTGTGCATGTCATGCTATTCCTAGACTATAAAACAACATTAAAGCCTACATTGTGAAAGAAAAAAAAAGATTTCTGTGATTCGCTTGGGAATTTTACCTCCATTAATACCGAGAAAAGTATGCTTGAAGTTCTAAAAGAATACAAATAGTACACCAACAAAATTTAAATTATTACTGTGTTAAACTGCCATACTGTGCTGACTGAAGGGACCTTAAAAAAATTAATCAGTAGCTGCTTAGTAAAATATGATAAATACAACATACTTGAATTTCATATTATATTTTCTTGTAAGGGCCAACTTGCAAGAAAAAATGTATTTGATAGCAATATATATTATGTATATTTTCTTCTCTATTACTTTTACTGTTGCAAAGAATTCTATTGTCCTTTAAGATAAGTAGATTCATGTTGTAATTATAATCTTTCTCTAGTACATCACACCCTTACTGAATCTCATGTCAAAGACTTGAATATTTAGTACCATTTTTTTCTACAGCAAGGAAAAAAATCTATTTGTAACTTTGTTGAAAAGCATTTTTTTCTGTATGCATAGTAATTATAACCTAAGTTTAAAAATATAATTGGCTCCTCTACAGAAAACATCATTTGCTTTAAAAAATTTATCTAAGATAAGAACTGGATAAATGTTCCACTGGGCAGATTATCATCTACAGAGCCAGGGCCATCAGCTTTATCTTCAACAATATCTCTATCCAAAGTTTTCACAAATAATGAAGCTAAAGCAGTGGAACCAGAAGGCAGAAAACCCTCAAACAAGATTCTGGTGTCTTGGTTACTGATTTTTTAAAATAATATAATTTTTAATATAATATGCAGATTCATTACTTCTGTACCAGCATAAAGGCAACTGGATATAGTAAATTCAACAAATTTTGCTAAAGAATCAATAATCTGATCATTAATTTACTTTTCTTCTTTCCTCCTTCAATTTCTGGAAACATTATCATCATCCATTTAAAATATATATCACAGTTTCAAAGGAAAAGCTAGAATAAGAATGCACAAAAGCCAAAATAGAAGTCAGAAATCCATCAATCAACTGAATTGAGAAAAATTCCTGGGAATGAAGTACTACAACCAACTACATAGAAATAACTGCAGATATGTGGTTAATGTTATTAAACTGATGAGGGAAATCCTAAAATTGGCAAAGCTAGATTTTAAATATCCACAAGAAAACACAAATATGAAAGTCATACACAAAATGAAATTTAGATGTCTACAAATAAACCATTTAATAAGTTAGCACTACTAATAAATTAGTCACAATAGTACTTCAGTATCTCCTTGTCTCACCAGCCCACCGTCTTGGAGGGTGGGTGTGCTTTTCTTTTAACCCTAAGGAAATTTTTTAAAGATAATTCACATGACTGCCATTTGCTAATTTATTCAAAAAGAAATGATCAGGTGAATATTTTTGAGCTGATTATCAAATATGCTAATGACGTTTGTTATAGGATTAAAAAGTTCTCACTTGATGTTTCCTGAATGTTTAAATTAATGTATGATAGATTTTAACTATGAAAATACACTTAAACAATTATTCCATTCTCTCAACTAAACAATGTTTGGGGCCAATGACTTTTAAGGACCCCTTCTGCACAATTATAATCCCACTAGAATTAAAAACTGAATTTACAACCATTGTATTTTATCTTTCTAACATCAAAGCTAGTTTGCACGGATGAGCAGATGACCTAAATATGTCGTGTGTACGAGGGGAAAAGGTACTGGTACAAATCTACACTTTTTATGTATAAGCATAGTAATTTATCTCATTTTAACCCATGACATCAGACAGGGTCCAATCAAGAAATGGCAGTGCACTGTAATTTGAACAAGGAAAGTGTCACATAAAGAATTAATTACAACAGGAGAGTAACATTTATAAACATGTAAAGAGAACTCTAAGGAATACCCAAGGGCCGAGTGAGAGCACCCTATGAAGAAACAAACTTGGAAGAGGACCTTTCCCCAAAGCTAGGGTTTAGACTTTGTAAGCAGATAGAATGAAGAGTTGGGATGTTGACCAGTGGCTCTCCATCAAGGAGACATGAGGTCTGGGGTATGCAATATCCATGTCAGGAGAACTGTGGTGAGGTGGTCACTAAGTTGAGGCCATGAGTTTACCGAGTCTTTTCACTCTGGGCACTCACTTGGTGCTGAGGACAACTGGATGTCCCCATATCCATACCACTAGCAGACAAGCAGTAGGAGCAAGAAACAAAAACAGAAGGCCTTTCCTTGAGTAAAGTTCCTGCGGCATCCTCTACTGATAAAGCTTAATTTCATGTGTCAGAGAAATGCCTAAATGGTCAAGCTCCAAAATCAGCGAGGAAGTTATAAGGAGTAGATTTAGAGTTGGGAGGGAACCTGATAACTGCCACACTCAATAATCAGGGAACTTCACAAAGGGTAAAGCATCAAAGAAACAATAAATTGTAAATATACATTACATTAAATTTGACTTAAAACCAACATGAAAAATTTTGATTGGGTCACTGCTGTCACTTCTCTAGTATACTCTGAAAACGGGGAAAATCAAGCAGTTAATTAATAATATATCTCAGAAACCTTCACTACTCACAGCACTAGTTAACAGTGGTTTCCAGATAGTATACAATGAAACGCAGAGGGGGAAGAAAATGTTTTTTTCTATTAATCTAAAATAAACTTTATTAATAAACAGGCTCAAATAACTATATAGGATGAAATAGTACATATGTATATGTATATACATGTATGTGTATATAACCTACAATTTGACATTCGCATACTGAGGTTTCACATTCAAATGTTTACTAGTAGGGTACCCAATTAAAAGCAGTTTAAAGACCACTGATGTAGACCCTATTTTTCTTCATGGATTTTAGGTACTTCTTTATACCATACAAAGAGGCCAAACACTTCACAAACGCGGATTTTTTTCTCCTTAATTGGAGATTAGAAACTGATTTCTTCAACAAGTTGCTTTTATTGTAGCTCATAAATATGTACTGATTACCCTTAAATAACCCATATATTATCAAAAAATTAAAAACTAATTCCCACTACTGCTAAACAAATTCCCACTAAACAAAGAAGCCCTAATTAACACATTTTTAAATAAGGCTATTACTCAAACTCCACTTCAATGCTTATATTCATTGTTCTGCTTTTTGAAATTTAAACAATTAAAATTTACTACTATAAATTCTCTTTGTATCCTATAAAACAAATTTCAATAATCAACGACCTACGATTTCCTTCCAAAAAGAAAAAGAAATGTTTTACTTAGGTTGGGTTTTGCTTTTCCTGTTTGTTTTTTAAGAATTAAATCCTAATTACTTGACTTGGGCAAGTTATTTTACTCTCTGTGCCTCAGCAGTCTCTCTATAACTAGGGATGCAACAACCTATTGCAAAAGGTATTGAAGATTAAATGAGTTAATCTCTCAATCTCTCTTTCTCTCTCTCCCCTCTCTTCCTCCCTCCCTCATACCTTCTGTTTACTTTCTAAGAACTATTCAATCACATATTAAATCACACAGAATCCTTGCCAGCCCTGAACACAGGTACCCAAAGTCAGAACTGAGATGAAATAAAAAGTGGTTAGAAGAAACCTAATTTCAGTAAGTAATGGCCTCTTATAAGCACAAAATTCACTCCCTCTCCAACAATTAAAACCACCTATTCAAGAAAAAAGGAGGAGACAATTATTCAATAAAATTTAATTACTTATGATTTAGTAAAATATGGCCCCTGCTTTTAAGGAGCTTCAATGGTGGGGGTGGGGGACAGTGAATAAGTAGACAAACACAATAATAAGAGAAACTATGATAAAACACAGAAAAACATACACAGTCCAATAAAAAGCATTATTTTTCATGGAATAGCATTTTATGTGGTGCTTACTAATACTGTGGCAGCCACAACCCTATGAAGTAAGTCGTTATCACTTAATAGATTAAGAAACTGAGCCCACAGCTAGTAAATGGTAGCTCTGGGATTTCAACTCATGGTGTCCAACCAAGAATCTGAACTCTTCAATAATGTGCTGACTTTTAAAGTCTTTAAGGACAAAACAGGATATCTGTGCTTTGAAAAGATAACTGATAATCTTAGTGACAATATAGAAGACAAACTGGAGAAGAGAATGGAGGACAGAAAAGTACCTTCATTAAAAAAGTCTTTGCTGAATTTTCTTGTTGCAAGAAACGAAGTGGCCATTAATAACATACCAGATCTAACCAGAGGAGGATACAGTATATAGTGCATGAATTAAAATGACAAAACTTGGTGACTGGACTCTTCAGATAAAAGAAGGGAGAGCTAAAAATGATTCAAGATTTTAAAACCTAATTTTAGGGGGGGAGGGGAATGTCACCAATACCAACAGGCTTTCTTTTTGGTGGGGGGGTGGGAGAGTGCAAAGGAGAGTGGATGAGTTCAATTTCAGATATGTTGAATCAGAAGTACCTACTGAACATCCATAGGAAGAGTTTCACAAGAGGTTGGAAATAGGAGCCAAGAGCTAAGAATGGTAAGGTCTAAAAGAATGAACACCTGGAAATCCTATCCAGAGTGAGCAGCAGGGTATGCTGTCGGAGTGGATGACTGCTGAAGATAAGTATGTAAGGCATGGATTATCAACTAGGGTATTATGAGCCACTTGAGGGAGCCGTCTCAGACATAATGATGAAGTGGGAGAAACAGCTGAAGTTCACTAATGAAGATTAAAAGAAGACCACTGAGGGAAATCATACCCACATGTACATATGCACGCATGTATGCACGCATGCACACACACACAAAATTCTGAAATTTTGAATCTAGTCCTCTTAAATATATTAATATTAGCTAATAATTACTGTGCACATCCAACAGGTGAAAAGAAGAGTCAGTGAAGATGTGAGGTAATAGAAAATACATATATTGGTCTCTGACCCCTGGTTCTTGGCACGGAGCTCTTAAAACTGTTATATTTTCCTAAGGTATAAGAGCACTGAGAGCATCTTTTGTTCTGTTGAGACAACTGAGGGTGGGCCTCAACGGCTTCTGGAAAAGGGACTGGTCACCAGAAGACCAAGTCATGATTAGAAGTTTGGACGTTTTAGCCCCACCCCCAATGCTCCAGAGAGAGGAAAAGGGCTAGAAATTGAGTTAAAAATTGATCATGCCTACATAAGGATGCTTCTATAAAAATACCAGTAGTATAAGGTTTACAGAGCTTCCAGGTTGGTGAATACATCCATACCAGGAGGATGACATGCCCCAACTCCACAGGGACAGAAGCTCCTGCCCAATCTTGCCCTATGTATCTCTTTATCTGGTTGTTTGTCTGTATTCTTTATCACATCCTTTAATAAATTGGTAAATATAAGTACACTCAGTCTTTCCCCAAGTTCTGTGAGCCTCCTTAGCAAATTAATCAAACCTAAGAAAGGGATTGTGGAAAACTCAGATTTATAGCCAATTGGTTAGAAGCACAGGTGATAACCTGAGCTTGTGACTGGCTTCTGAAGCGGAGGTTGGGAAAAGCAGTCATATGAGACTGAGCCCTTAACCTGTGAAACCTACCTGACACTTCAGGTGACAGTGTCAGAATTATATTAAATTGTAGGACATCCAGCTGGTGTCAGAGACTTGCTTTTTGTTATGGGGGGAAAAATTCCCATACACTTGGTGACCAGAAATATTTTGTGAGTAGTAAAGGAGATTCACAGGGAACAAACTCACAGTAGGAAAAAAAAACCTGTTTTTTTTCCCCCGACAGGAAGGAAAAAACGGTGTTTTTCCTTTACAGAAGAGAACTAAAGGGCAATGACAAAAGTAGTAGAATCAGGAGAATAGTGTAAATAAGTTGAAGAGAGAGAAACTTAAGATGGGGTCACAAACATTTTAAAATTCCAACCGGGGCTGAGCTGGCAGCCACTTCAACCTATAGCCATGAGTCCAATATTGCCAGATCTTCTGATTTTCCAAGAGAGGCCAAACATTGTTTCAAAATCAAGGCTTATGATTTTAGGAATGCTGATAATTTTTTCTTAAAAAACAATACATAGGCACATGGAATAGTCAGAGCTGCTGGAATGTTACTCAGGTGGACAGTTAATAAAGTATTTCAGATATGCCAGGCAGGTGACCTCTAAAAGAACACTTTAGTGTCATGATAGAACTGTAATGAAAGGTAAGAAACGAAGGCAAAAAGTATGGCAATAAAGATTAGAAAGCAAGAGTTAAAGAAAATCGTTTTTTTGAGATCAAAGAAATTTCATATGTGGAGAGAAGGGGGTTAAAGAAAAGGGAGAAATCTGAAGACAGATGACCAAACAAAGCAAAAAGATGAGAAAGGTACATATTGATAAAAGCTAAAGGACAGGAGTGATGGAAAGAAAATTGATGAAGACAGAGGAAAGTGGAAAGTTTCTCTGAGGGGGTGCTCAAATGCACAGATGAAAATATTCACTTTCCAGGTAAGTACCACTTCTTCGGAAGTCCAAAGAAGAAAATGAGAGATCCAGAGAAAATATGAGATGAAGACAATTTGGGGGAATGTATACATATGTCTATGCCTTCTCAATTAATTTTCAGAAATAATTAAACTTTAGCATGAATATATCTTGGAACTGTTTGTGCCTAAGTTTTGCTAGTATTTACATTTACGGCTTCTTTCATAAGGTACAATTTCTCTAGTCATACTATATACATGTCAAGTGCCATGATACCAGAGAAATAAATTTATTTTAAATCTTAGGTACAAAAAACTGAGTTTATTTAATGTGCCTTAGTACATAAGAATAAGCACCACAGTTAAAAGTATTTCAAAATTCAATAAAATATATGAAAGCCTTCAGTGATGGTTTTATTATATCCCTAAAACAAGAACATTCATTATCTTAAAGAGACTACAGAGAAGGAAGCAGTAAAATGAAGAAAAATAAGAAAAATCCCTGTTTAAGAAGAAAATGTCAGAAGAGAACACCGTTTGACTTCCCTTTATATCGTCTGGCAATAATGCTGTTATAGTCTAGATTAGAACTTGTTAAAACTGTTCTGTAGAGGTAAGTTTTCTGTTATATACATTAAGATATCAAGTAAGATTGGGCAGGGGGAGTTCCCCTATTTTTTTTTTTTTAAGTTTGAAAACTACTACCTAGATGACAAGGAGCTAAAGAGTATTTTATTAACACTAAGATTAATGTTCTTTTGTGGGGGAAAACTTCAGATCTAGCCCTCTTAAACATACTGACAGCTAACATCTACTGTGTACCTTCAGCATCATAATATGCAATGTGCTCACCAAACATTATGCCTTAATCATATCTTTAAGGCAGTTAATACCTCCAGTCTATAGACGAGGACAGACATAAAACCAAGCCTGTAGCCCCACAGGAAGTAACACAGTTGGAATTAAAAATCTAGTTCAAAATCTATACTTTTAGGTACTATGTAACACTAGCTTCTCTCGTCCTAAATCTCTCAAATCCCTGGTTTGAAATTCTGGAAAAAGAAAGGTTTCACTTGTAAAGTTAATAACCTTCTGGCACATTCACAAGTATCAAGTAATCTGCCACCCACCCTCAAAACAAAAAGATCTTTTATAAATTATCATAAAATCTAATCCTGCCTTCTCTAAAATGCAGACTTCAACCAAGTCAGTAAATCAGTAATCCAATGGTATTTTTCAATGTGCTAGGTCATTATCATATATAAAAACATCAAACGTGTTTCCAAAGTAGTCGCTAAGTGTAAATGAAAATGTTACTTTACATCACAACAATCATTTTGAATACCCATGCCTTTGATCAATTCTTATAACAACAAAGGTCTGTATCATCTCCATTTCGAGGATAAAGAAAGAAAAGTTGTAAGTAGCATGCGTGGGTCACAATAAACAATTTTTTGAAACATCAGTGTGCTTAGAATCCCAAGCCTTTAATTCACATTATCTAATGGGCTATCAAGAAAGTATATATGCAAGACAGAATCTGGAGTGTAGGTTTTTTCACAAAGTAAAACAAGATTTATAAAAGAGATTGGGGGTGGGGTGGGAATCAAACACCACAAATGTTTGCATTCAAAATAGGTAAATCCTGAAAGGTCTGTTGGTGTTAAAAAAATAATTTTTCTATAGGCAGCATGTGCAACATCAGGCCACCTTTTCAGAATATTTTATAAATAGGTCACAAAATTGAATATACTGACTTATTTCTTGCCCACATTTTTTACATACTAGGGTTAATAATTAAGAAGCAGTAGTTATGACAAGCTTTCAGAAATGTTTTCAATGTCTTCATTCTGATGATGAACATCATGATCAATTTATTTGAGATTATAAATTTTAATTACAATATTTGCTATGGGTAATATCCCTTTTAGGCAGGCAAAAATTTTTTTTTAATTTTCCCTGATAGAGGTTTAAAGTTATACAAACATGGACTAGAAAAGTCATGGTAAGTCACCAGATTCAAACTACTTTAGTATCAATTTTTAATGGAGACTTTATGAAACTTTGTTTTATTCTTTTGAAATAATAAAATCTTGTGAAAGTTTTGTTCAGAAAATTAAAACTAAAAATTGTCCATTTTTCAGAATATAAATTGATAAAAATGTTAATACTTTTGACTTAAATATTTATTTCAAGTTATTTATTTATGTTGACTGAGATTTATATTTGCAAAATTTAGGAAAGATCAAAAATAGTACACACTTATATAAAAAATACAAAATGTAAACAATTTATCTTGATTATATAAAAATTCTAAATGCTTAGTTTTGACAATAGTGGCTCATTTAAAAGTAGCAGCAAAATCATTCCTATTTACTGGAAATAATTTCCTCTCAAAATCATAAGTATCTGCTTCAATTAACTACGGTAAATCAAAATTCTATAGGACTTAATTTAAATATTTGGTATGTTAGCTTTCTAATATCCCTACAAAACTAATTGGGATAGGGATCAAGTCAATTATTAATTACTACTTTTAAATTTAATCAATTCTTTCTAAATGTAAAACTTGCATCTAGGAATTATGGTGTTAATACATAATATCCTCTATGCCAGGCATCAATAAGGATGCCAGCTGTTCTACATGAATACATTATCCAGACGGTATCTGAAATAAATTTTTTAAAGAACTGCTTCATTTTAGCCATTTAACCACACACCCCAGTCTTCCTAAACAAATGCCTAATAACATTTTCAGATAAGTCAGTGTCACACTCAACAACTATTATGAAATAATGATGATGTCCTAAGAGACAATTTGGATAAATTGAGACATTTTAACATATTAAAAAGTTTTTCAACCAAAATGCCCTTGGATAGATGACTGGATAAAGATGTGGTACATATATACAATGGAATATTACTTAGTAGTAAGAAAAGATGAAATACTGCCATTTGTGACAACATGGAGGATCTTGAGATTATCATGCTAAGTGAAATAAGTTGGAAAGAAAAACCTGAGAACCATATGATTTCACTCATTTGTAGGATACAAAACTGCAAACAAATGAACAAGACAAACGAACTCATGGACAACAATTTAATGGTTGCCAGAGGGAAAGAGGGAGTAAGGAGGTAGATAAGGATAAAGGGGATTAAATATATGGTGATGGAAGGAAATTTAACTCTGTGTGGTGAACACACCATGCACTATATACATGACATATTATTGTACACTTGAAACCTATATAACTTTATTAACCAATGTCATTCCAATAAATTTAATTTTAAAAAGGTAATAAATAAGCAAGCAACAAAAGTGGCAGACAAAAGGCTATTATTTCCACTAAAGAAATAAAAATAAACAGATTAAACAGTTTTTAATTCTATGACCTCACAAGTCTTGACATTAAACAATTGTTAGTAAAGCATCTAACAGTGCCTGGTCTAACATCTAACTCCAAGCTCCTCCCTTACTTTTTTAAGACAAAGAAAACCTGAGCTAAATATCTTATCTAGACTGTAGGGGAATTCAAATGTGAACTGAAAGCCCTCTGGCTTTCTACTACAAAATACTACTCTCTAAGCAAAGTTGTAAAGGCAGTAAAATGAACAGGTGTACTTGTGAGGAATGAAAAGACCAATGTGGATAGAGCTGGAAGTTCCTGTTGAATAGTGAAAGAATGAAAGAAAGTAAACAATGGAGCAAGGAGAGAGCACTGGCCTCAAACTTAAATTTGTATTTTATCCAATATTTCTCAAATTGAGTTCCATGGACATAATGCTGGATTTATAGCATTTACTCTAAGAAATTTAAAACTTTTTAAAATTCTGATGCTCTTCTTAAATAAAATGTAAGAATATTTGGCATCAACTAGTCAAGAAGGCCACCTTATAACTTAGGACTGCCTGCCGCTGTGCTTACTACTAAATTGAGCTCAGCAATCCCCTAAAAGTAGTGTTTTTAAACTCTTGGTAAATAACCTATAAGTGGGCCATAAAATCCAGAGTGGCTTTTTAAAATGGGACGGGACGGGACAGGACGGGACGGGACGGGACGGGACGGGACGGGACGGGACGGGAAGGGAAAGAGAAAGAAAAAGAATCACACACAGTGAGAAAGTAATTTTTGGTGATAATTTTGTTTTAGTGTGACAACTAAGTAGTAAAGTAAAAAAAGTTACATCTTACTGTGAGCTGAGGTCAAAAACATAACTTAGATCTACAGACTCTTGGGTTTCCATAAACTCAAGTAGTGGATCCCATTGAGAGAAAAGGATAATTTCACAAATTGGAGAGAAAAAAAAAGGTTAAAAACAAGTTCATCACTTAAGAAAAAAAGACCAAAAATTAGACCAGAACTAGGATGCTATTATTAGATTGTACAAGGTAGACACAACACAAAACACCAAATCAGACCAGATTTAATATTAAGATAAAGAACAAAGTCAATAAAGAGGTTGTTCTACAAAATTTCCAAAGTCACAGTGATGGAGTGGGATGCCCTTCTATTTAGAGACTGAAATTAGAAAGCAAGAATGCCTTTTGCCAACTCAAGAGAAAAAGGAGAGTTAGATGTGCTTTGGTAATGAAATATGGGTGACAAGAAAGAAAGCGGAGGCTATAGAGAGGAAAAATTTTAATTTGGCCTACGCAAGTGCCCAGAATTGCAATGAGGAATAAAGCAAAACAGGTATCTACATGTGGTAGGGCTTTAAGAACAACGGTCCCTAAAGAATCACATCTCTCTGCTCTCACAAAGAGGCTGGGTCTGACCATTTGCTGTACCCAAGGGGACACTGGTAAACATGACACAACCAGAATCTTGAAAAGCAGTTGTGCACTATAACTTGCTGTCTCACTGCCAAATAAAGAAATCCAGGCTATCTTACTAGAAGGTAAGAATGAAGCAGGAATGAACCAACCTAACTGAGACCCCTTAACCAACTCATGTGACAATCACAAGACATATGAGTGAGACCACCTGGCATCATTCAGCCCAAACAACCTACCAGTTGACTGCAGTACCACCCAACAGATCCAGACTTGAGAACAGTAATAAAAACTGTCTGTCCTTTTAAAGCTACTAAGTTTTGGGTTAGTTTGTTACATGACAATTGATACAAAATACTTCAAGAAAAAACAAAGGTTTTAACAGTCTAACTTAATTTTATTTCAAAACCCTAAACTTGTTAGGGTGAGTCTTTAGGCAATGTAACCATATATTATCTAACTTGCAAGAGTAATTAAAATTTCTTGGGTTGGCTCCTAAACCCTTCCTCTGGTCTTCCTATACAATTTTCATCCCTCTGACAGTTTCTACTAAGATGCTGGTTGGACAGCTGTTACATTTCTGAGTGTTGAGTCCCATCATTCCCACTTCTCTTTGTTTATTCAAATTCATTCAAGACCCAATGCAAATGATGTTTTCCTTTCCTGCTAAATTCTTAGCTAAATTAAGAAATTTAAAAATGCTCTAGTTCTCTTAATTCACACTCCACTTGTATTTATCACTAGATACTTTACTAATAGTGTTGCTTAACTATTAATATATACACTAGATTTTGGAAACTCTTTGAAGGCTGATTCACTCTATAATTCTCCATGGCTCCCTTAGTGCTCCTACATAAGAGGACTTTAAATATCTGATTAATATAAATTAAGCTTTTTAACTAAATTTTAACAAATCTTCTTGGCTAAATATATGTACTTAGAGACCATTAAATTTTTGTAAAAAAAGTTAAGGAGATAAAAGGAAATATTCTTTTTTCTGAGGTGTATTTTGTAACCCTCAATGTCAAAAGAGAAACAATAAATCAAAAGGCTCTCCTGGAAAACAACAGTTAAAAGTTACATGGGGAATATGACAAACACATTAATTAAGAGCAAACTTTCCATTTTACAAATGAGGTTACTTACATGTTGATCGGTTAATTTTAAGAACTAGATTTATGTGTGGGAGTTGGGAAAAATAAGGTAATTTCTCGATTTTTGACAGAATCATAAGGAAAATACAGCAGCAGTTTCACAGAGTAGTTAAGAACCTGTATTTTCAAAAATCTTTGACCTCACAGGTTAGTCATATAAAATATTATTAAGGGCAATTGCAGAATACATCTTTTCTTCCTCCATTTTAATTTGGGACCAAGAAGTGTCAAGAGGCAAGCAAAATTTGGTAAAAATTTTCCTATGCTAAAACTGGTATAAGCATATTCTGAAAAGTGAAATTTACTATCTCCAGCATGCAATTATACTAATTATGAACACTTTAAAAATTATTTCCCCTGAGCATTACCTAAACTTTTAAAGTTTAAATGACTTATTATTCCCTCAATACCTAAAGTAATTATCACTAACAAGCAAGTCATCTTTCTTTCTGATTTGGAGTGTCCTACAAATTAAGATATCCTCTAATAATCAAAATAAAAATGTCTATTTATTTTAAGGAAAACATTTAAGCATTTTCAAAATTCTTGCCACTATAATCAAAGCTAAGCAAAAACATGGCACAGCATGTATGAAACAGGTGAAACAAAAATATACAAAGGAACATTTTACTTACATAATTTAAATACTCAGTAGCTCTCCTAACAGTCTTAATTTTTATTTCTTACACCAATAAGGCACTAACAATAGTTAATAAAGGCACTAAAGTCTAACTCAAATCCTACTTCTTCAATAAAGCCTTCTCTGATACCTACCCTGAAGTGCTTACTACTACCTTGAACTCTTTATTAAAATTACTATATGTAAAATTAACTTATTCCTCTAACTAGCCACCAATAATTAACTGATTAATTAGACACAGCCACAGACTAGAATTACACAATTTAAAACAGAAAGCCATATATTTATATGAGCAGCTATGAAATGATCTCAATGACACCTTTTTTTGGTTAAAAAAACAAGACGTAGTATATAGTATGTCTTCATCTTAAATTTAAAAAAGAGCAAACAGTATTTCTGGAGATATGCATAAAAAACTATTTGGACTATCTTTCAGGAAGGTGACTGGAGATATAGGGTGGAAAGGAGATCAAGTTTCTGTTGTACAACCTTTGTTTGTGAATTTTTAAAAATCATTTCAATGTACTATATTTTCAATTTTAAAAAGAGAAAAATAAAGCAATGTTAGTTAATGACATACCTTTTGATATCTCTTTAACTGTCAATGGAATATTTAAATCTTACCTTATTAGTTTATATCCCACTAGATTCCCTGTGTCTTATAGCCCCCTGCTAACATCTAAACCTAGTCCTTGCATTTAGTACTTTCTTTAAAGTACAGAATTCAATTGTATCAAAAGGTCAAATCTCTGCTTCAATCAGGACAATTAAGTATGTTGAATTTGCTACCCTCTTTAACCTAGTAAAAGTGAATCATTTTACTAATTGTTTAAGTAATTGCTTGTAATTTCTGCTAAGGAAGAAACATTGTCTTGACCTCTCAAACTCAGTGTGAATTTAAATAGAGTTGAAAAGCATTTACCTGGACCCGTTCCAGATTAACCACATTTCTTAATATAACTATATTACCTTAACATGAAAAGAGCATGATAACTTTAAAAAAAAATCTTAATACATTCTTTTTCATTCCATTCAGTGTTTCTCAAAAGGGCACTGTGGATATTTAGGGAAAGGAATAAATTTCAACGGAGTGGGAATGTCCTGTTCACTTCAGAAAATTTAGCATCCATGGCTCATAGGCACTAAATGACAGTATCACATCCCCAGCCACTGCAATGACCAAACAACTGACCCCACATTACTTCCAAATGCTTTCAAAGAGAGAACTGCAGTGGGAAAAAGTACTATGTCCAGTTGAGAAACACTGCTTGTACTATGAACTAAGGTACAAAGAGAGTGTGTGTATTTTACACATATTTCCATAACTGCAATTCAATCTTTTAAAACAATTATCAGTCACCAGAGAATAAACAACCAGTAAGTCATAATGTGTATTAATCAATCATCCAGCCTAGTATATAATACTGTCAACAAACGTACTCCCCAAAAAAACCCTTCTTCAACTATTACAATGGCTGAACTTTTTGAATGAATAATTATTTTAAAATCCCTTTAGAACACTTCTTCTGTTGGAATGTTTCTGTTTAAACTCCCAAATAAATAATCTTCCACTGAAAAAATAAGACATATAAATCTTTTACTATCATTATTTATTTGTCTACTGTCCTCCAGAGATTGTATGTTCCTTAAAGCCAGGGACACCATGGATATGGTTACCTGACCCACAGTGTAGGTATTCAATAACAATGCTGAATGAGTGAATACTGGCCCAGTCTAATACAATAAAAAGTCCAAGACATTCCAACTATAATCATTTCATATATACTAATGATCCTGAAAAAAAATGCAAGAAATTATTTCTGGTTATCCTATATTCTTATTCTCAGTAAGAAAATTAATAAATTGCCTACATTACCCAGATTAAAGCTAGCTTGTACAGATATAAGGAAATTTAAGATTTTTGACAGCCACACCCAATACACCCATCTTCTACCTCCTTCCCCTCCTCCCAATTAAGCTTTAAGCAAATGTTCATGTAAATAAATGCGACATGCTCCCAGGAAGGAACCCAACATAAAGAGCAAAACAAAACTGTTAATAGTAAGAAAAACTTAATCCTTCATTTCTATTTATTTTTCAGAAGTACAGAAATCAGTTACTATCCTACTTCATTCAAAAAGAAAGAAAATAAACTTGAAAGTGTAAAGAACTTCTGTTTTTGAAGGTTTCACTATATTCTCCAGAAACTCATCTTTTGCTAAGGTAAAAATTTAGAATACAAACTAAATCATTTTTTAAAATAAATACAACAATGAGGACTGCACAAGTACTAAGCATCAACACTCAGAATATTAACTGTAAAGCCCATTAACTGACAAATGTTTGTTCATCTTTGCCCTCTTTAAAGCATGGGAATATCTCAGCTTTACAGGAAAAGCTTAGGCAGAAATGTTAAATGATAATCTTAAGGTTAGAAACCAAGACAATTTCTAGTTCCTAGTATTTCTAGCACTGCTTTTAGACTGCTCCAATAAATTCAATAATTGTTAACCACTGTTTTTGCTCAATTCATATCAAAAGGTTAAGTATTAATGTCTAGAATATAATTTTAAAGAAACAATTGTTTCAAATCATCTCCCACTTGACCAGATCACTAACACAGACAGGTTACTTTGAAAAAAATTATAGAAATTGTTCTAGTGGGGATCAAAGATCAGATGTACTCTGTACCTATTCAAATAATGGAGATCACTTTCAAATTCACTTAAATTATTGTTGTATTTTAGTGCATAAAATATTTCCTTATATTTTTTTAAATCCACAAACCCAGTATTTGTTTTATTACTGTTTCATGCAGCAGTGGTCAATGAAAACAATTTGTGTTGCAAGACTAATCATTTAAAATTAACAGAAAATTACTTTCATACTGATAAAGAATGCTGTTTCATTTAAAATATTTTAAAGTGATAACTTCATGATGTTGCACATCCTCAAAAAAATCCAACTTGCATTAGATTCCATTTTCCCAGAATTATTAATTCTGCTTATAAATATTGCCAGCCAAGAGTATTTACAGTAATTAGCCTTAAATCCATCAGTGGACACTGTTATCTGAAAAATGTCTTTCCAGCAAAGCTAGCCTTTAATACTTTTCACTGATTACAAAACCGACTTTACTTATAAAGGGAGACTTCCTTTTATGGTGATCTTACTGAAGTATATTTTTATATCTAAAGTCCTTACACCTAAAAGACCAATTAAGAATGAGTGGGTACTGCCAGAATAGTGAAACTAGCAAATTGCAACAATTCTTTAAAACTAGGATTCAAAGTAATGACAGATCTCTAATTCTGCCATAGGTATTCACCAGACCCATGTTACTTTAGGGGAGCTTTCACACTGCATATACATTCTCCTAGACAAATCTTTTTTTTTTTTTTTTTTTTAAGACAATTAACTACCACCAAATAGTGACTATAACGTGCACACAGAAATGGAGAATTTTTTGGATGGTATCAAGTATCCCTGATCTTATAAAGAAAGATTTCAGAATTTGGAGGCTAATATTTAAGTGAAAAGGTAATCTACTGGGAAGTGCTAAAATGGTCCACCATTGTTCCACCTTAAGTTCGATATCTTTCCAAAGCAACTTGTCTATGATGATATATTTCACAAGCTAACTCTAAATGGGACTCTAAAAAGATTCTTGCCTTTTTCCTCCATAAGACAATCTAACCAAAATCTTCACCATAGCCAGCAGCAGCACCTTGATTCAGGCGTAACTGGAGAGTCTGTAATCAAGTCCAAATGTAGACCCCTTCACACACACACTAAATCTCTGATTTCTATCAAACAGTGTTATTAACATCTAAATCCTGGTTAGAACGCAATTACTCGAAAGCAGTGTCCTTGTGCAAGGAAAGGTAAGGTCTCAAACTGACCTGAACACAAGTCTACATGAACCTCAGATCTCTCCGTTTCACCAGGAGGCCAAATAGGGAAGGCTCCAAGTAATAAGGGGGTGGGAAGATGGGGGAGAAAGGGCAGAGGAAACCGTATTCAAAGGATGAAAGCAAAAAAGAAGCGGACTCTGGTAAAGCCGCCCCACAGGAACATTCGAGCCTAGGATACATACACAGGGACAGCTCCTCTCTACCGAAGAGAGCAACCTTTACCATGGAAGTGGTTCACCAAGCCAGCAAAGGCAGAAAGGGGTAACCTCCGGGCCCCCCAGCCCGAACGTCTCGCCCAGCTAAAAGGGGTCGGCGGAGACTGCTTCTCGGAACATCAACAAAGGCCCCTTCAGTCCTAAGGCGAAACTCGAACAACAAAGGCCCGCAGACAGCGAGGACTGGGCCGGGGGCGGGTCGGATGAAAGCAGGGGGAGGCAAAGAAATCAAACCAGAGGGGGCGGAGGCCCGTCGGAGTGGGAAACAGAAACGTAGAGGCGGGGGGCGCGGTAATCCCCAGTGCACAATAAGAGAAGGAAGCAGGAATCCCGGCCTCCATTCCCCCCTTACCCTCTCTCGGCGGTGGAGAGGACTCCAATTCTCGCCTCCTACATCTCCTCAGCTCGGGGACCGCGCAGTCCCGAGTTCGGGGAAGAGAAGGGGAGGGGGATTTTCCGCCCTGACCACAACTCCCTTCCCCCAGCCGGGAGCTGCGACAACAACCGCCACAACGGCAGTCACACAAAGGCGCCTTCCTCGTACTTGCTGCTCCCGCCTAGGCAGCGGCTCCGACGACGCTAAGGCAGGGACAACCACCGCTCGGCCGCCAGGCGCCCGCTCGCCCTCTTCCCCTTCTAGCTCGGGAAAAGGGGGAGGGGACCCCAGGCGCCCTCACCTGGCATAGCTGCTGACAGTACTCAGTGGCCGCTTCCACGGCCGGCACCCGGCTCTCCCGCAGCTGTCGCTCCAGCTCCTGGAGCCGCTCGCCAAGGCGCTGCAGCTCTGCGATGCAGCCACCTCCGCCGCGACTCAACCTCTCCTGCTCGGCCTCTTCGTCCGCCATCTTCACACCCCACTCCGTCGCGTACGCACCTGGGTCACGTGATAACACAATGCCACGTTCGGAGGAGTCACGTGCTGGGCGCGCTCGCACGCCGCAGAGCACGTACAAAGGGCCCGGCGGAGAGGAAGGGGAGGGGGGGAGAATGGCGCGAGGGAGCCGGGTTGAGGGGGAGGGAGGTGAAGGAAAAGGGACAGGAGGAGGGCGGGGTTGGGGCGGTGCGGAAAACCGCGGTTTACTTACCCTGAGCGGGAAGTGGGCAGCAGCGACCGAAAGGGCGGGCTGGTGGAGGCCTGCTCTTGGTCACGTGGGCGTTGCGACCCGGCGAAAAGCCTGGGGAGGGGCTGTCCTCTATAGCGTCCGGATCCTGGCGTGGCTTCTCCTAGTCCACGAAATCTTCTACGGACAAATGCTCCAGTTCTCCGAGAGGACGGAGGTGGAAGAGCTCTTGGTGGGCTGGGGCAATGGCTGCATTTGCGGTTGTCCTGTAGGCAGGCCAGAGGTAGGGGAAGAGGAACAAGGTAAAACCCACCCACGGACCTCTAGTGTGAGAGCCAGAGCGGGACTATGAGCTGTCAAAATTGACTTCTCACCAGGCGCGGGGAGGAGGGATCTACTGTCTGAGGTACCAGATTTCGCTCCATTCTCTTCAGCACCAAGAAAGACTCTGCCCACAATCTCTAGCAGGTTAAGGCAACAAAGAAAAATAACAACTGAATTAGAACAGAATGAAATTCATCATGGAGAGAACGGAGCTAACTCATGAAAAGAATATCTTAAAAGATTTTAGACTATGAAATTGTGGACTTTGTAACCAGATGATTTTTAAACCACGGAAGTATTTCTAGAATAAGTGATACCCAACTAATGTTTCATGGTCATTTAAGATTCTTTCTCCTACACACTACAGAAATCATCGTCACTGAAAACATGCTATATTCTTGAAAAGAAAGTAGGTCAAGAAAAAAATAGCAATAAAGACTCCACTACAAATCATAACGGAGGAGAAATTGATGCTAAAATAAAAGAATAAATTCAACAACATTTAAAAGAATAAGGTTATCGAGAAACTATAAATTCAACAGCATTTTTTCCTGATGTTGCAAATAGAGATGGCATTCTGAACCATATAATACTTGGCACCTGAACAAAACAGAAGAGATACTACAGAAATTCAAGTTGTTAACCTTAAAGTTCAGAATAAAACAAATATTTTTGTTAGTAGTAGAAAATAAGACAAGAGGCTTGTCTTACAACTGAATGGTCTACGGATTCGGAAACTGATAGAGATGAGGCACCTAGTCTTTTCACTAAATATTCCAAACAAAGTACTTTTTTTTTTTAGTATAAACATTTAAAAAAGAATTCCTATTGTGTGCCACTTCCTCTTCGAGAGATTTTTAGTGTTAATAAGAAGTGTTCTAGAGAGTATATTGTCCAAAATGAATATTTTGTAATGCATCAGGGGTGGTAATGCTTTTTAAGTGCCATCATGTAAGATGAAAGCGCACAACTGAACCCTTTCTGAAAAACAGTATCAACTAAAATATTAGCATAACTTGTGCTGATATTACATATTAACAAGACAGGTTCTTCAAATATTTACTCATGGAAGATGCTGGGGAGTACATTCAAATGCTAAGGTAAAAGGATACAAAAGTATCGCTGGGAGCTGAAAGAACAACAATTAATGCAGCTAATGGATTTTGATATTTGCAGCTCACTTTCCCAAGTGAAGTATTTTAGATATCCAAACCACGTTTCTCCAGTTTATGTTATCTTAGGATGCCAATGAAAATATGAAAAGTGAGAAATATGAGAATAGCCAAATGTACCAGTAAATCCAAGGATAGATAAGATGAAAGGTTAGCAAAGCACATTTTCACTTCAAGTATAATGGCTTTCACCACACCTAACCTATAGAAAGAAAGAAGAGAAAAGGAATGAAAATATATCCAAAGATAAATATATTTAAACAGATTTAAAAGAATAGCCTGAAAATGTAGGTCATTCCCACCTCCTACCCATGATAGTTTTAAAACCAAAGAGACTTGATTAGCAAATTGATTCTGAGTACAATTACTGACTTGGAAACATCACTCAGTATGGATGACTAAGTCCTCCACTTTTATTTGGCATCTTTAAGCCCTATCTCCTCATGTCTCCATTCCTCTGTTTTAGAGTCTAGAAATGTAAGAACTACAAGTTAGTGGTGTAATTATTTAATAATCATTTATTGAGTACTTAGGCACAGACATTACTTGGTGAAAAAATCAAAGGTGAATAAAAACTATCCCTGCTTTGAGGAAGCTTACAATTTTGTAGAAGAGTGATCTGCTATGGCAATACAGACAATATACTAAGTGTTTCATTATGAAACTGTATGTAGATTCAATGCAGAACATCAAAGTAGTCTAAGGTGCTAACTACAATGTCCACTGAATCTCTACAGAAGTGCAGACTTTTAAAATGAGAACAATTGTAAGTACTGTCCCTTGACAGGTGGACCTTGTCTTGGAGATCTCAGAAATTTTTTATCCATATAAAAAGTGTATCAACAAGTACACATGACTCATTGTACCTTAGTCCATTTGTTCTTCAACAACAAGCTGTCAGTTAAATGGGAATCATCACACACGTACTTACTGAGCCAATCCTGGGGGAATTCGGAAGCCCATTCCATCGAGAAAACAGGAATAAACCTCAGGGCACTGAGACTCCGCGTCTCTGGGGCACTCAATGTCTGCGGAGCTAGCGTCTCTGCCCATTTCGGACACAGTACGACTGTCATAAAACCATATGGACTTTCACTCTCAAGAAACTTGATTTCAGAGTAAATCTGGGAGACAGCAACAGACCTCTACACCATCTCTGCGACCAATAAAGCTGGAAAGACCCTAGGGTAGGGAACAAATGTGCCACCCTTCGGGTCGCGCGTGCCTCCTTTACGAGTTCC
The DNA here is from genome assembly GCA_028627145.1 of Eidolon dupreanum. NCBI lineage: Eukaryota > Metazoa > Chordata > Mammalia > Chiroptera > Pteropodidae > Eidolon > Eidolon dupreanum. Next base: position 121,034,380 of record CM053502.1, on the reverse strand, counting down.
TCGGGCTACTCCAAGCCGTACCACGCCGGTGCACATTTTTCTTCCTAGAATTCTTGAAATAGCAGGGCCTAGAGGCAGGAAGGCAGCTGGTGTGTGCCTGCTAACAAAGCTAGGGGGCCGCGCCAGGGATGCAGCGAAAGCGGCCTTTGCAGATGAGGGATCGCTCAGGACTAAGGTCCCGCAGTTCCTTTCTGACCCCTGGACCAGAGAAACCCCTCAGCCCGGGCCCGGCCCCTGCAAAACAGGGAGACAGCAAGAGGCAAGTAGGTGGAGGAGAGCGCGCGCCACTCTCGAGCTGCCGTTTCTCCTTCCCCGACTCTCCCTGGGCCCGAGCGACTAAGAAGGTCCGCAGGGCTGGAGCTGGGCTAAGGCTGGAGCCGGGCTAAGGCTGGAGCCGGGCTAAGGCTGGTTCCTTTCTGCTCCGCTAACCCTGTCTGCGGGTCCCCATTTGGCTGAGGCCAGACTGGGCTCCCCCGCCGCGGCCCCGCGTTGGCTCGCGGGGCAGCCGCGTGAGTGCTCGAGTCCCTGGTCCCTCAGCAGCCTCAAGCTCCGACATTTGCAGCCACGACTTTTCCACCCAGAGCTGCTGATCAAGCCCTCAGAACAGCTATGGCTCCTGGCGCAGGAGCAGCGGCCGCCCTGGTCCTCCAGGCTGAGGGATGCTGGAGCCTCTCCAGGGCGCGGCGGGGCGCCGGGCCTCCAGAAACCGACCCGGCTGGGATGCGGACACTGCTCCCTGGTCTCGCAGACTCTATCTGCTTTCTTCCAAAGGGCCGGGCGGCTGGCCCCAGACAGGCCGCCTACTGGATCTCAGAGGTCAAGGCAGGAGTCTGGGGTTCGGTCCAGTAGAAAGTCTCTCCAGGGTCTGGGAACACCGCTGTGCTCACAGACACAATGAGGAAGCACAGGTTGTATTAGAATCGGTTTAAAACACCACTTTTCCACGGAAGACATTTTTCTTGAGAGGAACAGAAAAGGGAGTCAAATAAAATGTTGAAAACATGAGGCAGATGCTGTGCTGCATATTGAAATGATTCCAAAGGCACCAGAACCGTAGGACCAACATTTAAGAGGATAAATTTAGTCTTTAAGTTCTTCCCAGAAAGAAGCTAGCATATATATTTAAGTGAACAGGTAATTAAATGAGGAAGGATATTTATATTGCCTGTTTGGATTTTTTTCTTTCTACATGAGGAAAAGCCAGTGTTAATGAGAAAGAGTAATAATATTTTAAAGGAAATGTTTTTAATAGAGCCTCAGTTATTCAAACTTACACATTAACCAAGGTGAAAATAATCGAGAAATAAAGCAAAATAAAACCTTGAAGCGTAAATGTGTTACATACTGTCTCTATAGACAATCCTTGAGTTAGTTCGCAGCATTTCTCTGAAGAAGCAAAAAAAGAAATACAGAAAGTGCCTTTCTTTACTTATATTTCTAAGTTTTAATCACTGTATCTTATCTACCTCACTGGAAATCAGAGAATATCACTTTCGTGGCATCTGGATTTTTAAAAATAGGACCTTAAAGTGTGATGAACTTGGAAATGCACAGGTCTCTCTTCTCATTTTAGGACATCGACTTCTTTAGGAGTGTTGCTGATTTCTGTAACTCTTATAGACATATTCTTCATTATAATGATAATAATGATAACTAATATCAATTTGAATATTTAGTATTATATTCATATACTGGACCAGGATCAGTCCCATCAAACACCCACTATCACACCTTTACAAGGTGTGATATTCTTCTCTCCATATCTTCATCCTGTTGAGTTCCCCTTTAACCAAGAGCTCCTCTGTGAGGCCTTCCTTTGTTTGCTTGGGTAGAGTGAAGTTTGGATACAACATCTGTCACCAGAGTAGATTTGACTGATTTGTTCTGCTTTCCCTTAGCCCCCTTCTCCATACAGAAATAACCACTCTTTAAAATTCCAGTAGCTTTGATTTACTACTTGCTGTATATTGATTTGGAATCTGTCATCTTGCCTTTTACTATAGTTGGTCTATAGATGAGCCTTACAAGCCTGTAAGCTCTTTGAGGGTAGAGACTGTGTCTTATATCCAGCCTTCCTTATTTAATACCCTTTGGCACATTACAAGGTAATAAGTAGTCAGTAAATGCCCATTGAACTAAATTCAATTTATTTTATGCTTGGCAGTTATAGATATGTATTTATATCATTCTTCATTATTATCTAAAATAGCTGAGAAAATACAGGGAGATCAGATATTCTCCAAACGTTATTTACAGTTTATTCACAACTGTCTTTTAAATATTTTAGAGATCTATGTTTTATTAATAAAACTGTCTATAATCAGAAGTTATAATAAGCACAATGAAAATGAGTCAAGAGATATGCTCGGCTGTTTCACTCTAACGGATGAATTGTAAAAATGTAAGCTCTAACTTTTTTTTCACAATCTGTACTTTAGGTCTAATTTAATTTTGTCTTTGCTCTTACATTTTGTCATAATATTGATTTTTTTAATTGTCTTTTTGAGAGAGTCTAAATCTCCAAGGCAATTGTTTTCTTAACATGGCTGAATCTTTTCTCAATTTCTTGACCATGAGTTTGCCCACTGACATCTAGTGTACTGCTTAATATGGGCCCTACTTCCTTCCTAGAAATCTAAGGAGAAAATTAATGTAAGGGGATTATCTCTGACTCCAGGTAAGACTTATTCTTCAGGATTTGAATTATTTTAGAGCAAAGCCTCTCAAACTTTAGTGTGTGTAAATGTCAGACAATTTGACTGAAATGCAGATTCTCAGGCCATGTCTCTAGAAAGTCTAACTCAGTAGACTTGGGTTGGGCCCTGGAAACCTACATTTCTAACCATCACTTCAGAGTCCTTCAGGTCATACTGTTCTAGACCTGTAATTGTCTAATTCAATCCTCCTTTCCTTCCCTCTAACTCTCAGCCCTTGCACCAATTTTGTAAAAAAATGCCTAAGCACCCTCCTTCTTGCTCCACCCACTAGTGAGCACAAATCACTTTAAAAAGAAGTTATAGCCAACTCCTCACAATTTGTTCTAATTGTCCTAATTGTCCCAAAGCCTTTGTTTTGTGAATCATTTGGATCACAAGTCCCTAGTTCAATGTTGGGCACATAGTAGGTGTGTTCTCAATAAATGTGCATTTTTCAACCCTTACTCATGTCTTTCCTAATCAGGCTACTTGTTGAAAAGAATCTGATTACTTCTTAACAGCCCTATCAAAACGGGTGTGCAGGGATAGGAGGAAGAGACTTCAAATTTTCTCTATATTTACCTGCCTTGATAAATTGCATTTTTTTTTCCTATGTGTAAGGGTAAGAGGAGAGGAAAGAAAGACTTAATTTAAAATTTGATTTGTGAATTCCAAATGTCCACGGCTCCAATAGTCCCTGTAATTGCTAATTGGGTACCATTAATTTTAAAATTATAAACATGTTTCAAATTTTAAAATTTCATGTTTGAAATTTCAAACAAAATTTCAAACAGTCCAGAAAGACATAAAATAAAAAAATAAAAATCCTCTTCCATTCCTAACTTCTAGTTTCACCCTACTCCCACACACTAGACTCAGTAAGCTTATACATTCTTAAGAATTGTTCTTCTGTATGTATAAACATTTGCATGTATATAACCACTCCACTTTCTTAATCAAATCAACTTATATCACCCATTTAGGCTGTTTTGTACTTTTCTTTTTTTCTTTAATAAGTTACTTAGAAATTTTCCATGTCAGCATTAGTTTTAATAGCCTTTTGGTTGGTATTTCACAGTATAAATGCAGGTAATTTAATTATTTCATAGATGAGTGATTAGGTAATATCTCTTTTTTTCACTATAAAAAGTACTGCAGTGACTTTCTTTGTGCATATGTAGGATTTCTGAGTAAATATCCATGGGATAACTTCCCCAATGAAGAATTGTTGGATTGAAGCAATGTGTGATTTTAACTCAGTCAGGTGTTGCCAAATTGCCCTTCTAAAATTTTCAGCCAACTTATAGTCTCATCAACAGTTTAGAAAGGAACCTGTTTTCCAGAAATTCTTAGTAGAACTATATTTTGTCAAACTTTTAAAACAATTTTATAGTTTAAAAATAGCATTCCATTTTGATGAGCATTTCTTAAATTCAGGATCAAATCAAGCATGTTTTGACTTATCTATTGCTATTAATTTCAGAAGGACATAATCAATTAAAATCAGACACTATTTTAAGCAATTGTTAACCTGTATAACATTAATATGAAATTCCACAAATATACTGTGCTTGATATTGTTTATCAACTTAGATGTTAAAATATACCCTTAGAGGGATAACTTATTCTCTTAAGTCAGTAGAGAAGTATTAAGATGGAACTAACTTTTATTTCTCATTTAATATTTCTGCCAATAGAATAGCTTTCTGGTATATTATTCCCCTTTTGAATTAGTGACAAAAGGTAAATGGTGTGATTCCTAAAAGAGTTACATTTTTAAGCATGAAATATTCAATGAAAGAAGGAGGCAACTTTTTTTTTTACCTTTGCTTCAGAATGCTTGAGTCTTACAGTCATTTCCATGCCACTATAGAATTTTCTTCTTTGGTGCTCTGCCCTATTTCAAATGTAGAAAGTAACAGAACACTTACAAACACTCAGCTGTCTGCTGCTTTGGTGCATCATTTAGAAAGCAAGACTCATTTCTTACCAAGGACTGACTGGCACAACACAGCAGGGGAGTAAAGCTGAAAGAAGAAACCATTAGAAATTTATTTTCTTTCTGCTTGGGTTTACTGTCAAATGCATAAGACCCAGGACTTAAAAATGAGCCAAATATACTTCAAATGAACTTTCAAGATTAAAGTCAAAACATTATTTTTTTAACTTCCAAATGATCAGTACATGTTACTCTTCCCAAAATTATTAAGCTGCTCTGTATACGTTTGTTTGAGGTTATAAGGCTGTAACAATGAAAACTAGCTTTATGACAAACTTGGTCTTTGGGGATATTTTGCATCTTTCATATACTTGAGTTGCTTACATAGGAAGCAAAAGACTATTTTTTAAAGGGTAACTTATCATCGTTACTTTCCTAAGTTTTTTTGCACAGTTACTCCAAATACTTTCCCTTCAAAGCATAATACAAGTAAGGACTTTGTTCTGATAAAGATAAGTCTATAGGTTAACACATAGGCCTTGCAGTGTGTAGTGCAGGATGCAGTGAAGACCTTTATGAATTGAAGTTTAAGCCCCTCACTTTTAACATCTGTTTCATAAAGTCATTTTCTGTATAATTATTTTGGAAAAGAACTTCTTTGTGACAACTTTATCATTGTTAAGATCTATTTTGGGGGCCATATCTTCTAAGATCCTTAAGATCTGAACTTGTGTCTCAGTTGCTAAAAATATTGAGTGATTAATTATTTTCTTTGTTTTTGCCACCAGTGATATTAGTGTGTTTCTATTATATTGGATCTTTAATCTCACTAGAAACTCCTTTAGGCTGCTAAATGTTTTTTTAAGTTTCTGCCATCAACCTCCTCATTATACCCTCTACTTTGGCAAGCTCATCCATTTTTATGGCTTTAAATTTTATTTCATGAACATGACTCCCAGATCAATATCTTCAATTTGAATTTTTCCATGAGCTTCAGCTTCACATGTTCTCCTGCCTGTTGGATAACTCCATGTAGGTGTTTTGCTGGCATCTCAATCCCAAATAAACTCATTGAGTTCCCCTCCCACACTTGCTCTCACACAGGCTAAGCTTTCTTTTGCTTTCCTATGTCTGTTTAGGGCATTATTGTCCTTCTAAATATTATGTTCCAAACCTTGAGTTCAGCTTTGACTCTTTGCTTTCTCTTTCCTTTATGTGCCATCAGCTGTGCAGACTTGCCAAAGAAGTCTTTGTATCACTTCTCTTCTCCATTCCCAATGCCGTCCCCCAGTGGCTCTCATAAATCTCTCCTAGAGAGAGGTTTCTTATTTCTTTACCTTCTGCCTCTTCTATTTTGTACTAAAGATTTCCAGCTAGAGCTGTGCTTCTAAAGGAACACTCTTATTTCAAGGTAACTCAATCTAGAAGAGTTAAATCCCCAAATCTGGAGTGAACTAAGTATAGGGGATTGGTTAAACCACTTTCTCTTTCATTCCCTAGGTCCTTTATTTGTATTGTGGGTAATAATAATTCCGACACTGTAATTGTTGTGATTGAATGAAAATATGCACATAAAATGCTTATCGCTGGTACTTAATTAACACTCAGTAAATATTAACAGTTGTTATTGTCGTGTCACTTTGCTGCTCAGAACTGTCAGTGGTGCCATAAGGTCCACCAAGTGGTGCAGCTCTAACCTACCTTTCTAGCACTGGATTCTACTTATTCTTTTTTTGGTCATACATACTGAGCAGTTCTCTATACACATTTTATTTATCTAAGATGTTGCTTTTTTTAGGTTGACTTATAGTTATTAAATGTCCTGTCTTAGTCAACAATCTGTTAGTTACAACTGACCAACAAGAAAGTTGTCAGGACCCATGAAAGGCACTTCCTCAGTCACTCTCATTTGGGGGCCACGTGGGCTCCACTTCTTTCTGTACATCAGTTTCATTTTGTGCTCCTGCACCTGGGCTTTCTCTGCTTCTCCTTGTACCCAGCAGCAACACACCTCTCAGATTTACACCTTGTTATTTCCATCGACTCAGTTTCACACACGGACCAAATGACTTTGCATCCTGATTGCAAATTTCTGAGAAAGGCAGGTCATCTTAGATAAACCTGGCTGCCAAGGCCCACCCTATTTGTGCTGGGCAGTTCTCAGAGGAAGTCCATTCAGGGTAAGATGCTCCAAAGATGTTTAATGTATTGGAAAATGAGATCATTAGAGCACAAGTAATGTTTTATTGTCTTTATATTTCCTCATTATTCTTGCAACTGTGCCTGTCAATAAACATTTATAAAAAGATCTGAAATTTTCTATTGTGAAGTTGATAAGAACAATATCGATATTAAAAGTGCAGTTAAATTTATAATTTACTTTGCCGAGAAAGATAAAGGCTTGATTGGAAGCTACAAGACTTCATAATGCAATGGAAAATTTTTCTAAAAAGTAAAGGAAATACTTGAACATTTCTAAATGAGGGAACTTTGAAGAAATGCAGGATGTCATCTCAACTTATCTTTGGTAAAACTCCATTTTGTGTAAAGCTTTGTGTACTTTGAAGCCTGTTAGGGGAAACACACTGATAGATTAGAAAGTATCCTTACAGGATCAATGAAGAGGATTAGAAGAATAGAGAGTGTGTATTGGTTTCTTAGGGCTGCTGTAATGAAGTAACACAAATTGTATGACTTATAACACCAAAAATGTATCCTCTCACAGTTTTGGAGGCTAGAGGTCCAAAATCAAGATGTCAGCAGGGCCATGCTCACTTTGAACCTGTAGGGAGAATTCTTCCTTGTCCCATCATAGTTTCTGGTAGTAGTAGCTATCAGTCTTTGACATTCCCTGGTTTGCAGTTATATCACTCCAATCTCTACCTTTGTCACCACATGGCATGCTCCCTGTGTGTCTATGTGGTATTCTGTCTATGTACCTATGTGTCACATGGCATTTTCCTCTTCTTTTAAGGAGGCTAGTCATATTGGATTAAGGCCCACCCTGATGACTTCATCTTAATTTAATTATACCTGCAAAGTCCCTATTTCCAAATGAAATCACAGTCACAGGTACCAGGGGTAGGACTATGACATATCTTTTGGTGGAGCAATCCATGACAGAGTATGTTCTACAAAGATCTTTTAAAGTTCAAATTTATTTTAGTACAAAAATGAGTCTGTGAGGATAAGATAAATCACAATAAATACTGGAGTGTTGTGGTAGTCCCCCAATAAATGTCTATGTCCCAAATCCCCAGAATCTGTGAATTCATTAGGTAATGTGGAAAGGGAGAATCAGAATTGCATATAGAATTAGAGTTGCTAAAATGACTTTAAGATAAGATAATTATTCTCAGAGTAGGCCCAGTGTAATCACAAGTGTCAATGTAGAAGATTGAGGCAGAAGAGGAGGGCAGAATGATTTATTGTGAGAAAGTCTTTAGCCATTTCTGGCTTTGAAAATAAAGGGACTACCAGCCAAGAAATGCAGCAGCCTCTAGAAATTGGAAAAGGCAATAAAATGGATTCTCCCTTAGAGCTCCCAGAAGGAATACAGCCCTGCCAAAACCTTGATTTTAGCACATAAGATCCATTTAGGACTTCTGACTTCCAGAACTGTAAGATAACAAATTGTTCTAAGCCACTAAGTTTGTGATAATTTATCATAGCAGTCATAAGAACCTAATGCAAGTGTTAATGTTATATAAAAAAATATAGTCTGTAAACTTGTTAATTTTAGTATAATTAGAAACAACTTGAAACTTTAAATTAGACATATTCAAGGTAGACATTAGAAAAAATAACAATAATTTGGCTCAGATCATTAATAATTTGTCAAAATCAGTTGCTAATGTGTTATTGCTGGAGGTAAAGGACGCTGCATTAACTAGACAAGAGATTTCTGATAGAGAATGTTTCTGTGTTTATTCAGTAGCATATACTTAGAAGCCAAGTAAGCCTTTCAATAATATTATTTGTGTTTTGTTTCCCTTTACTAAAATAAAACTTGCTAAAATGCTGTGTGTGCCTGTTAGAGTGTATTAAATTCAATCAACATAGCTGGATTTAGAATTTCAATTTCACTGGCAGTATCAGAAAGTTCCCTGTAACCAGAACCCTCTGGGGAAGATTGCCTTCTTGTGTAATCTGATCTCCATAGTTACATAGAATGAGAACCTGGCCCCTTGAAATCAAGGTATTGATCTGGTAAGAATCTATCTTATTCTTATTCATAAAAGCTGTTTTCAGTTGCAAACATTTAAGGTCTTGAAAAATCATCTATTCTACAGGAAAACTAATGAGACCTTGGAGTGATAGTCGTTGCCCTCTTTTTGCTTCTAATATTTTACAGGTTACTGTATATTCAAGTTATATCATATTCTGAAAATTAATATTAACCATAGAGAAGTCAAGAAGTCTCTAGCCCAGACTAGAGGCCCTGAATTTTCATAAACCATACATTTTAAATGGGTCTTATCCCTTTTTGGTTTGTTGGTCTTTTTCTACAAAATACCCCTGACTCTAGTTTTTAAACCAAAAGGTAGAGGGAGGGGGAAGGATAGCACTCTGAGATCTTTTATAGAGAGGTCAGAATAACTACAGAAAGGTTTATAAACCCAGAAATTTTATGGTTAGTTTTATAAAATTCCTAATTTCTTATAGAGATTTATTTCTAATTGTTAAATTATATTCTGTACAAAGTATTTACTTCCTTCCTGTCTTTTCCTTTACTATCAAAACATTCTCTAAGAAGTTTTCTTTATAAACTTATATATGCATGTACATGCAACACTGCCATTTCAAACAATATCGAGTTCAACTTAGTGAAGGTAATGTGTAAAAATAATGGCTGCAGGTTTCTTTAAGTCTAGGGAGAGAGCTTCTAGCACTGTTGATGTTGTGGCATGTTAATATAAGTGAGAATTATACTTTGATAAGCACTCAACCATAAAATTCCTCCTGGCAGGTGGGAGAAACCTGCAGATGACTTCCATAACTCAAGAAAGTGATACAGGTTGGACTACGATGGGCTATTGTAAAGGAATAGGTACCCATGTTAAGGAAGATTAGACAAAGAAACTGATGTATGAAAAAGTGTGAGGTCCTGGCATAGCAGCTTATTTCTATCTTCGCTCTGTGTTATATACCTGGAATTGTCTGATTTTCATTCCCAGGACCTCTAATGGCTAGCAAGATTCTTTTGATCCGTGCATCCATCTGTAGCCATATTTTCAGCTTTCCTTATTTTAACTATATATTTTGGCTTCTACTCCTAAATTTAATCAGTATCATATTCTGATTTAGGTACAACAATCACTTTAATAATTTTACATTTAAGTTTTTAACTTGTCTCATATTAGTTTCATACTTGGGACCAGGTAGTATAATCAGATAACCAGAGGCAACTTTATGTTTCATGCAGTTTTCTTAAAGATACTAATTTGGTTTTGCCTTCTAGGAAACCACATATTCTATCTCCAATCTTTTCTCTAAATGAGGGTTTTCTATGTAAAAATTACACAAAATCAAAGTAGTCTCAAAATATCTTGCTGTCCTATATTACCAGAGGCAGGGCAAGTGTGGGAGAAAAAGAGTTCCACATTTTTACATTTCAGCTGTGTGCAGTAACTAATTTTTTTTCAGAATTATTTTTCCTTAAATCTTTTGTCAATAAGTATTGAGAATTGTATTATTTTCCCAGTAAAACAAACCAGAGCCTCTAAAAGACAAAATACAATAGCAAGTATGAATTCAAACTCAATTTTAGTAAGAGCTGTGTTAGGTCCTTGGAGTTTTTGATTGATGATATACCTATGTATATTACTTGTTAAATGTTTATTGATTTCAGCCTTATGGTAAAAATCATTACTTAGTGGAAAAACTATAGTTGTGAAATGATAAAATGAAAAGTGATGTAATATTTATATTTTAAAAAGATTAATGGGAATACAATGAATGTAATAAATTCCCTCTGTAACACAGTTGGCTAGAAGTAATAAGAATGTAGAAAATATTTGGAAAAGAATGTAATATTAATAAAAAGCCTTATATATCTTTAGCAGCTATATATTCTTTCTATAGTTCTTTGTATATAAATAATTTTCACTCACTCAAACATTTGTATTATTTATAATTAATTCATAAAATTATGGTGATAGAAAACTTAGCAAGAAAATATTTTCCTCCTCTATAATTCCCCTGAGATCAATGATTTACAAATACATTCTTTATTAGAGATGTACAATTTCTGTTTTTTAACACCAAGATAACAGTTCCTTTACAAAGCTATTCTTTTCTTGATTAGGGGCAAAATGTTACCTTTGCTGAAACCAAACAACTGCTTTCACAGTAATCAAATTATCAACTTTCACTTTATAGATAAAAATTATTAACAAATTATCATAGAAAAAAAATGGGGAACCTGAAGGAATCTAAGACAAACTTAATTTTATCATTCATTTAGAAGTCATTATTTAAATTTATTACTAAATCCTATTTCTCAAAGGTATTATTTTAATAGATCTTTCAATAATTATTACACTATCTTTGATATTGAACCTAATTAATTACCACAATCTGCAAATGGATGATGTTTCAAAATATGAATGGATATGGTCTCCCTCCATTTTCTTTTGTTCCCTTATTCTTTCCCTAGTAGTGTTACTGGATGTTTGGTCACTACTGCCCCAAGGACAATAGAACCAGAGTACTGAGGCAGCAACTTCCTGCTTTTGTTTCTTTGTTTGTTTGCTTTTTAAGTTCAAATCTTCAGGACCAAGTTAAGGCAGAAATATTGGAAAGAATACTTGATAAGTGAGTTCCACTCTACCTCTACTTCGCTTTATTTCTTCCTGAGAACAAATTAAAAAACAAACAAACAAACAAATAACAAAAAACTTTATCCTGCACTGGGAAAGGAAGAGAACATTGGAAAGAAAATAAGAGTTGGATATTAGTGAGTAGTCCCTTAAAAAAAGATCTACACCTCCCTAAACAAAACTCTGGGTTAGGACAGGGATGATGATGAAAGACTCCAGATAAGTGTGGGTATCCAAGAGTGGATGTGTCCTGTATCTTACTTTCTGCCAGGTGGCCCTATGAATCTGATGAGATGCTTTGGGTGACATAAACAATAATGAAGCTTCTGGAAGAAGTCCAGTTGCATACAACTTGCTCTCTTTCTACCTCCTCTCTCTCTTTTTAATAATGGTACATAACAGTTATGTAATTAATGGACTAGAGCTATTTATAAAGAGTAGCAATAAATCAATCAAATATTAATTGAATGTTATATGTGACCACCTTAGAGAACTCCTGAGAAAGTTATTGTGTGGCCTACACAATGCAGAGCCAGTAAAAGGAAAAATAAGATTCGCAGGGGTAATAAGTCTTGGGTGGAAGGTGGAGATATACTAGTTATTAGTAAAAATAAAACAAACCAAAAACACAAAACTAGGCTAGGAAGGAATAGGTCTTCAGAAGGATAATCTTTTACTCCTGGGATCTCCTCTAGGCTAAACATAATCACTGATGCATGGATGTATAGAGATTGAAAAGAATTAAGAACTAACAAGAAATGACAAATAACTCCTTTTCTCCTTAACTGGTTCAATCAAGTAATGGGCAAAGAAATGCTCTTTGTGAAGTCTCAATTGTGGTTGTAGATATACGAGATAACTTCACAATAGCAGGCAAAAGGGCCAGGAGAGAATTACTGCTCCTCATTTTTGTTTTTCTGGCTGATCTTCAGGTGGAATTGTCAAAAAAGAAAACACCAAAGATTATTCTGAAATGTAAATTTCCCTAATAGAGTCAACAAACTGTAAAGTATATTGCTTATGTTAAAGCCTAAATGCTACAGTTTGAAAGAATCTCTCAGATGTCATGTTGTGACATTGTGTGTGTGCACGTAGTTCACAATAAAACCATTGCACCTGTACTTCCATTGCTCCATCGCTCCCTCTAGGTGCTTTTCCCACAAAGCTTAACCTCTGCATAACTATTTCATTGCTTACTTGGAAAGGGTATTATGAAGCTTTATATGAAGCTGCTATGGATAGAATTGTGCCTTCCCTCCTCTCCCCCCATCCCAATTTAATATTTTTAAGCCCTAACCTGCAATGTCATGATATTTAGAGATGGGACCCTTGGGATGTAATTAGGTTTAGATGAGATCACCAGAGTGGGGCCCTCATGAAGGGTTTAATGCTCCTTTAAGAAGAAATGGCAGAACTTGCCTTCTCTTCCTCTCTACCATGTAAGGACATGGCCAGAGGACAGCCATTTGCAAGGCAGGCAGAGGATCCTCACCAGAACCTGACCTGCTGGCATTCTGACCTCGGACTTTCAGCCTCCGGAATTGGGAGAAAATACGTTTCTGTTGTTTAAGCCCCAAAGTCTATGATCTTTTGTTATGGCGGCCTGAGTGAACTAAGACAGAAGCATTGGACTTGCTAGCATGCGGGTGTTTTCTGAATGTCACATAGTTACTGACTTTTAGTCTACAGGAATGCATTATGACGGACACAAACTACTGCTTCTTACCATGTATAAATCATAAAATGCCAGTGGTGAAAAGACACCAATTGTTACTTAAGAGAGTACCACTTAGAGAACAGAACTATGCACAAATGCACAAATGACAGAAAAGCCTTTAACATTATTATCTCTGGGATTAAGAAGTCTCACATCTTCCTCTGTTAGGGCCAGAAGCTGGGGCTGTCTGCATGAAAATAGTGGCTAGAAATTAAATTTAAAGATTTGTAAGTACAGCAATCCTTCCCTAAGTGAAAGTTCCCTTTATATGAAATTCTAGTATACTTAATTTTATTTCTGTATGCATTTTGGTTAAGTATGGAAATTTTATTTCCAAAATAGGTGAATGATTATTTTGGGGGTAATTAAGGAAAGAGAGAGAATTAGAAACACAAAAGAGAAAAATCACAAAAGTATTGATGGCAGATTAGGAGAAAAATATTTCAGAAACTTAGCACTACAGAAACAAAGATAAAAAAAAAAGATTAAAAAAATCTTTGGAACCAGCCTGCTACTGTTCTATTAGAACAAAGGACACCGAGATGCCTTGAAAAGGGTCAGGTGGATCAGGGACCACCTTCAGGTCTATAGTGGGATTCTGGGGGCAACCGTAAAAGTCTATATAGAAGAAGAGACTAAGGCAAAGAGCAGAAAACCTTTAGTATTTAGGTGAAGAGGCAGGTGACAAAAAGGATAATTTTTAGGATGTGTATTATTCCTAGGAAAGCCAATTGTACCACTAGAGAGCAACTCCTGATTCCTGCCCAGGTTAAGGTCTCCATCATAAATTTTTACACAATAATAATAGTTTATGTGTATTGTCATTCTTTTTGTGTTACTTGCTGTCTAAGTCCTTTTTATGTTAGTTTACTTGTCAAGACAATCCTATGATGTGGCGGCTCTCATATGTTATGTGTATCTGTAGATAACTTACTTAACATTACGATTAGAAAAAGATGAGATTTTTCAGCATCAATTCTATTCTATTCTTTTCATTTTAACCATGTAAGCTCTGAGAAATCTTTATTCTTATAAGTAATGAGAATGCAAGAAGTTTTATTGTGGAAATATTACTCAATTTTTAAAACTTCTTTCAAGTTATATGCTAAAAATATTGCAACTGACAACTCAATTAGGTGCTTCTTCAATTTTGTTGAAAGCACAGAATTAGAAACCACCTAACTTACATAGCATTTGTTACTCAGTCATTAGAGTCCTTCATTTCTGGAAAATTTCCCCAGAAAGCTTTACTGAGTCATCAAATGAGTATTAGTTACTCATTTGTCGATATACTCAGAGAGTCATGTCAATATACTCAGGCATGTCGATATTCTTAGAGTTGGAAAAGTGAAAAACTATTACTGTCAATTTACCTTTGCTAACATAATATTTTATTTTATATGTGATTTACTTTTTTTTTTTTTTTTTTAAATTCTTAGAGCTTTACACTTAGTTCATTCACTCTATGGAAAATATTTGACATGTAAAATAGTTGGCCAAACCAGCCTTTTGGTCAAACCAATGAGTCAAATCATACCTACTGTTCATCAGAAGAAATACGATTTCATTTTTAAATCAAATATATGAGTTAGTATACATTCCACCAATTATCATCTTCCTTCTTAATTATGATGCTAAGGTAAATATTTAGATAAGTCATGGAGCTTTGCCAGGAATTTGTTACTGAATGAAATAAAAAACTGCTACTTTGTCTTATTGAGGCTCTTTTGTTCTCAGAAGAATCTGTCTTCAGGGGCACATTCTATGACCAATCATTCATAAATATTGCTTTTTCTTCTGGGAGTTTTGAAAAGGATGGACCCACAGTAGGTCTGAGGTTCTACACCCTGATACATGTCTGAAAAATAGCAATTTTTGATGTGTAGAGCCACAGGCCTTAGCTTTTAGCAATACACTGGCTGGGATCACAATTTAGAGGCCTAATAAGGCAGCTACCTCACCTCTGCACAGAGATGGCTGTGGCAGCATCTTTAGGCAGGGGGCCATTCTTCTCAAAAAGTAAAAATTTTTTTTTAAAAAGTAATATTTGGTAAGTTCTAAAATGCAGACAAACAAGCTTTCAGAGGCCAAAGTTCTTGACCCTGATCATGTACACAATTATTTTATCCTTGAAAAACTTTATTGAAGCTGTAACTGAGCATTTGCTTTGGCCATAAAACTATTTCAATAAAGGACTCAGAGGATGTATGCCTAAAAGAAATATAATTTCCTGGTGAACATATTAAGTTAAAATGATTATAAAATATTAATAGATGGATTTATGAAGTTTTAAATTATGAACTCATTTCATGTTGGGTGATGGCGAATGAAAATAATGACTTTAATTCTAGAATACTTGATCTCCAGCCTTTTTTGAGAAAGATGATTCTCTGTTAATAATCTTGGGATGTATGAATAGAGACATGTCATCTATATATAAGGGAGTGCTTCTTTTCCTTGAAAGTGTGGTCAGGCATTCAGATCATGGAAAAGTGGTATCAAATCACAAGGGTAAAAATATGAAAGGGGAAGTGGGCATTGTAGATTCCTATCTTGCCTCAATGAATGTTGTTAGCTGACATAAGAAACCACTCTTTTTTTTCAGACTCTAATTCTTAAGCTGGTTATAATATATACAGATTTTAATAAAAAATAAAACAAAACAAAATTTAAAAAGGATTTCTATTTGGATGCATGCAGCTTGATAAATAATTTATTTTGTTTTTAAAGGATAAGAAAGATGAATAAAAGACAAGCAAATTATTATATTATTTGTGGCAGAGACAGTAATGTTCACCAAATATTTCATTTGATCACCTTCCTTTCTCAGCCTCTATGTAATTGTGACTAGTTTTGGCCAATAAAATGGGAGCAAAAGTGATATTCAGACAGAAGCAGTAAAAAGTCTATGTGTAACTTTCCAGTCTCTCTTTTTTTCTGATCAAGGCAGCTATGTGTTTAATATAGAGCATCTGCAAGTTGGTGGGGCCTTGGTCAGCCTTTAAGGGTCTACAAGTGGAGCAGAGACTGTTGCTGATCTGTGATAAACATATGGCATGAGCCATAAATAAATATTTATTTTGTTAAGCCACTGAGAATTCAGGATAATTTTTTTTTTAATCATAGTGTAGCCTAGTATATCTCGACTAATACATTTTTGTAATAGATTTCTCCACAAGCTAACAGGAGAGTTTAATGTTAATAGAGAAATAGTTTTCTCTGAAGAATGCTTGCTTTTCATGACAAACATTGGTTTGAGAAAGCCGACATTAGTTTAAAAAACATAGAACTGGAATACCCATTAGATAGAAGATGGAATAAATTTGTAGGTTAAAGAATTGTCCTTTGAAAAAATGGGATTAAAGTAGGGCTGGGATCTAAACTGACAGGTTTATGACAGGTTTATATGTGTAGAGTTTATGAAGTTAAACAAAATAACAATGATTCAAAAAATTACGTAAGGCTTAATTCTAGAGTCAGAAAATCTTGTACTATTCTTTTAAGTTAAATTTTTTAAAGTCAATATACAACAGATGAAAACAATACTGATATGCAGTCAGAGAGCATCCTATGGATGTGAAAAGTTAGGGTTTGGGCTTAAGTGGTGGCTCTGTTGCTTTCTAGTTCTCTAAGTGTCTTTTTGCTCACTTGTAAAATGGAGAAACATTCCTATGTTTCAGGGTTATTATGAGAAATAATTATGCTAATATAATGTATATCAATTGACTTCGTCTGGGTTTTGGTGCTCAGAAATCACTTATAACTGTAATGATAAGATGACAGTTTTATCAACCAAGATCTGAGATTCCATAATGTAACCCACGAATTCATACCTTAAGTCATTTGGCTGCCCTCATGATATGATCTGATCTGATAGTTCAATTCAGATCCTGTTATAATCCAAAATGCATGTGGGGGGAGGGAGGAAAAGAGGGAGAGAAGGAAGGTGAGAGAGAGTTCTCCTTTTAAAAAAGAGAATTAAGGAGATTAAGCCATTTGTTGGGAATAAGAAATCAATAGCATCTTCTAATTTGTTTCAGGTGTCTTATTGTTAATTGTGGCATTTTTGACTCCTGAAATTTTTATCAAAATGTTAGCTAGGAGAGTCAGTTGCTGAGACAGAGCAACAATCCATTAATAGGAGATGAGAAGCGGCCTTGCCTTTGAAGAAGCAGTGCTGAATTTTATATCATTGTATAGCAAGAAGCCACCCACAAAATCAGAACGTTTTCCATGGCCTTAATTTTTATCATCCAGTCCCAAGGGTAAATGGCTTTTGAATAAACTATACAAAGAAATGAAAAAAGGGGAGAAAAATCACTGTATCCTAGACTAAATATTCAATTTTGCAAGGGAGGAAATAAACACATCAGTTGTAACTACATCCAAGGTATAAATACAGCCAAAGCTTTTTCTAGATTTATCATACTTGCTACCTTTCAGCACACCCATATTCTGTGCTTAAATACAGAGAAAAAAGTTTTCCTTTTAGATAAATATATCACTATCTTAAAGACTGGCTCACTGGAAAGTTTAAGATAGGTCTCTACAAGACATCACCACCAATTCTTCGTGGGGCCATTCAGAATTAATAAGAAAAAAGATAGAAGAGCATAAAAGAGAAACTATAAGTCCAAAATTCAGATTGACAGTTTATTAGGAGCAGTACATCCTCACCGTCTGTGATGAGTCCTGCGGCATGGGCATGGACAATATTGTGGACACACTCGTCAGGATGCTTTACTTATGAGTGTGCAGACCAGGGATGGTTACCAGAAAGGTGATGATGCTTGGGCTGAATCTTAGAGAATAATAAGAGTTTTTGAACAGTCAAGGGAAAGGACATTCCAGGCAGTCACATACGCATGAAAGAACATGGTGGATTCAGTGCACTGTGAGCAATGTGATATTACAAGAACAAAAAGTTTGTATAGAAGAGCTATGAGAAATGAGGTTAGGGAGCCTGACAAGGGCAAAATCGAAAAGGTCTCAAAGGTCATGCTATGGAGTTAAGATTCTATTTTTAAAAGCAATTGCACAGTGTCTGGTATAGGATATTGACCATCACACGGCTGATAGCTCTGACACAGAGACTGCTCATAATTGATGCAGAAATCAAAAGACACGGTCACAGAATTGATGTATGGCACTGGAACTGTTAACTGACGTATTTGCTTTGGGAGAGAAAATCAATGTTAAAGATCTAGATTTTCTGCATTTTTAAAATCCAAAGATTAAAGATATGAATATGACTGGGTAGCGATATATGAAGGGGATGATGAGTAAAATTGGAAAGCTTGGGAACAGTGTATACCTAACACTACAGGGCTCCTCTACATTCCTTACACACTAATTTCTTATAGCAAGGGTCTTGCCTGAGGACTGGTGATGAACTTCTTGGTGTTTTGAAAACATCTTAACATGTTAGGCAAAATTTTGAGCATATGTGCATTTGTTTATTTTCCTAGCCATAGAGGTTATGAATTTTTATCAGATTCAGAAAAGCCCTTGGCTCCAAAAAGTTTAACATCCACTGGCTTCTAGCATAGGCAGCTAAAACAAAAGGACATGAAGCGACATTGTTTAGATGTTGCATTGTGTATTATAGTAAAAAAATTCTTTTGAATGGAGTGTAGAGTTAGCAGGTAGGCCAGCATTCAATGATCTAATAACACCCCTAACCCAGAGCCTTAGTGTAACAACAATTCATTTCTTGCTTACTTCAAAGGTCAATGTAGTCAGTGATGGGCGGTGGGGAGGAGTGGGGCTGTGCATCACAGTGTGTGGGAGGGTCTTCTGTACACAGTCCTTTAAAGATCAGGCTCTTTCCATGCTGTGGCTCTGCCATCTTCAACATGTCACCTTAGAGGTACCCTGGCATCATCAAAGTAGGACTAAGAAAAAAGAGAAAGCACATGGAGAAAGCACATCCCTCTTAACTGCCATGATGGGACAGTGGCACATCTCTCACAATTTTATTTACAAGAACTGATGATGTGGTTCCATTTCTAAGTGCAAGAGGGTTGGGAAATATTTGGGTACACGGGAAGAGAAAATGTATTTGGTGAATATTTAGCTAATCTCTGCCATGGGGAATCTTAAAAACTGTATTCTTATCTGCTGATCATGGTTTTAGTCTAGTTTTAAGTTAAAAAGATGGAATAAACTAGATATTTTTCTCAAAAAACCTCTTCTGATTATATAAGGGGGTTCAAAAAATGTTTTATGGCATAAGCACAATCACAAGAATTCTCTGATTCATCAATATCCTCAGAGGATGAACATCCACCCAATGACTCAGATGGAAGGTAGTAAGATAAGGGTCTAAGGCTTCTATATGAAGAAAAAATTTCTCCCAATTCTTTTTTCTACACTAAAGATAGCCAATACTCTTTCTAGTATATTTTATTGTCAAAAAAGATTCACTTTCTGCTTTCATTCTGATAAACTTCTTCCTAAAGCATTAGTCCAGGAGTTCCTTCACTTAAACTACAGAACAAGTCAACTCCAGAGGGAAACACAAAGATAAAGTGATGTGGATCCTCTAAGAATTGGAGCATATTAAAATGCTTTGCTCTGAATGTTATGTTCAAGCAACTACTTTAATCATATAGAATTTTGCTAATTAAACAGCCAATTTAAAATTTAACTGGATTTTGAGTTACATTTAATTTTAATTGTTTCTGTTCTCTAAAAATATACATCAGGGCTTTTTAATTTTAATTCCACATTTTATGCAACAGTTAACTCTCCCACACAGTCAGCTCCGACAGTTGCAAAAGCAGAAATAACTGCTTGCTGAAGGTATAGTTTCCTAGTTTTAAGCTTTAAAAAAATTATTCTGTTGAACTGTTTAGATTAAATTCTGCCCTTTATTGTATCCTATGAGACTCACAAAAATCAAGCGAACAGTGTAGTCTGTATGAATGTCATCATGGTCAAATTCTGACTTTACAGTCTTTTTCTGATTTTAAATAGTTTCTTCATTAAAAAACAGTCCTGTCTCTTTCTCTTGATTGCTAAGTCAATATTCTGGCTGTTTTTATTTGTTCATTTAAAAATGTATAGTATTAAAAATCTTCTACTTAGCTCTGTGACCTTAGGCAAATCACTGTGCATTAGAGAGCCTCAGCTTTTTTTTTTTTTTTTTTTTGAAATAGAAATAATCCCACAGTTTTGTTGAGAAGACTTCAAGCTAGATAATGGATAGAAAGGTACTTTGAAATAGGACCTGTGTAGGATCATGGAGGAAGAGGAGGATTTAAGTATATGGAGAGGAAAGCCAGGGGCACGTGAGACAGAACTGTGAGATCTGTCCTGATTAAAATGCACAGAGGTGGGAATGAATAACTCAGGCTGGCTGACTCTGAAGCACGTTGTTGTCCTGGGCGTATTGAGGAATAAACTTAAAATGTAGGTTAGGATCTAGTGGAGAGGGAGGTCTTTTCATTGACAAGGACCTTTGATCAATTTTTGATTAGGAAGTGGTGGAATGAGGTTGGTATTTTCAGACTTGTCTGGCAAGAAGGAAGAGAAAGCAGATGCACTAAGACCAGTTAGAGGGCAGATATGCCAATCCTGGTGAGAAGAGATAAAAGCCTGAACTATATGAGTGCAGTGGATAAGGAAGAATGGTATGTGAGAGGAATGGAAAACCATTCCTGTCATCATTATACCACTGCTGCCGCCACCCGAACCACAAAAAACATGGTATTGCAAGAGAGTTGCGTGAACTTGATAGGACAGATAAGGAGAGCGGTCAAGAATGACTCTAGCTTTAGAGTTTCAGTGACTAGGAAAATAATATTGACAGGCGTGGTACTTTTCCAGGATAGAGGAATGCAGGCATTAGTGTTGGATATATTGAGTTTTGAGGTGAAAGCTGGAGTGCAAGTGAAAAGCTCCAGATTTCATTGCTTGCCATGCTTTGCTTTCAATGTTATGCCTTTGTAATACTGAATTGTTTTAGTCTCTTACTTACATGCACTATACTGTCATACTTCTAAGCCTTTTCTCTTGTATCTCTGATTGAAATGCTCTTTCTACTTTCATTATTATTATTTTTAAAGTCAGGTTTAGTGATGCATAAAAATTCATACTTTCTAGATGCATGTTTAAATATTGACAAAAATATACAGCCATGTAAACACCAGTACTCAAGATACAGAAATTTCTTTTGTGTCTTTTTAGAGTCAATCCCCTCACTCCATCTCTCAAACGCTAAACTGATTTCTGTCCCTGTAGTTTTTCTTTTTCCTTAGTGTCATATAAATGGACACATATTGTAAATAGGATTTTGTGTACAGTTTCTCTACTTAGCATAATAATTTTGAAATATTTTCATGTGTTGCATGTATCAGTAGTTCACGTCTTTTTATTGCTGAATAGCATTCCTATGTATAGATGTGCCATACTTTGTATTGTTCAAGAACAAAATTCAGCTAACTAAATTTGAAGGTTTAATTGGTTTTATTGAGTGATTCATGAATTGTGCAGCATCTCACCTAACAACTAGAAGGGTGTTCCCAAGGGTTGTACAAAATGGAAGATTTTTATAGAAAGAAGGGTGGGGCAAGAGAGCTATTAATAAAAAAATAAGAAGAAAGATTATTTTGAGACCAGGACACCTTCTTTGTCGGGGAAGGGAACTGCAAGGATTTTTATCATACAGATTGCCCCTTCTTTCTATTGGGAGTGGAGAGATGGAGAGGGGCCACATGACAGATTATCTCATTGGTGTTGACAAGTTGGTTAAGATTCCAGACTAGTTGGTTAAGATTATGCTGTTGGGAGAGGTTGAAACAGCAATTAGGTCAGGTATTAAATCTAGGTTTGGTATTATGGGCTTTAGCACAAGTGAAGCCATTTTGGGCCTGTGGTTTTCTCTTTAACAGTGTACACATTCACCAATTGAAGAACAATTGAATTATTTTTAGTTTTTCGCTATTATGCTTAAAGCTAGTATCAACTTTCAAACACAGGTCTTTGCACAGACATATGTTTTAATTTCTCTTGAATAAATACCTAAGAGAGATTGCTAGATCATAATATAAATATATATTTAATGTTATAAGAAATGACCGAACTGTTTTCTCTCGTGACAATGCCATTTGTATTCCCACCAATAATGTAGGAGAGTTCCACTTACCCTTACTCTGTATCCTTGCCAGCAGTCGTTTTTTTCGGGTACCTTCTCCCTCTTCCTCATTCTCTTCTCCCTCTCTTTGGGAAGACAGCAACCACATTGTTAGCAGTCCTATGGAGAGGCCCAGATAGTAACCAGCCCATCTCTGACCAGCAGTCAGTGAGGAACTGAGGCTTGTTAGCATCCATGTGAGTTCAGAAGTGGATTCTCCTCCTTAATTGAGGCTTAAGGTGACTGCAGCCCCACTGATAGCTCAGCTGCAATCTCATGAGAGATCTTGATTCAGAACCTCTTGGCTAAAATGCTCCCAGATTTCTGACCCTCAGAAACTATGTGAGATAATGCTTGTTGTTTTAAGCTGGTAAGTTTAGAGTCATTGGTTATGCAGCAATAGATAGTATATTGGACTAAGATGCTGGAATGAAGCTCAAGGGAGATATCAAGCCTGAAACAGATTTCATGTGAAGCTATGAGAGAGAATGAGTTTTGTACGCTTTGTGCTTGAAGCCAGAGCTTCCTACACTTTTCTGGGACCAAATCCAGAATGTCTCTATCTCAAAGGATATAAATAATTTTCAAAACAAAATTAATTTTGAAAAACAGAGTGTTTTGGGTGTCGGGAGAGGGGGCCACATACTCAAATAATGATTTTGTCTTATTCTTGGAAGTCTAGGAGTTGACTTCCACACTGGTTTCTCTCCATTTCTTTATCAACAGCTCTCACACTATATTTTATGGTATTCTACTCTTTTGGTAATTTTCAAGTTTATACAAATTTTTACATTCACTCTTTCTTTTTTTTTTCTTTCTTCTTTTATTTTTCCCCTGGACTCCAGCTTAAATGTTTTACAGAGTGACCCAAGTTAAAACAACTCCCGTGGAATCTGATCAGGCATAGAGATAAATGAAACCATTACTACTGCCTATTCCCATTTAGGCCCCACATCCCAGAGAACATTTATCCTGGAGATGTGAGTCTGCAAAATGTATGGGTGTGGAGCAGGTCTGGTGGGCAGCAGCTGATTCATACTGTTTCATAAACGCTGGCACCTTTGTGAGCAGCAGAGTCTCCCACTGTCTGAACAATGACTGGCACTTGATCAGTCCAAATGGGGCTTAGGCAGCATTTAAATGCTCAGATTAGACAGAATCTTTCCACCTTTCAACTCAGATTGAGCTGCGGGTAGGGGTGGTTTGGTATGTGGGGAGAAGGTGTCAGGATAATGTTTCTGACAACATCTTCCCCTTGTCCTTAAACATATTTTTCATTGAATAGCAGCCAAGATTTTAGGCCAGGACAATAGGCACTGCTGGCTCCTCCTTGTAGAAACTCTGAGATTTCTGTGACTTACACTACAAGTATCATCCAAATGAAGTCTCCCGTACTTAATAAAAGTGGCTCTGATTTCCTCCCATCAAGTTATTTACTGCCTCTAAGACTGAACATAACCATTTACACAGATGAGGGAAAATACAGTTTTCTGAATGTAGCACTCTTACCTCTCATGGCAAAATAGTCACACCCTTTAGAATACAGATACTTTAGGCAAACTCATATGACATCTAATATCTCCTAAGACTCCTTTTGCAAAATTGGGGTAGGAAGGTCTTTTGGGCTTCATCCACCCACCCTGTCCATACTGCACTATAAATGTAACTGAATCACTCTACCACTACAAATGCTTCTTTTTTGGTTCTTGCACAAAACCCATTTCTCCTGTGAAGCCTTTCATTGATAGCCTATTACTGAAAGCTTTCTGAAATGGAAGTGGGAGGAGATACATGTAAAGCAAAAAGAAAAGGAAAAATGTTAAACAAATTGCTTTTCACTTGTGAGATTTTCCTCCCTTTCTTTGCAGCATTATTTGCCTAGTCTATTGACATTTCAGATGAGGAAGATTTCACATAATTGTTACAGCAGCTTCTCTCTTTCTTTGAGGGTTCAAGTGACAGGGGTTGTTAGCCTGAGAAATAGGATGTTTGCATTATTGATTAGGCCATACTGTTTTGACTGAAATAGTAGTGAATATTCTTGGCTGATTTGCATGTGTCAAGTTGGCCTGGTTCTTGTCCATCAATTCTGGAGAGATTTTGTTGCTGCAGCATGTTAGATATCACGTCTCAGTATGTTCTTTCAGACTGTCAGTCACTTTACCTGCTGCTGCTGCTTATAAACCTTATCGCAACCAAGAAACTGTCTACTGCTTGTTTTTGTATCTGTAACCATGGATAGTTTTTGGGTGCTTTGGGCTATGTTTATTGTAGATTCCCATTGTTGGAAGTTTCAGCTTTTAGTGTGGAGTGAAGGCTCACATAGCTGAACAAATGACTTTACCGTTTTCAATTTAGTTGTGCTACAGGGGCAGTCAAAGATGAAAACAAACCATATTGCTCCTTAACTACATTTCTGGCTTACTAAACAATGCTGTACGGTCATGCTTCTCAAGCTCTGGTATATAAAAATGCAAATTTCTCAGTTTAGCTGACAGATTTTGACCCAGTAGGTCTCAGATGGGACCCACGAATCTGTATTTTAAACAAACAGCCTGGTAATTGTGATTTAGATGACACATAGGCATACTGCAAGAAATAGCTACATGGCATTAAAGAGTTGAGTTGAGGTTAGGAAATAAGAGTTCTGTCTTAGCCTCATGACAAGTCAAAGATAATGTTGAGGGAAAATCCCAATACTTCTAATTTATAGCAACCAGATGGTAGCAACTTAAAGATATGATTTATGTCTAATTTCTCTTCGGTAATGCATTTTGGTTGATATACTTGGTAGATAGTCACTAAATAATTAAATCTAATACTTAATGATCTTAGCAAATATAAAACAGTTATTATCAGTTATCAAACATTTTTATTAATATGAATTAAAATAGAAAATCTAAAACTAGACCCTAAAATATTTGGGAATTTAGTAGCCTTTCAAATTAGTAAAAAAAAAAAATGTTCAGTATTCTCTATATGGTTTTATAACAAATGGCTTGTCATTTAGATTTGAAAAGAACCTCCTGCATTCCCACTTCACTCTTCACTCCCAAATAAATTACACATGAATTAAAGATCTAAACTGAAAATAAATAAAGCTGTTTACATTCTAGAATAAAATATGATACTTTTTTTCTAGTATCTTGGCATTGCATAAATCCAACAAAACTAAAAGTTAAAAATAGACATATTTGATTATATGGAAACTGTTGTATGATAAAAATATCATAAAAGAATAAAACACCAAGCTTAAAATTAAAGATAAAATTAACAATGTGAGAAAGATTTTTGAACAGGTATTTCCCAGAAAAATAACCCATAAGCGACCTATAATTAATGAAATGATATTCAACCCTGATCAAAATGAATAAATGCAAATGAAAATAAGATACTATTTTTTATCTATTTCACAAAAATTAACATAATTTATGGCATTGGCTTGGAGGAGTGAAGAGCACTTAAGCAGTCTCTATACAAGCTTAAAATATATTCTTTGATCCAGCAATTTCAATTCTAAAAATGTATCCTAGAACTACAACTGTACATAAAACCAGAATAAGGATGATAATTATAGCATTGTTTATAATAGTAAAAAAACTGAAATTGATGTAAATGATCATTAGTAGAGGACTGGTTAAATAATTAATAATCCATAATACTTTGTACTATTAAAAGTCTGGTTGTGTCTGTCTGCATATTCGGATATAGAAACAACCACCAATATACACTGTCAGGTTTAAAAAGAAGAAAGAAGGCAGGGAACTAATGTGTGTATTATGTTTCTATTTGTACACAGCAAAACTCCAGGAAATGTGTATATACATAGAAAATTGCTGAAAACATTAAGAAATTGTTAAAAATGGATACTTTTATGAATTGGAGTAAAGATTTTGAGTAAGAAGAAGACTTATTTTTCATTGTGTATACTCTTATATTGCTTGAAAATTTTAAATCATGTAATGTATCATTGAAATTACTGAAGAAAAAGCACCTTGAAAAAGAACAGATTTTACATACCTCAGCTGTTTTTCTGATTGCAGCATAATGATTGTGATAATTATACTTTGCTATTAGAAGGATCGAATTATGTTTAATAAAACAAATTAAGTAAGCATATGAAACATTTACAAAAGTGGTCATTCTTTTAAAATTCAGTGTGTAAATGACAAAGCTTCATTAGGAAAAATTCATGCTGTTAGTACAGCCCATATGTACTTCGGTGTGTCATTCTGCTATGTAAAGATCAACATTGCAACAGTTACTATTTCTTCTGTTATCCCAGTGTCTTCACCTAGTCTGCCTTCTTGGTAATAGGCACACAAATTTTAGCATTTGAGAGGTAACTGTAAATGAATGAGGAGTGGTTTGGATTTTTCACCCACCAGCTCTACCAGTTATTCAGATGGGGGAAAATAGAGCTGTTAGATGTGGGATAAAACTGTCAAAAATACATGAAAGCAGCTATGTAAAATATTGAGACAAAAACATTTTTTGATAACAGTACTTGACCCAGTTATAACTAAAAATTATATTTCTCCAATTAACTAAAAATTAAGTTCTCAATTATAATTAAAAGCAATATATACCATTTTAGAAAGTATAGAGAAGTATAATTTATACTATGCCAATAGAAAGAAATTTCTGTAAACTATGAGCACAAATGCAGAGTTTCCTCCAATTTTTATATTCTGTTTATCATTTAAAGAAGAATTTGGATAGGGGTCCCCACCCTATCCATAAATACATAATTTACCCTAAATTATGTATAATTTACTTACATATACACATGATATGTGCAGAAACATATATAAGAAGCTAGAAACATCACCCCTGACATAGAGAAATTGAGTGTCTGGGAAGAGGGAGAGGTCAAATGTAGAAGAAAATGTTTTGACAACTCTTTTGTATAATTTATTTGTTTTGCCACATTATGTTTTTTTAAAATACAAAAAAAAAAAAAGAGAAAGCACTGTAAACTTTAAAAATGCTGTAAAAATGTTCATAAGAATTCCCCAATATTCCTAATTCTTATATAGCAACATATGAAATAAAAATAAAGCCAATTACTAAATCATAAACCAAGTGAAAATAATTTAACAATAGCTCACAAGAAACATCATTTCTACCTAATTTTCCAGATAGAGAAGAAAAAAAGGATTGAAAGAAACATAAATGGGGAGGAGAAAATAGAATAAAAGAGAGTGAAATGCCTTAAAGGAAGGGAGAGAAGGAAAAGGAATTTTTTCCTAAGACTTGAAAGGTGTCCTTCCCTTGAAACTATGAGGGCTCCAGATTTCCAAGATAAGTCTCCTACTTTGAAAATATACTGCCAATCCTTTGAGATTTAAATGATAGAAATTCATGAATAATGGTGACATCAACTGTCAACAGGACATGGTGAATGGGTAAAGTAGATAATGGGAGAAACCATCAGAAGGGGGTAATGGAAATCTGAAAAGGTGTAAGAACTGAAACAAATCAGTTTATCACAGATAATAAATCACAGAACAACTTTGCTTTCTTTGGTCAGTTTCTTTTTGTTAAATAGTTGATTTTGTACCACAAGAATCTTCTAAGCTCTCCTTTGGGGAAATTGTTAGTAGTTTGTATCTAAGCCAGTCCCCACAGAAATGGCATTGAGCAGAGCAAGTGGAGACAAGAACCTTTTTAGAATCATCATCTGTGTGTGGATAAAAGCAGCCATAGCTGTAGCCTTGGGAGCTGGATAGGTTTTAGAGATGCTGTACCAGGAATCTTGGAGTTAAATGTCCCACAGCTGGCAAGCCATAACACGTGTATTTTCTGTTTAAGCAGAAATTGAGCTTTATGAAAGTGAAATGAGAGAGAAAAAAAGGCTCAAGTATTGAGATCCAATCAGTCTTTCTCAGAACTGCCTCTTATCTTCTCCATACATCCTTAGTAAATACATTCAATTTTAGAAAAGTCTTAAATAGGCATGTGTTTCATTATTTGTTTCCTACTGGAATAATGTAAGCCTGGCAATGCTCTATATCTATTACTTGAAATTTACAGCTCTTCTCCCGTTTTAAGTAAACATCAGGTACTTAGCTAATTAAATGTGATACTCTTAGGATTTTGTTTATAGGAAAGTGTCAACTTTCAGGATGTTGTGTGTAAGTCTCGATAAAATTACGTAGAAAATGACAGTGTACTCTTGTTTCATAGGCTGACCTTGCGGTCACCACTGCCTGAAAACGGCTCAAAACAAAAAATGATCTAAGGGTTGAAAGAAGATAACATCAAATTGATGTCATGGTAATTACACAAAGTACCACTCGATCGTTGGATGGAATTTACTGTTGATCCCTAGGCTTAGATGCAAGCGAGAATGTGCAGTTTTTATTACTCTGCTGGTATAAAAGCAGGCAAGGATTTTATTAACTATAGTCACTAAGAAATCGCAAGACGAAGCTAAAATCTCCCTTCTGATCCACAATCAACTGACCTGAACACATCCTGCAAAAAGTCCAGAGGAAGGTAATATAATATAAAAGAAATTTGGGGACTTTAATTAAGTGAAGGGTAAAATATTTGAGAATATAGGGGAGCTGTGCATAAACCTTAGTAAGAAGAGGGACAGGTATTTACACATTCTCTTTTCAGCACTCATCATTGCACTGGAAGGAACTCTGTAAAATTGTAGTCTGTGATCACAGGCTAAGATGTTATCTAACAGAAGCCAGAAACCAAATGTCTCCTGCTGAGATGTGTGAGTGCCTGTCATTATCTTGATTTTCCTTAAGAAATTTTGGATGTCATTTGAAAGGAATTCTTTTGAGTGACTTTCAGGGGTCAGGGAGAGCGTGAGTAGATATGATGTAAGATGCTGATATTGTTTCATTATCAGTTTTTAAATGATGCATCACTAACTGTATCTTCAAGTTGTCCACTGATAAAGCAGTTTACCTGTTCAGCTAATGACCATAGATCCTGACATCTTTTCAACAGTTGTTCTTGTGTAAACTTGAACAGTAACACTGACATCTCTTAAACATTGTTTCCATCTTTTTCTTTCATAAAATGCTACAAAAATAAGAGTCATTAGTATTTTTCCAACTATTACTGATGACTTTCCCAATCTAAATGACTTGCCCAAGTCTAACTGGTTTGTTCCAATGAGAGTTTCAGGAAACTTTGCTAAATATAATTAGTTATATTTGCATCACTGCTAGTTGAAATGGAAGCTGGTTGAGAAATTCAGACTGAAAAAGAAAAGTGCTCTTTTGTCTCTCTTCATTAGTGTTGAGAAACAGGATTTAATTATGGGCTGATACAATGTGGGTCCTTTGGAATACAAAAGCTCTATTTCATCTTAATAAGAACTTTTGTTTTCTAAGCTCCACAGTCCTTTTTCTGCTCAAAAGTAAGGTATTTTACATTAGAACGGAAGACTTTTTTTTTTAAAGTTTCTGTAGATATCTTTTAAATATCTATTTGACAACACCAATTCAATTATTCAAAATATGTGTCAACCAAATTGCATTGTAATACTTTGTTATAGTCTTGAATTATTAAAAAAAATAAGAACAATCATCATTTATAAAAAGTTTATGTGTTTTCAACTTTAACTTTGGTTTTGATTTAAGTTTTTTTTCAGTAATATAGACTTGTTAAAATTTTGAGTCATATTTCTTACCATTTCCTGCTGAAAAGGGCAGCAAGTGAACAATGTTAGAAAAGCAATTGATTATGTTTCAGAACGGATTCTCAGTTTCATTGTACATTTCTTTGTAATGTGGGACTCAAATTTGCATAAAAACTCAAAGTGAGAGCTGAGAAATAGAAATAGTAAAACCAGAAGGTAACGGGCATTTTGTTCAGAGTAGATCAAGATAATCTGCTTTCACAAAGAGAAAATGACCCATTGCACCAAACTCATTTTTATAGATTGTGAACTCTAGAGTAGTTTGCTATCAATTTCCGATCCTTGCAAATTCTGGTTTTGGCATGTAACATTTCAGCATTACTCACTGTAATGTTGCAAAAAGTAATCTAGCAATCTTTGGTTCATCATTCTCAGAGATAACATTGTAGAAATGCTCTAGCATTCTTAATCCACTGAGAGGGGGTGGAGCGAAGAAAGCGGGGTGGGGAGCCTTAGGTTGGACTGAGAGTAGAATTAAGGGCAATGTTAGGAAATGTTAGAAATCGAATTAAAAAAGACAATAGTAACATCCCTATTCCTGTGTGAATCAATGTCCTAAAGAAGGAAATGGATTAACTGTTCTTTGAGGCTAAAGGGATAGTATGGATAAAAGGACATAATTTTAGGATCAGATTACTTTCTAGTGCCTTTGGTAAATCGTCTTACTTCTCTGAAGTGTAGTTTTCTAGTCTATGAAATAGGTGCCATAATAGTGCTTTCCTCATAAGAGTATAAAGAGACTCAAACAAGGAAATATATGTGAAAGACAATTCTTTCCCCCTTTTTCCCTCTCTCTACCAATTAGGCCCTAGTTCTCATAAATTGATCAGTTATAAAATGCCTCTTTATCCAAATGAAATGGCTCTCTAAGGCTGTTTTGAATATGTGAAGTCAGATAAATATAAAAAGTTACATGGGCAAGTTATATTTAAACTGGCACATTATGTTGCTCTAAAAAAAGAAAGGTATCAACACCTTATGTAGGGATATTCCATCTGAAAAAAAAATTATTTAAGAAGTTCATTGTAAAATATAAAGATTTGAAGGCAGTATAATTAAGTGGGGTTCAGACCTTGAAGTCTAGAATTGTAAAGACACATTCTAAAATCTTGACTCTGCCAGTGACAAAATTTGTGACTTTGTATAGATTACTTCACCTCTAGAATTTCTTTCTGTCAAAAATGAGAATAATATCTCATAAGGTTGTTATAAATTTTAAATATATTTGTGTGTTCAAGGTACCCAAAACAATATCTAGCACACTCAAATACTCCATTAACAATAAGTGTTATTTTTAAAGTATGTTATATGTGTGTTACATCCTGTTAAGCCAGCTCTGACTCCTGACACCCCTATAAATGAGTGACGTCCACCATGTTCTGTCCTCAACAGTCCTGCTCAGTAGGACTGTAGACTCATGCCTATGGCTCTTTTCATGGGGTCAATTCATTTCATACTTGGTCTTCCACTTTTCCTGTTGCCTTCTATTTTCCCAGCAATTATTGTCTTTTTCAAAGAATCTGCCTTCTCATGATGTGCCTGAAGTAGGACAGCTTCAGTTTTGTCATTTTTACCTCCAATGGTGTTTCAGGCTTAATTTGCTCTAGGACCCACTTGTCTTCCTGGCGGTCCAAGACACCTGTAGAACTCTCCTCCAACATTATATTTCAAATAAATCATTTTTTTTCTCTATCAGCCTTCTTCACTAACCAGCTTTCACATCCATATAGTAACTGGGTATATAAGGGTGTGGGTGATTTTAACTTTGATCTCTAATGACACATCTTTGTTCCTGATGATCTTTTCTAATTCTTCCACTGCTGCCCTTCTGAGTCTCAGCCTTTTCTTGACTTCTTGGCTGCAGCCTCCATTTGAAATGATGACTGAACTAAGGCAAGCAAAATCATTTCATTTTCAATGTCTTCATTATCTAAGTTAAAGTTGTGTATATTTTTTTGTAGTGATAATTTTTGTCTTCTTAATGCTCAAATTTAGTCTTGCTTTGGCACTTTTTTATTTTGCTTTCATCAGAAGTCATTTTTAATTATTGCTATTTTCTATCAGTAACATGGTGTCATCCGCATATCTTGTTACTGATATTTCTTCCATCAATTTTTAAAGTATAAGTTACTATTATTACCAGATCCAGTATTGTAGGTACTGTGTAGAATTCTAATACCAAATTTTTTTCCTACTTTGTTACATTTCTCCTAATAGAGTAACAATATGTCATATAAATAACACCTCACAGAGGAAAAGTACCAAGAGACAGTAGAGAAAGATTGGGGTCTCATATCTCAGATCCTGGAGGAGAAATTTTTGTTATAAGAGAGAGCAGTTGTTCCAATCTATTGCTGTGCACCAAACCAAAAAACTTAGTGTGTAAAACAAGGTATTATTATCTCTTAAGTTTCCATAGGTGAACTGGGTTCAGCTGGGCAGTTATTAGCATGAATTTCTCATGCATTTGTGATCAGATAGTGGTTTGGACTGGAGTCATCTGAAGGCTTAAACTGGACTGGTCATGCAGGATGGCTTCTTTGCTCATTACTTCTTGGCCTCTTTCTCTCTGTGTGGCATCTCATTTTCCAGGCCCTCTCCTTGTGGCTTGGCCTTCTTACCCTATGGTGGTCTCAGAGTAGTAGCCCTTCTTACATGGCAATTAGCTTCTAACAGGTGGGAAGCCGGAAACTGCCAGGTCAGTGCAGGGATGCATGCACAACTGGACCAGTGTTGCCATATTTGATTGGTCTAAGTAGTCATAAGGGCCCGCCTAGATCAAATGGGGTACAAAGATAGACACACCACTTTTTGATGTGGGAGCGGCAAGGTCATACCACAGAGGTAATGTAGGCTGAGAGATATTTTTGTGGCCAACTTTGTGAAGTGCAACCTGACATAGCAGTGAAAACTTTGCAGTAATGAACAACAAGAAGGTTTCTCCTTGCAGATCTTCTGTTCTGTTTTAATGGTAGAAAAAAAATGTTTACAAAGTAATGTTTGAGGATTGAGAAATCTATAATTTCAGCCTGTCTACCCTATTATTGAAAGACTTCAAGGAAAATTAAAAATGTGTTTATGCTTTAGTGCTTTTAAATGGGAATGAGACTCTAAGATTGCATGAAAATAGTTCAAACGAACACAACGAAATATAATGCACAAATTTTAAAAGTTAGAAGAAAGACTCATATTACTATAATAATGTTCCATATAAAACTTTTCTGGCCTTTGGATGTTTTACTTTTCTAAGTGATAAATAGACATTATCCAATGTTTTATTCCTGAAAGCATTTATTACTACAATAATAATAATTTTAAAAATTGGTTATTTTTAAACAAAGGACATTTGAAATTCTCATTTAAAACAATATTTCATAGAGCATAGGGTTCATCTTATCAAAATTTCTTATTGATTTAGTGTGCAGACAATTTTGGTAATGTGTTAAAAATGATAATGTGTTAGAAAAACCAGAAAGGTAATGGAAAAAATAAGATTTGAATTACATAATTATATTAACATTGTAAAGTGCTTTTAAATAACAATTAAGATAGAAAGTGTACATCTTATTATAAGTTCCTTAAATTTAGTCAATTATGGAAAGAAATTTCTCAAAATATAAGTATTACAAGAATGGCTATAAAGGAATTGAAATCATTTTTATAATTTTATGAACCCTTTAATTTTCTTATAGAAACTAACTGCTCTTTTTATTTATTTCTAAAGTAAATGTTTTAAGGTCATCTTTTTGTTCTGTTCTTCTTTGTGAAAACTCGTATTTAACAGCATAGCTGTACAAGCTATGCTGTATATTTCTCTTGTCTATGGGACTCCCTTTTTCACCTCTTTTTCCTCATTCCATTAATTTGATCAGAAAACAAGTTGGCTCCCTTTAAAATTTTTGTGAAGGCACAAAACACTATTAAGTGATTGATAAACAGAAATCCCATCCCAAATACTGCTGCTGAACTGTGACTTCACTTATTTTCTTCTAGGAACTGGGGTACTTTGGGGACAAACTATTTGCCACTTCTACTTGCTAGGGAAATTATGAGGATACTGAATATATGAAGTTCCTACACAAATGTCAAAACAATAAAATATATAGTTACCACTATTGTGTTTCTTTTTCCTTCAAGTAGATGTTCTTTACTCTCTTTAGTTTTTCATCTGTTTGTTTTCAGCCTACTAAAATTCTCAATGTCTACAAATGCTTTTATTAACAGCGTTCATCACTCTAACTCATAGCCATTTGCTTTTGTATTTGGATCAGATAGTAGGAAACATATTCATATTTGTTACTTATACTTGTTGCAGTGTCTGAAATGTAGCTGGTACTTATTCAAAGTCTTTAAATCTTCCAAGTGTTCAATTTGGACCTTAAACTTTGCACTTAATAAAATTGAACTTTTGTCAAATTATCCAAAACTCATCTTTTTATAAGATAGAGAAAACATTAATTATCTATGTCAAAGAATGGGTGAGGGGATTTGAGACAGATTGTGGGAGTGTTAACCAGGCTGTTCTGGTCTATTCCCCCAATCTCTCAGGCACCCCTTGTTACCTTTGGAGAAGACTATCAATGAATGTGTTAATGGGTCTCAAGGTCATTCCAGTGCCTAGAAGCAATGTTGGAATGTCTACTTGGAAGAACTGAGAACATGGGAGAATTATTGCAGTTGGTGGCTGGAATGTGGGATCACAAAGACACTCATTGCTAAAACAAAAACAAAAACAAAAAATCCCCACTTACTGCAACTAGAGCACATGGGGAAAGAATCTGGTAGTCATGACCCAAACTAGTAGCCATGGCCATTCCAAGCTGAGTTTTCTCACCAGTGACCCCAGACTCTTGGAATTTGTCCACCCAGAGACAGAGATGGTCACTTGGTGAGAGATGAAGGTGAGCCTGCCCAGGGGCCTGCTCTGTGGGAAGTGGCAGAACATAGGATATCAGACGTTCTATTTTCCTTTTGACTTCCCATCTTCTAATCTTTCATCAAGGCTGAACTGTTGCTGTCTTCTTTGGACCAGGCAAGATGCAAATTCTACAGGCCTATTTTCTGTTTAACAATTACTGAATAACTATCTTATGCCAGGCAACGTGCTGGGGATTAAAGGCTTTGCTTTCAAGGTTCTCTTTCATTAATTCTCCGAAGGCATTCTCCCTTTCCTCTCCTTGGTAGTTAGCTGGATTAGATGGGCTAATGAGGTGAAGTCTTAGGTTAACCCTCTAGAAGTCGGTTAGCTTTAATCTGTTCTGTTAACAAAGATTTATGTCTTTAATCCTAGCCAGTCATCTCAAAAATGTGCTATGAGTCAGTTGGACTTCCTGGTGTGGAGAGTATGGATGAGTCACACCATCTATCACACCGTTAGAAAAACCGAAAATCTCACTCTCTGACAGTGAGGGAGCAATGGCGGCATCTTTGTAAGTGAAGGGCAGGATGTCACATTGTACCAAATATGTTTAATCTTCTTGGAACAACCTTTTATATATAAGTATATGTACATATATGTGTATATTTATACGTACATATATGTATACATATGCATGTATATATGCATGTATACATACATATATGTGTACCATATATATGTACACATCTAATTATTTATATAGAAAACATTCCATTTTCCTTTAAGTGTTTCAATAATAGGATGGATAGGTAGGGATTATAGAGTTCTCAATCCCAGAACGTTACTTTATAAAGATTTTTTTCTGTGATAAAAACAGCAGAAGATCTGCAAAGAGAAGTTCCTTGTTGTTCATGGCACCTAAGTTTTCACTGCTATGTCAGGTTGTACTTCTCAGAAGTGGCCACAAATATCTCTCAGCCTACATCCCCTCTGCAGTATTACCCTGCCACTCCCATATCAAATGTGGTATGTCTATCTTTGCACCCTATTTAATATATGGGGCAGGTTTGTACGTGTATGATACTTGGTATGTGAGGAAAAGATAGCATTCTTGAAAGTCTAAAATAATATTATTACCATAATTTACTATTATTATTATTTAATATTTTTGCATAATATTTATTTTGATTACATATAATTAATGTATTAAATGGTTTATAAAATAGGCAAACACTCTACCAGTGTACCATTCTCTCTCTATACACACACACACACACACACACACACACACACACACATATACACACATATTTATGTATATTTATGAGATTCAGGGTTTAAATTGGGTGTCTCTTAGTTTATATCAAACGGTACCTGTCCAAATATTTAGATTCTTAATGTAATATGACTCTGTGAGGAAAAGATAGCATTCTTAAAAGAATACATATATTTATATATATATATATATATATATATATAATAGGTAAACACCCTACATATTATATATATGGTACACTGTAGGGTGTTTACCTATTTTATAAATCATTTAAAGTATTAAGTATATATAATCACTATAAATCATATTATGCAAACATGTTAAATAATAATGGTGAATTATGGCAATAATATTCTTTTATACTTTCAAGAATGCTATCTTTTCTTCACAGAGTCATATTATATTAAAAATCTAAATTTGTGGACATGTATAGTTTGATATAAATTAAAAGATGACCAATTTAAACCCTGAAGCTCTTATATATATTTTTATTAATGTTTTCTTTTGAATTCTTATGACTTTTGTGTTTTAGCATAAAATAGTTCCTACTTGTGGCATATTTAACACTTATAGATCCACATATTAGCTATAAATCATATAGCTGAGTGAGAATATACTGTCTCTAATGAATTTATTATCTAAAAATATTTTATTTTATTAAACATTTATTCTAAGTTGTCATTCAAGATATATCTTGTTCCTCAACATGAATGACAGCTTTACATTAGCAACTTTTGATTGATATTATTATTATTGTTCTGAAGTCCCAATGCAACATAATTGCATCTACTCTGTGCAAGGCTTTGTGCTAGTATGGTGGTGGATTAGAGGAGCATAGATTTTGCCTTTATGAAGCTTTCATATGGATGGAGAGACAAATATGTACATAACTGGCTAGAGTTTGGGATACTGTAGAACTTCATCTAAGATAGGTGAATGGAGTAGAGAGAGTTATTTATTCTGGCTTTGGAATTGGCTGAAACCTTTACAGCGAAGCTGGCAGCTTGGCATCTTGGCTCTCTGGTGGATGGGCAGAAAAAGGAGAGAAAAGCAGGTATACATTTGTTTGGATTCATATTATTTTGATGGCAGGTAATGGAAGCTATGTTGAGTGGATGTTGGAAGTACATGTGAGGTTAAATGTACTGTCTGTTATATTTGCAGGGTACTGAAATACTAAGAGACTGAGATTAGCAAATCTTATTTAGATTGGGCATATTTTGCAAAATAGAATAATTTCAACTGAACATAAATATTTTTCCTACCCTGGTTAACAATGTTTTTTTTTTTCCAAATTTCCAAACAGAAAGATCTAAAAGGTAATAAGGATGATAAAAACATTTGTCAAAAAGCTTTCAAAAACACCTAG
Source organism: Eidolon dupreanum (assembly GCA_028627145.1). Lineage (NCBI taxonomy): Eukaryota > Metazoa > Chordata > Mammalia > Chiroptera > Pteropodidae > Eidolon > Eidolon dupreanum. The sequence goes on along the minus strand of CM053502.1, from coordinate 120,996,899 downwards.
AATTTGAAAGTTAATCCCTTCTGCTGGGTTAATCTCATTAAAAAAAATAAAGACAAGCCATTTGTTACTAAAAGCTACAGCAATGGACTTGGGTTCTGCTTTTTTGATTTTCTCTTATTTTTATTTTTATTTTTTAATTTTTGTTTTTCAATTAGTGTTCACATTCAGTATTATTTTATATTAGTTTCAGGTGTACAGCATAGTGGTTACACATTTATATAATTTATGAAGCAATTTCCACCAGGCACTATATATAGTTATTACAATATTATTGACTATATTCCATACACTGTTCTTTATTTCCTGTGACTATTTTGTAACTATCAATGTGTACTTCTTAATCTTTTTACCTTTTTCACCTAGCCCTGAACCCCACTCCTATCTGTCAATCAATCGTCAGTTTTTGTCTGTATCAATTAGTCTTGTTTCTGTTGTTTGTTTGTTTATTTTGTTCTTTTGATTTCACATATAAGTGAAATCATATGGCATTTGTCATTCTCTGTCTGACTTAGCATAATTTCACTTAGCATAATACCCTCTAGGTCCATTCATGTTGTTGAAAATGGCAATACTGCATTTTTTGTGGCTGAGTAATATCCCATTGTATATATGTACCATATCTTCTTTATCTAGTTGTCCATTGATGGACTCTTAGGTTGCTTCCATATCTTGGCTATTGTAAATAGACCTTCAGGGAACATAGGAGTCCATATATTTTTGAGAATTAGTGTTTTGGTTTTCTTTGGATAAATACATAGAAGTGAAATTGCTGGGTCATAAGGTAATTCTATTTTTAATTTTTTGAAGAACCTCCAAACTGTTTTCCATAGCGGCTATACCAATTTGCAATCCCACCAACAGTGCATGAAGGTTCCTTTCTCCCTGCATCTTTGCCAGCACTTGTTTGATTTATTGATGATAATCATTCTGACAGGAGTGAGGTGATGTCTCATTGTGGTTTTAATTTGCATTTCTCTGATGGTTAGTGACGTTGAGCATCTTTTCACGTGTCTATTGACCATCTGTATGTCCTCTTTGGAGAAATGTCTGTTCAGGTCCTCTGCCCATTTTTTAGTTGGATTGGTCTTGTGTGTGTGTGTGTGTGTGTGTGTGTGTGTGTGTGTGTGTGTGTGTGTGTGTTGAATTGTATGAGTTCTTTAGAAATTTTGAAGATTAACTCCTTATCAGATGTATCATTGGCAAATATCTTCTCCCATTCAGTAGGCTGTTTTTTCATTTTGTTGATTGTTTCCAATCTTCTCTTCACTTTATCATAAAGCAAATTCTGAAATGTGCTTTGACTTTATGCTCTCACATTCTGTAATCTTGTTAAAATGTTTCTCTCTTTAATTAATTTTGATATAATCGTTGACTGTATAATGCTGAATTTTCAAAATATATGAGCTACAATAACAAAGCACAAAAATGATGTTAGTTTAAAAAGGAAACCACTTTCAATTCTGAAATTTTCCTTGTAGCTTCGTATATCACTTAAGCAGTGATTCTCAAACTTTTTGCTCTCAGAACTTGTTTATGCTCTTAAAAATTATTGAAGAGCCCAAAGAACTTTTTAAATTAAGTTATATTTATTAATATTTACTGATTTAGAAATATTTTTAAAAGTTTAAAGATATTTATTCATTTAAAAACAACATAAACCTATCACATATTAACATAAATAACAATAATATGAATAATATATTTATTAATAATATAAGTAATTATTAATATAATCATATAAATAGCTTATATAAATTATTTATATAAATAAATAATATGAATAACATATTTATATAAATAAATAATAAAAATAATATATTTATAAAAATGACAATTTTCAAAACAAAAAAATTAATGGGAAGAATGGCATTGTTTCACTATTCTGAAAAAATTTTTATAAGACTGGCCAAATAGAACATAGCTACACTTTCATGTGTTCTTTATTCTTCAGTCTATTTCAACATTACATGTCATGTAGCCCCTAAAAAATTTTTCTGAACATTCATGGGAGGATGAGAGTAAAAAGAGCAAACAGTATCTTATATAATAAAAATAATTTTGAGCACTCAGACACACTGAAAGTGTTTAGGGCTTCCATATCACTCCTTGAGAACCACTGACTTAGAATAATATTTATTCAGTATTCTTTGTTGACTGAAGATAAAACCAATAATTACTTGTGTCTAAGCATATATGTCAAGTAGAAATCATGACATAAATATGTTTTATCCTTACCTATACTTACCCAGTCTAATTTTCTGTATTATAAGCTGTTAGTTCTACTGTTTGACATATTATTTTTATGAGATGTATGGGTTAATATAAATATCTAGCAAAAATATCATTTTATTATGTCAGTCTGTATGAAAAATAACCAAAAGTTTTGACTCATATGCAATTTTAAATCTTATTTTGAAATGTCTTTTTTTTTTTTAACCTTTTGATTTGAATAATTACAGACTTAGAGGAAGTTGCAAAAAAACACAAAGGTACAGGGAAATCTCAATACCTTTTAGCCTGTTCTGCCTATGATAATACCTTGTATAACTATAGTACAATGTGAAAGCCAGGAAATTGACATTGGTACAACCCACAGAGTTTATTCAGTTTCACTGTGTGTGTGCGTGTGTGTGTGTGTGTGTAGTTCTATGCAATTTTATTCTATGTGTGGATTAGTGTGACAACAATCACAATCAAGATACAAAACTTTTCCATCAACACCCCTCAACTCTCTTCCCAACACAACTACAAATAAGAACATTGAGGCTTCTTAACAGGGTAATATATTTAAAAAAGAGAATTTGTTGTTGTTATCATGAAAGCTGATTCTACTGGTTGATGTGAGAAATGGGAAGATTCAATTCCCTACCTCTTTTTTGAAGACAAATTATTTTTTTATACATGGCTTTAGAGTGTATTGGGACCTGTAAGCAGAGGGATCATGTCACTGATTACTATTATTAGTAGTAATGTTAAAAGTATTGATTGTTGTTATGACTGTTAAGCCAACTTTAGAGTAACTCCCCCCCCCTGCCCCCATGTCTGTTTTACAGAAGAGCCATGGATTACTACAGAAAACATGCAGCTGTCATTCTGGCCACATTGTCTGTGTTTCTGCATATTCTTCATTCCTTTCCTGATGGAGAGTTTATAATGCAGGGTGCGTGACCAAACTTGGTTTTGCAGTAATGAGAAAAACACACATTTCTCGATTTACATCGATAACTTCATTAATTTTATATCCACTTCCTTCTTAAATGTGATAAATCCTTGCTGCTGAATATATACCTAGGTACTTGTAGATTGTGAACATAAAATTAAATTAGTTTCCAAAAATGTACAGTGAAAATGATATCTTGCATGTTTATTTAAATAGCAGGTTGTACATTTTCATCTGAAATAGATTCCTGATTATTTTTTATTTGAGTTTTACAGGGAGAAAATGCTCTTTGTTCAGTTTAGCTCAGTTTTTTTTTTTTAACACATCTCCCAGAAGTTTTGAGAGGATTTTAACATTGCCTTTGTAGATGGATTTTCACATCAGTTACCAAGTGAGAAAAAATCATTTTATGCAGTAAATTTGTTTTGCTGTATTGTTTGAAAAATCAAAAAAAGTAGCTGATATAATTCCATCTGCTATGAAATTGTGACCTACTATTGGTTATGGTTTTTCTTTAGACAAATGGCAATATTTTAATCCTAGATCCCAAATGCAGATGCCCCCTCTAATATCAGACTCTCTACTCTCACCAAGCTTTCTTAATTCTGACATATTTTTGTCTGTCAATATTTGGAATTTCTATGGGGAAAAACAATAGATTTTTAAAGGAGAAAATATTTTGCCTTTGGGCAAAATTCTCCTGTCAGGTGTTTTCATCTGTCAAATTTTGTTTTCCCTATAAGCATACTATTAGTATTGGGATACAGAAGTCATACTTGGAGAGAGAGAAACTACTACTTTTGAGATTTCTCATGCATACCTGCAAAAATTGTCTTCCCATAAAAATAACTCTAATCATTACAATAGATACTAGGTATTAAGATTAACATTTAGTAAAAAATATTTATTTATCTATTCATTTCCAATGAAAAAATATTTACTACCCCATAATAAAAATATATATATAGCTTCTTTTTGAATCATATTTGGATTATTTTATTTTTTATCTTTTTGGGGGATAGGTTGCCCAGAATGCAAGCTAAAGGAAAACAAATACTTCTCTAAGCTGGGTGCTCCAATTTATCAATGCATGGGCTGCTGCTTCTCCAGAGCATATCCCACTCCAGCTAGATCCAAGAAGACAATGTTGGTCCCAAAGAATATCACCTCAGAAGCCACATGCTGTGTGGCCAAAGCATTTACCAAGGTGAGAACTTAAAAGGCCCCAGAAGCTTTTTAACAATCGCATCAGAGAAATGTCCCCAGAGCACCTCCATGGGGTTTAATGCCGGAGGAGTCTAATGACCAATCCTTTGTCAGGCATTTGTACAGGGAAGGGTGTTTTTTGTCTCCTTTAATCAAAAGAGTCAGCAACCTTGTGGTACAGACTGGATTTATTTAGAATAAAGAGAATAGGGATGGAGGTGATTAGGGGCAGATTGGGAAAGAGAATAGCATGCTTCTTACACAATGCGAATTTCACTTTTCAGAGTGAAAATATCAGAAAGAGAATATGTAAATAAAGCAAGCATCTATTTAGCTCAGCTGGCTGCAGACAATTTTATTTAAAAGTTTTCAAATTTGCCTATTTCAACTAGTTTTCAACTATCTATTTATCTATCATCTATTTATTATCTATTATCTACCTATAATTTTTTTCTTTCCTTTTAGGCCACAGTAATGGGAAACACCAAAGTGGAAAACCACACGGAGTGCCACTGCAGTACTTGTTATTATCACAAATCTTAAACATTTTGCAAAGTGCTGTGTTGATGATTGCTGATTTTCTGGAATGGAAAATTAATTTGTTCAGTGTTTATGGCCTTGCAAGATAAAATCCTCCTCTGCCTTACCATATCACTTTCGACATGCTTCAAGGATATACTGTAGCTTTATTGCCTTTCTCTTTATCCTACGGCATAATCAGCAGTTAGTTCTTTTCGTTTGGAATGAAACACAGCATTTAGCATGACTATAAAAAGCTGGATATGCTGGAAATAAAGTCTTTTAAATCATCATTTTATTGTTGAACTCTAATTTCTTCTTAAAAGTTTGAAGCCAGTTGCTTTTGATAGATAGAATCAATTGAAGGGAGTGAGCCAGTGGGTGAGCTGGGGCCACACGCACTCAGCGACGTGACCCTGGAGAACCTTGTTCCGGCTGACCCTTTCAGCCAGTGAAATAGTTACCAGACAATCCGTTGGAGTGAGGAAAGGAAACATAACTTCTATATTTATTCGTTTTTATATTATCCCTTTAGATGACCATTTTGATGAGTTTTATAATAGTATAGATGTATTAGTATGGTAAAACATGTATAAAATTTATAAATAAATGATTATACACATGTTGGGGATGTACCAATTTTCACTGGTAGAAGTTTATGTTTTCAATCAGAAAAAAAAAAAAATTAGAGAACACTGCTCTGGGGTTTGGGAAAGAGAAAATCCTTCCCAGCCTGAAGTTGCTATTCACTTGGCTTATGCCTAGCAAAAAAATTAAAAAATAAAATAATTAAGTGCATCTTATTAGTCCCTGGCAGCAGGTTGTAACTGAATGGTGGTTCAGAAAAGAATACTGCTGTCCTCAACTAAATGTGGGCATTGCTCTGAAATTCTAGAGGCATCAGCTCTTACATTCCATGTTCCAGTTTGAATGGGAATGAATGCCTGATGAACAAAGTAATCACTGAGAGCTCACTGTGGGCTATGTAAAGTACCAAGCACTTTCACTTAGTTCTGTCTAAATGCTTGAGAGCTGCCATGCTTCAAAGTCATGTTTACTGAGCATTTATACTTAAAAACAGAGGTTGTCCTTACTTTGAAGACCATGAATTTTACATATTAAATTATATTAGATATGATTGAGAGCTACTTGTAAAGGAGCCTGAAATTAGAAAAAAAACCTCACCAATCACAGATAAGGTTTTCGAAAAAATTTTTAGTCATTACCAATTTGTCAAGATTCCATTTCTGAGTAAAAAGCTGATTCTTAAAAGGTTGGTAAACACACCAGGTGTTAGAGTCAAAAAATTAAAATTGGTGCATGTACTTTTTAATAAACATTGAAATACACATGAACATATTACTTCACTTGTTAATTTATATATTTATACATTTATTTAATGTGTAATAAGTGCTAGCATATCGTTGGCTCATATGGATTCAGAGATATCAAGATTCTCTGGAAGATAAGATTGAGAAAATATAATACAGTACAATTTAAGAGAATAACAGTGTTGATCATTGGTTCACTCAAATATTTAACAGATATTCATTGAGAATCTACTGTGTCAGGTCTTGAGAGCCTGTTTGGATGATTTAGCATGAGAGAAAAGCTACTGACACACCCTTAAATATAATGCCCTTGTCTGTCTGAGATCATCCTATTTGAGAGAGGAGATGGAAGAAGTAACAAGGAAGGAAGGGGACATTTCCATGATTATTCAAATCAGCCATATCAGCCCTGATGAGCACTGAGGTGAAACGTCTTCGCCATATTTACCTCGCATCTGACCAGGTGCCAGGCACAGTGCTGGCCCTGAGAAGGCCCCGATAAATAAGACACAGACCCTGTCCTGAAACAATACACAGTCCAGTGGGGAAGATAGACATAAACAAAGAATTACAATCTATTAAAATATTTGTTATGTGTGAGGTGTGGACTTCAGTGGCATAAAAAGGAGGGATGGTTAATTCAGTCTGGTGGGGTTTCTCACAAAAAGCTTCACAGGGCAGGTGTTGCTTGAGTTGGATGTAGAAGATAAATAGATAGATAAAGGAGGGGTTCATTCTGGTTTGAGGAAACAATATAGGTAAATGTCCTGAGATGAGAACCAGTATGATAGTATGATAGTTACAGAATTGCAAAAAGTCCGGTGTGACAACTGCAGGTAGGCGGTTAGACACCTGTCAGGTAGGCCCTTGTACAAGATGCAAAAAAAAAAAAAAAAAAAAAAAAAAAATGTACATTTTAGCTAAGACTCTAGCTTCTCAAACTAGAGAGACTGAGGGTTTCTTAAACCACAGGATAAACATGCACTTTCCTGCAGGATCAATTTTGCTTGAGAATCGATTTTGCAAAAATGGGTTTAAAGCGTGTGACTTAGAAACTTCATGTCATAAGTGGGACTTTCTGGATCCTGATCTTCTGGGAGCTCGTTCACTCTTCTTACATTAGGAGTACTTAAGTGAGGGAGTTTGAGAAGTTCTATTAAATGAATCATATGCTCAGCTTTACACTTAAGAAAAATCATTGTGGCAGTAAGTAGAGGTTGATTTGAGGTGAGAGACTGGACACAGAATCACAGATTGGGGCTTTGCAATTGTCTTGGCAAGAGATGGCGATGAATGGCTGACAACAAGGGTGAGGGGAAGAGAAAGAGATTTGTGAGGAATTAGGAGGAAATAAAGTGATGGTTGTGGGTGTGACTGCTGATTTTTGTGTGGCTGCTGGATGACCACCAACAATTGGCAAATGGAAGAAGTCTGTGCAGAGCAGAAGGGAGATGACAAATTCAGTTGGGGACCTGCTAGGTTGAGGTTCTAAGGACCAAGCGAGCATGTCTGATAGGCAGCATGTTCAGTGAATACAAAGCTCAGAAAGGATTCCAGCTTGGAGGCATGGGCTTGAGGGGCATCATTGATCAGTGGTATCAAAACCACAGGGGCTAGGATTGTTCAGGGTGTGAGGACGTGAGGAAGAAAAGATGCTGAACTATCAAGAATAGATTCTGGGCCAGCCTGGCAGAGAAAATGGGTGTTAAGTCTTTTGAGATAATCGATCAGAAAGCTCTGATAGGAGCTCTGTAGAGAAAAGATTATAAATCTCAGATATATGAGCAATGAGGAGAAAGAAAAGCAGCTGCAAATTTTGTTTCAAGCCAATCTGTAAAAAATGCCTAAATGAAGTCCTAGAGGTAAAGTAAGCATATATTTGAGGGGTGCTTCTTTCAAAAAATGTCCTATCAGTTACCTTAGCCAGAGAGCTGCCTGAAATTCTCCTATTTGAGATTCCTTATATCTAAAACATAGTATCTCAGGCACCTTCTTTTTAAATGACAACACATCTGCCTGAGGTAACACACGTGGCCATAAGATAAGTTAACAGATTGCTAGGTGTGTCTGAACTGGGGGTCCTGAATCCTGGTTACCAGGGAGAGAGGTGTCGGGCAGGATGTTAAAAGGAGAAAATGGAGAAGGAAGACTTCTGCTACTTTGCAATTGTGTCGAAAATTGACCCAGAGCAGAAACTCCCAAGTGATTACAGGAATGTCACTGATGACTGGGGCTCAGGAGGAGATCAATAAAACAGAGTAAAAAAAGTAAGGGAAGGAAAGATGGAGAAGCAAGAAGGGCTGGCTACTGGAGGCGTCTGTAGCCTCAGAGGTGGTCGAACTGGATTAAAGCAGAAAAAAAAAAAAGCCATGACTCTCCTCACTTTCAGCCTGTCCATTGTCAGAATCTAAGTAATCACCCATAGTCAAGACCTCTAGCCTATGTGGAACCTTTATACAAATGGAGAAAGATGCCCTCTCTGGGTAGGCAGAGCACCTGGAGTAAATGGTTTAATAATTAAATGGCATAGAAAAGTGAGCGTCAGTCATTACCCCTTGGCTGGGCACCTTTGTGGGGTACGCATTGTGCAATCTTACATGGCAGCCCTGTGCATAATCTCATCATCCTAATATGACCATTGTTGTGTTTTGGAGAGATCATATCTTAAATTGGTGAGAATCTTAGTTGACATCTAAGATTTCAAATGTCGATGTCTTAATTATCATTACACTGCAGGGAGGCTTCTGGAGAAAATATTACCCCAAACGGTTTGTTTTGTCTATGCCATGTATGGGGAAACCAGAAGATCTGCCCATAATCTGGTCTGACAGGAAAGTAAACCAAAGAATCCACATGTAAACGACCATGAAGCCGACATGAAGAAGTTAGTTAGGACCACAAACCTCAAGAAGTCCAGAGAGGTCTGCTTACTTGAAAAAAAAAAAATACTAATGTTAAAACACCTGACATTAGTACAGCATTTTTACTTACTCAGAACTTTCTGTGCCTAATGTGTCATATGTGCCGTGAGTCTCACTTAGCCCCGTGTGGACCGGAAGTCAGGGCAGGCGGCACCACCTCCATTTGACAATTGGATAAAAGGAAGCACAAAAAGTTTTGATTGTACTGGGACTGAGACCACATGAAACCCTATCTCCAGTTTTGTGCTTTATCTTTCAGATTCCAATTTCTTCTCAAAGTGTGCAGTTTTTGGTTTACCTGCAAAGAACCTATTTATCTCCAGATACTGACTTGGAGAGCTCTCTTAGAGACTAGTTCAGGGTGAGAAGCCATCATATTAAAATAAATGAAGTTTGAACTGTGAATTGTCCACTGATGTCTTGTCTGGCAGCATGGATTTCAGCTTCACCTTTACAGCTCCTTGATTCACTCAACACTTCCTTCAGACACTTCTCTTTTGAACTCAGGAAAAATGCAGAGATTTCTCTGTTCTGAAAACCAAGCAGGATTTCCATATTTTTCTATTCAAAACTGTATAGCATATGGAATTGAAAATATTAAACAATGTTTTCACAAAAAAACTAAAGCTGGGTCTGAGTTTCCTTGGAGCAAAGAAAGGTTAATTATTGCATCAAACTTCAAAATGGGAGACATAAACAGAACATAACTGTTGGATGTTTTTTAATGAGTTCCCCTTCTAAACCCCAGAAAAGCACATGCTCTGATAAGTACTTTCCTATCGAAACTGACTTCCAGAGCTCACTAGTCTGAACAACTTGAAAGCTGAGGCTTTGGGAAGAGGGAGGGAAATGGGGGTCAGGGCAGAGTCTCTGAAGAAGCAGCCAAAAACATGGTATGTAATTGAAAAATTTTAAGAATGTTTCCCACAAAGACATCCAGTTGTTTTAAAGCCATTTTCACTAATGGAATGTTTGCAGAAAGTGGAAAGCTTAAACACTGTATCAATTTTCTCCAAATATTCTTGATCAGAAAGTGTGTTTGAATTGTAGTCACTTACTTAGTTGTAAATTGTAAATAGTAATTGATTCTCAACTAAGTTAACAGTACGTAGAATTTCAGCATGTGCAATTTTCCTTCGACACTCCCTTTTCTCATTTGCAACTCATGTTGGGGAGAATTAGAAAAAGCATTAGGGCTAGGTCTGGGAAATGCAGAGGAACCGGGATGCAGAGCAGAAGTGGTGGTTTGCCCAAGACGGCTTCAGAGGCATAAAGAACGAGGAAGAAAGGAAACCTGGGCTTGACCTAGAAACACACTCCAGCTTTGAGAAGATGAAGGAAGTGAAATGGGTGTGTGTATAAGGGGTTGCTGGCAGATACTTGGATTGAAGTCCTGATGAGAGGAACTAAAGTCTTAACCTTGGGGATTAGGGAGAGAATTATAATTACATTATGGTTATAGTGACTGTGTGTCTCTGGTACCGCTCCCTGATGTGAAAAGGAGTCATAATATCAGGGATGTAGTCACATTTGTATGGGCAGGGTGGGCTCTGAGGTGTGCCCTTTGGTTCTTGGAGCTGAGACACAAGAGCTTATCACCATACAGTGAAGCTGAGTATGGCCAAAGAGGCTCTCTCCCACTGCCAACCCCTGTATGTAATCCATTAATCAGCTGTAGAGGCACTGCTGCCCCTAGTGGCAAGTAACATATGGAGATTTTGGAAGAGTTAGTGGATGAGGCTGGGGAGTGTGTGTGCTTTTCCAGAGATGCCTGGCAGAATGGTTGTACCTGACAGAGCACATTTGTCTTCATATTGTTGGGCCTCTGATGTGTTCTTTTAGTGGCATCCAACCAGCTGCAGTTCAATGCATGGGCAAATTATCACTTCAACGTTATTTAGAAATATTTGATAAGCTACAGTTGGAGTTCGAAATCCATTTTATTACACAAATTTCAATGTGGCATTTGTCAATGAAATAAAAGGAAAGCTATTAGGTTCTTTACACATAATTTAAACTATTATAACATTTGAATGGTTGTGAAATAATTGTCTTACAAGTTATTTTTATTACCTGACATGCACAAAGTATTTTTGCTGGTAGTGACTATCAAGAATTTGGAGAGACTGTTTTTAATAAGTCTTGATGAATTTCATGTTCCCATTTCAATCATAAAATAAGAATAAAAGCACAAATTTCTCACTAAAATACCTGAAAATATTTTATTTGAAAGTTTTACACAAATTTGATACTTTGTATTTTTCTCATAACTGTATTTATGCTTTTTAAACCAAGCCCCACATGGACATCTTCAAATGCCATCCAGTTCACTCCATTTTTTGGTATGCCATGACACGAAAGGTTGGGAAACAGTGAGATAGAGGACTGGATTTTTTAAAAAGGCTGTTTGGTTGCCATCTATAACAAACAAAACATGCACAAAAACATCTATTAAACATTCAAAAAAGGGAGATCCTGAAAAATGTTTAACAAGCTAAAGTTAGAAAAGCAGAATTAATTTTATAGTAACTGGTTATTATTAATTTAATATGTGTGGAATGCTGTTAACATTATCTTCATTTGGTTTTCTGTCTTTATTGTTATACATTAGTGGACATAAAAATATTTATAAATATTTATAAGTGCTTTTATAGTTCATTTTGCCAAGTCCATTTTCTCTCTTGTGGTTGGGAGAAGAGCCACTAAAAGTTTTTTTTTTTTCATATCAGTGGGCTCATTTACTCATGTGTCTCTTTACTTAAATTTGAAAGCTGAATTTGGATAGGATCATGAAAATCATTTGCTATTAAGGTTTCAGAGAATTCTGGGCCTTATTTACTATAGAGGAAAATTAGGGCAAGACCAATGGCTCTCGACCTTTGAGAAAAATTATTTTCCTCCACCCGTCTATGCATTGTTTGCTGGTGATTTACATGAGGGGCTTGGCAGCTGAACCCTTTGCTGTCCTCTTACTTCCTCAGGTACGTGAAGGAAAGAGGAAGAAAAAAATGCAAAGGTGGTTGAGAAAGAGGAAAGTTGGGTAGGTCTCTTACTGTACACTTCACAAACTTCCCTCTCAAAGAATTCTACCCCATGTCTTTGAAGAAATTCCGTTATCAATTCCACAGTTTTCCTATGGGCACCAGCCAGTTGCATCAACATTTGACATTTTTAGGCTCTTTTATTCCAGATATCAGAACCTCAGTAAGTCTTTGATTATATTTTAGAATAGAAATAATATGCTTTTACCTTTTAACATGACAATTTCAGCACCAAGATGGGAAGCAGTAATTTGCAGTTCAAGTTGGGAATGGGAGCAACCTTCCTGAAGGCTGATGCTTACCCCACATCAGTAATATTAAAATCTCTGAAACTCTCCTAGCTCCCCAGACAGACCTACGTTAGCCCCGGGTGGCCCCTTTGTTTTCTCTCACATCTGCCTTCATATCCACTTGTAAGATGGCAGTAATAATTTAAAATCATACAGTTCACTTTATGACAGCCTTGTTCCCAACCAGTTTTGAGGTTTGAGAAGGAAATGGGTAGAGAGTTTTATCAGAGTAGAAGATAGCAGTGTAATCTCTCCACAAGACTGGTTTTATTTTAAAAGCTGAAATCAAATCTAATAAGGAACTCACCCTGAGAGAGGCATGTTGAAAAGCACAGGAATCCACCTAAAAGAACTCCCAATGACCAAAGTTGGAACAATTTGAGCAACAAAATAAGTAACAATAACAAGGGATTTTATAATCCATAAAATAAATATCCATGAAACCATACTGACATAAATGCTTAACTACATATGTAAATGAGAAAAGATGACAGCTCTTCCTTACAGACGATTTCTAATTAATTAATGTGGAATAAGCGAAAATAACTACCGTGGTAATATTGTAGGCAGGTCCACTATTGGATGCTAAAATTAAAAATGGGTAGAAATTTGAGGAGAAACAGGATATTTGCAGAGTCAAAAAGTATCTTCTCCAAGGTAATTACTTAATACAAAGAGAAATCCAAACTTTATAGTAGAGAAAACTGGCTGGTACCACCTTAACCAAGTGATCAAGTAATAATGTGTTAGCAATGTCACAAGCCTCCCAAAATGAAGCACTGAGGACCAAAAATTGCATAACTTCAATTTAAATATGGAAAAGCACCAAACAAACCCTGAGGGACAATCTCTAAAACAGGTGGTCGGTTCTCCTTAAAAATGGCGAAGTCATGAAAGACAAAGAAAGATAATAAGTTGTTGCAGATGGGAGGAGACTAAGGAGACACAACGTCAAAATGCAAAGTAGATTCTTGGATTGGATTCCAGAACAGAAAAAGAACATTAGTGGAAAAACTGGCGAAATCCAAATAAAATCTGTGTTTTGGTTAATGATATTGCGCCAATGTTAATTTCTTGGTTTTGATAGTGTACTATGGTTACACAAGACATCAACTTTAGGGGGAGCTCAGTGAAGGGTATATGGGAGCTTTCTGTTCTATTTTTGCCACTTTTTGGCAAGTCTCAAATTATTTCAAAATATAAAGTTAGCAGAAATTATCCTTCTAATCTGATTTCCGCATCCCCTACTCTAGTAAGTCTGGTATTAAGGACTCCTTTATTTGCCAAATTCTATTGTTTTTGTCTCTCTGACACTCTTGCTCTCTGACATTCTTGGCCTCTTCTTCCTAGGAAGGAAGAAAACATATGTGTGTGTGTGTGTGCGTGTGTGCGTGTGTGTGTGTGTGGAGAGAGAGAGAGAGAGAGAGAGAGAGAGAGAGACTTTAAAATGGAGTTGGAGCTGCCATCCTGGAGGAACTGCCTTGCGTGTCTTATGCCTCAAACTTTTGGAATGTTAAAACAGGGCAAAATAATCTTTGGACTGTACCTACAGCACCATTGTAAGCAACTGTTTTCAAAGATAACAAGAAAGCTGATATACGACTACCACCAGATTGGTGACTACTAGATCAAAAATTTAAAATATTCTTAGTTTTAAAGCATTGCTCGAAAATTCTATATTTTGCATTTCTTCTCCCTTGACTCTCTTGAATATCTTGAGCTAAGTAAGCATCAGCAAGAGAAAGCAGCAATACTTATCGCCTTTAGTCACTGGGGTTTTGGCTTCACTCAAATTAGAGGGATTTCCTGATATATTCATGTATCACATTTTAATGTAAAGAAAGTTGGTTATGGGGTTCTTATTAATGTATATTTTTTCTTTTAGGACACAGATAATAAAAAATCACCAACACCACAAATAACGACTCCATGAAGTCACAGCACAAATGAAAATGTTAAATCTTTAACATTGCTCTTGACCGAACAACTGAAGTATTTATTGTCTGAGCATTCTCTACTCAGAAGGTAAAAAGAGTCACATTCTGTAATTGTTTCATTAATCAAAATATCAAAGAAGGCCTAGATGATTATTTTAACTCAAAGAGATAGATGTTAGTGGGGCTCAGAAGGAATTTAATTTCCTGATCCAGGAATTAAACATACTGAAGTCATCTGCTCAAACCTTCTATTCTCCCTGTGTGACTTATTTAAGTACATTATTGAGTTTCCTATACCGTTTCCGGAAGCAATAGACACGGATATCTATTACAGGAAAAACGCAGGGCAATGTGTCTAAGACATTTTGGATAAATACAGGAATGCTCACCAAGAGATTGATGTACATCATCCCCCCCACCCCACTTTACATGTATTTAGAGCCATGTGACCACTTCTGGCCAATAAGCTGTGAGTGAAAATGATTTGGCACTCTGTACTGGTATGAATTCTCTTTGCCTCCCACAAGGACTGTTCTAGGATGATGTTTCCGATGATGGGATCTCTGTGAGCCTAGGTTCCTGAGTGACTATGTGCAGTAGGGCTACCCAACGGCAATGCACATATAACATGAGTGAAAAATTAATCTCTGTTGTATTGAGTCTGAAATTTTGGAATTGGTCACTGCAGTCTTGCCTTCCCAGACTTGGTCAATGTAGATTTATGAGAAAGACATCAAAAAACCACCCCAGAACATGGGCTCCCTTGCTCTGTTTGCTTTATTGGTTAGTGTTTGGAAGATCGAAATCAAACCTCCAGGGGGACATAGAGATTAAAGCACGTATACATTCTATTTTACAAACATTTTGGCCAGAGGACTCTGATACTTAGAGAATAGCTCCTTATTCAAGAATGTTAAAAGCATTTAAAAAGTATATTGTATGTCTTTTTTTTTTTTTTTATCATTCCTAATATTTCTTGGTACTACCAGTCTCCATTATATCCTTAGAGGTTACCAGAGTGTTTTGTGGGCTAGGGTCTTCAGGAAAAATTGATCTGCTTGGTGCCTGGTGTCCGTGAGGCTGCTATTTTTTTTTTGTTTCCTTTTGGCAATTCCAACCATACTTTACTACTTCAGGAAATCCAGAAGGACTAAGCACCTCAGAAACACCTTCTTAGAAGCTTTCAGTTAAGTTTTCAGGCTCTCTTGACCATGAAGACAGACTTCTGTTAGCCTGGGGGAAGAGTTCTCTCCAGTTTTGCTCTGTTGAAAAATTCCTTCAGAGCCTCATAAGCCAGCTCAGGACCTTTAGCTACAGAAATTAACACATACAATTTCAACTGTCCCTGTCCTCAATCTGCTTATAATTTGCCTAAGGAAAAAAAGCCATAAAACACAAATAGAATAACAATAAAACAAGTAAATAAGTACAGAGAAATACAGGAGTGGCAACAACAACAACACCCTCCTCTCAACAAAAAAAGAAAGAAAGAAAGAAAGAAAGAAAGAAAGAAAGAAAGAAAGAAAGAAAGAAAGAAAGAAAGAATTGGGAATTCACCCAGGGGGACAGTAGATTTTAACCTTAAGCCATAAGCCAATTTTTGGCAGATGAAGGTGGGCATGCAAACATGTGGCATGGTGTGTACAAAGGTGTGGTATGGTCAGGAGATATGACTGGAATAAAGCAAGAACAGGGGAGAAAAGCTTAGAGATAGGTTGAGAGCATTCTGAGGAAAAGCATTGAATTTTGGACTTAAAATTTAGAACTTTTGTTTCTAGGTAAAGAAGAGTCATGATTTTTTTTTTTTTTTTAAATACAGAAAGTGTAATATACCTGGTGATATTTTAGTGACGCTAGTCTGTCAGCCAGCTGCAAGGTTCTTTGGAGAGGTTGAGACCCGGAAGTGAGGATGCTTTCATGGTAGACTAATAGTTATGTGTGAAGAGAGGAGGCAGGTAATGAGGCTGTGATTAGAAAATGGGGTGCAAATCTGGAGTTGCTGGCTCAGTGATAATGATAATGGCACTGTTAGAAGCACATACATTAAGTCACTTAATTCTCAGAACAGCCTTTGAGGTAGGTGTTGTTATTGTTGTTTCAAAGGTTCAAAATCACAAATGAGGTTGTCACTTGCCCAAGGACTTACTAGATTTGGGTGCCCTCCAGTGACGGCCATAGGATGGCAATGGATGTCTGAACAATCAGGACTGCCTGATGAGCCTCTCCCCTGGATGCAGAGGAAATGCTGAGCTTATTTTGGGTGACATATCCCTTTGGGAAGCGAGGACATCGTCTTCCTTCATCCTCAGATTGCAGTGCTGCTTTGTGGGACCTAAGGGCTGATGGGGTGCCAGGTAGCTCATAACCAGGACATCTTTCCCAGGCTGAGTTCTTTAACTAGGACATCCTGAAATCTCAGTGAAACATGCTTATAGAAAGAAAGTGAATGTGCTTTGGGGCAGGGTTGCATCTGAGCCATGTACTGCCATTTTCTAGCTGTATACCCTTGCACAAGTTGATTAACTCTGTGAAGGCTTCATTTCTGTACTTGCAAAGTAGAGATGATAATAATTCTTTCCTCATAGGGTTGTTGTGAATATTAAAGAGAGTGAAGAGGTAAATTGTTCAGCACCTAGAATGTAATAAAAGCCCATTTAGTATCAGCTATTTTTTTTATTACCTGGCACTACCAGCTATTTTATTACCTAACTGTATTTTATTAAACATGTGTTAGGTAAACCAGCACAAGAAAAGAATACTGCAATTTGGAAAAATATTAGCATAGTTACAAAAGAAAATGCTATAGCCAGTCAAGACATACCCGATTTCCATCTTCTCTTTGTCAAAGAACCTTTCAACACATGCTCTATAGATAATAAAAAGCTCATTATTCTTTTCTTTTCTGGTTTGCAGTCCTCCTTTTCAGGAGTTTGACAAAAGGGGAAAGTGAAAGTTGCCTTATCTAAAACAGTGCAATAATTGGTTGTCTGAGCAGCATTTTGTATTTGATTTTCCCAAGGGGATAGTCCTGGGGCTAGACAGACTGTCTGGACCTCAAGGGCAGCTCTTGGCCTTCTTTTCAGAAACGTGCTTAACATATACTCATGAGATTCACACATCCACACATATACACATCCACACAGTATACACATGCAAAATATAGCTGCAGAAGAAGCAAGCTATTTTGCCTCTTCCGTGCAACTGAAAAAAGCTGATTAAAAAAACCCAACAAATCTCTGGACAACGGCCTTGATTCTGTCATTATTGTAAGCCACCAATTACACCCTCAGGTAAAGGAGATTGCACAATATTGATCTCTGAAACTGCTGTGGCAACCTCTTTTCTAGCTGGCTTTTTTTTTTTTTTGTCAGTTGAAGAGATGCTTTTTTTCTTTTTAAAGATGGCCACTTCCTTTCTTTTGATATTTGTGCTTCTTTATACATCACTACAAGAGAGAAAATATTTAAAATGTTTTATGCATGTGTCTGAAAACCAGTCAATGGCTGCCTGCTTTTTATTTATTTGTCATCGGTAGTTCCAAGATGCTTTTGTGGACTTTGAGCACCACCCAGTGGTAATGGGTAGCCAAAAACTTAAAAAAAAAAAAAGAATTTGGAGAGGGAAAAAAACAGAAGCAATTGATTACTTTTCTTTCAAATGAATTAGAGAAACTGATGTTTCAAAAGTAGGAATATGACCAAGTCGTTGCAAACACTGTGACTG
Organism: Eidolon dupreanum; assembly: GCA_028627145.1. NCBI lineage: Eukaryota > Metazoa > Chordata > Mammalia > Chiroptera > Pteropodidae > Eidolon > Eidolon dupreanum. Next base: position 120,978,771 of record CM053502.1, on the reverse strand, counting down.
TAATTCTGACCTTTTTTTTCTTCTCGCTTTTGTTCTTTTGGTTATTTTGTGCTGTTTTATTATACTGTTGCTGCCACATATCAAAATTAAAAAAAAAAACAAACCAAGTTTTTGTGATAGTATGTAGTTCTTATTCCCTGGAGCTGTTATTGAGATAATGTTTTAGCAGTCTAAAAATTGGATTGATATCAATGTGATAGAAGTTTGCACGTTTCCACCACCACTTCCTGAGAGTCTCTGAAAAGGATAATGGGACTCCAGTGAGGAGAGAGCTGCCTTGTCTGTCTATTGCAGCTTGGGCCTGCTACATTTTTCTTCTCTGTTGCTTTCTTCATGACACTGACTATCTTGTCAAGTAACCTAAATATATGTCTCATATAGGGCTCTCACAAATTGTTAGTTCATATCAAACTCAAAGCCACGTGGGTCTTTTAGGCAAGACTCGCTGCTAGTCCAGTGTCAAGTGCAAATGTCAGAAAGATCAAACATACGACCTTCTTTTTACTCGCATCAAGTTTCATCTTGTTGGTTTTAGTTTCAGCATTGTTGGGGACCACTGAAGTGTTTTAGTCACCTGGTATAGTTTTATGCCATTTAGAAATTTCAAACTATTGATAAAAATGTTGAATAGGACAGAGACAACAAATGCCATGGCAGCAAGCCAAGAGTTCTGTCCAGAACTCTTAATCAACATTTTGTGGCTATTGTAAAATTAAGAAAATAATCACAACTATAGTATTTGGATTATCCTTTCTACCTAGGCCTTGAGCTAGGTTTTTGACATGGATTATTTTGAAGATTTGTGACATTTATGCAAAGTAGGCATTATTATACTCATTTTAAAAGATATCAAACTGAAGAATGGAGAGATTAGGCAATATGTCCTACTTGGAAGTGATTGAGCTGGATTTACACACTTTTCACTATTCCAAATTGCCTCATTGTTTCATCTTCTGAAGGAATAGATCCCTAAAAGGAGATCCATGATCAAAAAGAACAGAGCAGTAGAATACAAACTCACAAAAGTTCAATTCAAAACAATCAGTATTATTGGTGCAGTTAATTCAATATTAAAGGAAATTGGGACTGCATTCATAATTGTTTCTGGGAATATGACAAAGTCACACCGTGATGAGAATATCAGTCTAGCTTTTGTCAATATTATTAATGGAGGAAGTACCAACTACTCATTAGTGAGTTAAATGTTTTCAAATTTATCTTAAAAAATCATATATCTCTCATACAGATGAGGACTAGCAATGGTGGTTCATTCTTGCACCTCCCCTAACCTTAATGGGGTTGCTTTTAACATTCTGCTCTTGTGATGCTTAAAGCACATTTCTATTTAATAGCTTTCATTAGGATAAAGAAGTTTCTATATCTGGCTTGCTGAAAGGATTTTTTAAAAAAGCAAATGTCTTTCTCATAGGTATAGAGAACAAACTTATGGTTGCCAGATGGGAGGAGATTTAGGGGGCTGGGTGAAAAAGGGAAAGGTGCTAAGAAGTACAAATTGGTAGTTATAAAAGAGTCACAGGGTTGTGAAGTATAGCATAGGGAATATAGTCAATCATATTGTAATAACTATATTTAATGCCAGGTGGGCACTAGACTAATTGAAGGGGGAATTACTTCATAAATTATATAAATGTCTAACTACTATGTTGTACAACTGAAACTAATATAAAATAATACTGAATGTCAACTCTAATTGAAAAAAGCAAATATTTTTTATGTGTCTAATGAAATGATCATATTAAACATTTTTACTATAAAATATATCATATTTTTAGAAAAAGTCTATAAACAATATGTGTACAGTTTAATATTAAAATGAACACCCATGGCTGAATGTATTTGTCAGATAAAGAAATAGATTATTATCAGTCCCTTAGAAGTCCACTGAGATTCCCCTATCTTCTCTCCAGAGTAATTACTGTGCTTACACCTGTGTTAATGGTTTGATTTTCTTCATGGTTTCACCATCCATGTACATATCATTAGAGTATATAATTAATTTTGTCTATATTTGAATTTGATACATGGAAGTACTGTATTCCATTATTCTTCTGTGACTTCCTTTTTTGGTTCAACATTGTTTGTGAGTTTCATCCACATCAATGCATGCTAGCTGTATGTAGTCCATTCATTGCTGAGAAGCTTTCCACTCTATGCCTATGCTACCGTGTATTCACTCAACCTCCTATTGATAGCCACCTGAGTTGCTTACAGCTTGGGGTTATTATAAACGCCATAGTACAAATATTCTTATATATATCTCTTAGAACTTGTAAGACTTGTGAACTTATAATCCTACTTCTGTATTTCTTCTCTGTGCTGGCCATGGAAGCACTCTGCTTAGATGTCCTTCAATACAACCTGCCCCGAGGAGTATGGCTGATTGACAGCTCCTGCTCCTGCACCTCTGGGTCTAAGGTGAGTTCACAGGAGGGAACACCCTCAGCCCCTTCCTGAGTTATCCCCAGCTAATGACTGAGCACAGTATAGGTACTAGAACTGTTTGACATGAGGATTGCTCTGAGGAAGAATTTTAGTGCAGGGTCTTACCATCAGCCTGGCTCAGATTTCTCAGAATTCCACTGTAGTCTAAGACTCTTCCTATCCACTCTTCACCTGATTGGCCCTCGATTAGGTCCTAGGCCCATAGGTTAAAGGCCATCAAACAAAGAAGGACAAGGGGAAGCATCAGAAACATCTTAAACTGCCCTGCCCCATCTACTAGTCAAGATAGTAAGACAAAATCACATCACATCCCAGACACTGGTGCCATAGGTAAAGAAAGGATGCAGGGATGGTGGTCCCTAACTTAATTTACAGTTGATCCTTGAACAACATAGGGTTTGAACTCTGTGGGTCCACTTATGTTCAGATTTTTTTCAATAAATATACAATCAACCCCCCTGTCCCTGGGTTTTACATCTATCGATTCAACCAATTGTGGATCTAAGACAATATATATTCTTTTAAAGTTTATTGGGGTAAGATTAGTTAATAAAATTATATAATTTTCAGGTATACATTATAATTTGACATCTGCCAAGACAATATTTTTGATCTGCAGTCAGAAATATGTGGGTGAAGAAGTCCTATTGTACACATTGTTCTATGCCATTTTATATAAAGGACTTGAGCATCTGTGGATTTTAATATCTGTGGAGGTCCTGGAACCAATCCCTTTCAGGTACTGAGGGGCAACTATAGTTAAGTTTTTGGGGAATCAGGTTATAGATGGATTTTTGGAATTTTGACTGCAAGCTTGGTGCTTCTAACTCTTACATGAAAGCCATATATGAAAGAATGAAACTAGACTGTCGTCTGTCACCACACACCAAAATTAACTCAAAATGGATTAAGGACCTGAATATAAGACCTGAAACAATAAATTGCACAGAAGAAAACATAGGTTCTAAACTCATGGACCTTGGATTTAGAGAGGATTTTATGAATTTGACCTCAAAGGCAAGGGAAGTAAAAGCAAAAATAAATGAATGGGACTATATCAAACTAAAAAGCTTCTGTACAGCAAAAGAAACCACTAACAAGGCAAAGAGAGAACCATCTGAATGGGAGACTGTATTTGCAAACAGTGCCTCCGATAAGGGCCTAATACCAAAAATATATAAAGAACGCATACAACTCAACAATAAAAAAGAACAATTAAAAAATGGGCAGAGGACCTTAACAGACATTTCTCACAAGAAGACATACGAGTGGCCAATAGACATATGAAAAGATGCTCAACCTCACTAGCTATGAGGGAAATGCAAGTAAAAACCACAATGAGATACCGTCTCATATCTGTTAGAATGGCTACCATCAACAGGACAAGTAATAAAAAGTGTTGGATAGGTTGTGGGCAAAAAGGAACCTTCATACACTGCTGGTGGAAATACAAATTGGTACAACCACTATAAAAAACAGTATGCAGTTTCTTCAAAAAATTAAGAATTGAATTATTTTATGATCCCATGATCCTTATTCTGGGTATTTACCCAAAAAACTTGAAAAAGTTTATCCGCAAAGATATATACACCCCAGTGTTCATAGCAGCATTATTCACTGTGACTGGGTAGGGAAACAACCAGTATCCTACGATGGGTGATTGGATATAAAAGATGTAATACACATGTACAATGGAATGTTAATCATTCATAAGAAGAGATGAAATACTGCCATTTGTGACAACATGGATGGATCATGAGATAATCATGCTAAGCAAAATAAATCAAACAGAAAAAGTTGAAAACCACATGATATCACTCATATGTGGATATAAAACTGAAAGCAACAAACATGACAAACAGAGACTTATGAACATGGACTGTGGATTAGTGGTTATCAGAGGAAAGGGTGGGGAGGTAAACAAGGGTAAAAGAGTCAAATATTTGGTGACAGAAGATAATTTATCTTTGGGAGGCAAACACACAATGCAAAATATACATGGCTTACTGTTGAATTGTACACTTGAAACTTATTTGATTTTATTAATTGTCATCCCAATAATTTTTAATAAAAAAGGTACGAAATCGTTATTCAAATACAGAATCAACTGTATTTTATTCTGAAAGTTGGTACTTTCTCATTGATATAGAAAGTTCCGTACTCTCCTTACAACCAGATTGCCAGATGGTCTTTTCCGACTTAAGTCTCTCCCTCTTCTAACCCTCCTTTCACAGATATAATACATGGTATATTCCTCTAATTCTGAATTTTTTATGTCACAGAAGATTTTGAGGTCTTCACATGACAAGCTACAAAAGTTGCAGGACCCACTATAAAATGAAAATGCAGGGCCCCTGTTTTCAAAATGCAATAAAAAAAATGTAAAGTTTTTTTTTTTTTTTACTTCCTCAGTTTCTTTCTCCAGTTGTTATAGTGATTTTTATTTGCTACTTAATGACATTCTAAGTAAAGAAAAATTAAAAATTGAAATTATCATGAATTTTTATTATTTATCTTTATATTGTGCAATGCCAGGATTTAAATGTAAGAGCACTTATCTTGTATGCTGAATCACTGAAATTACACAATTTGTATTTCATAGTTCATTCACAAATGTATATTTGGTTCTCTTCAGTACATGAAAACACTTCACAAAACTAACTCAACAGTTTTTCTTTCACTTTTTGAAACACTCACATTCTACCAACATCTCCTATCTTCATTAACTGGTAAATAAGAAAAGTCTGAAATGAAAAAATAAAAAAAGCTTTGAGTTACTCTTTTTTCTCTTTTCCTTCTTAGTCACCATTTTCAGCTTCAGTGATTGACTAATACAAAGAAGTAACAGTAAGAACGTATCACGAGAGCCCTCAGTCACCAATATTTTTTAGAATGTCATTGCCTCCTTTCTGTGGTCAAAGAAAGTTCTGGTTGGATCAAAAGATGTAGCCTCTAGGAGCTCTCAGAGCCCCACTCACTCAATCAAAGATGTAGCATTTATTTTGTACTTGCTTTTAGTATCTCTGAGCTTCCACATATTGTGGATCCACTGGAATTCTGTGTTGTCAGATTAATGCTATAGGCAAATAGAGCAGCAAGAGGAGGAAACACCCATTGCATGTTGTGAGTAGCCCCCCGCTCAGGTACATGCTCAGTTGTCCTATTGGACTTTACTTATAAAACACAAATTCAAAGATAAAATTCATAAGAATTTGAAGACAGTAGCAGCAGAACATTAAACAAGTCTGAAGGAGATTTGACTTCTGAGCACGGGGCCCCGTGGATGGATTGCATGCCCATAAAGCTGACCCTGTGCTGTCATTTGTTTCTGGAACTTTGTACATAATGTTCTTGCTACTTGGAGTTCTCTCCCTTTTGCCTCCACTTCCTCTGCTAACTCCTACTTATCCCTCAGGTCCTGGTATGGATCTCAATTTCCACAGTAGTCCTGATTCTAATTCTATCGGTCTGAGGTAGGGTTCAGTCAGGCATGACTTATTACTTTTTCAATCAGTTAGGGTTGAGAATCATTGAGCTGCATAATCTATGCATGCAGATTATTATTAGCAAAATTGATATAACCTTTCTCTACCTCAGCCTTTTCATCTGTGACATGGGCACACTGGATCAAATCCTCTTTAATTAATTTTTCAGTTCAAGTACCCTAAGTTTGGATAGCAACCATTTCTCTTCTATGCAAGAACATTTCAACAAAATTAACTCTTACATTTATGCAAGTAATTCATCTTTATTGTAGAAAAATTATAAATAAAGATGAATAGAAAAGAAAAAGTAAAAGCCATTTACTGACATATTATAAACTTTCCATACTTTCAGAGTGGGTATATGTGTGTGTGTGTTAAGCTTATCTTATTTTTATTATTAGTTGTTTGAGAGACAATTTAAATAATACCTGTCTGATATATTGGCTGAAAAACTGAGTGGAATAACATTGTTTACTTTGCACTGTTTGTGGGAATGTAAATTGGTGCAGCCACTATGGAAAACAGAAAAAAATTAAAAATAGAACTACCACATGATCCAACAATTCCATTTCTGGGGTTATATCCAAAGGAAATGAAAACATTAACTCAAAAAAATATCTGTCCCATGTCCCACTGCAGTGTTAGTTACAATAGGCAAAACATAGAAAAACCCTAAGTGTCTATTGATGGATGAAAAAACGGATAAAGAAAATATGGCAGATATACCACAGAATGTTATTCAGCCAGAAAAAAGGAAATCCTACAATTCGCAACAACAATGGGTAATAAACTCACTAGTGATCCAGAAATGCAAATTAAAGTAAGACCAAGATGTCATTTTATAACTCAGACAGATGGAAATTAAAAAGCTCAATAATACCTGTTGCTGGCAGGGATGTAGGGCAAAGCATTCTCATTTGCTGCAGGAGAAAATATGCATTGTTATAACTTTTTAGTAATATGACATCTAGCAATGGTATTAAAATAACAAATACAAAATTATGAACACATATTACAATACCTATAAATACTTAACACTCTGACCCAGAAACTTCACTCCAAGGAACCTACCCCTTATAAATAAAAGTACCACTATTTAAAATATTTGTGCAAGAATGTTTAGTGTAGCATGATTTATTAGTAGAGAAAATCTAGAGATAAAGTGAATATCCATCATGCAACAGCTAGATTGCGAAATTTTAAGCAGCTATTACAAAAATTGAATTAGATTTACCTATTCAAGTTGATTTGGAGGGATTTTCACATGTAATTGAGACTAGAGCTATGAAAAGCACAGGCAGTGTTGATTTACTAGGGGTATGCAGTAGACCTTCCTTAGTGGTCCTATAATCTGGTCTGAATGATGAGTAGAAATTAGCCTAAATTATGCCCTAATTAAACCAGTGCCTCTTTTCTGTATCCTTTTTGAGAATTCTATCTGATCACAGTACATGATATTTTCAATATGTACTCACATTTCATTCAGCAAGTCAACACATATTTCCTTAGTGCTTATTGTGTGCTAAACACTGAGTGAGGCACTATGATTTGTATAAAGATAAATGATGCCCACTGACAGTTCTCAAGGAGATTTTGGTTTGTGGTGAGAGACAAACACCTAACATTTAAATTAATTGGGTTAAGAGCTAAAATAGAGGTATTAACAAAGTGGGTGAGAGGCGCGCGCGCGAGAAAGAGAGAGACCAGGAAACGTTTTTAGAAGCAGTGACAGCTGAACTGGCCTGAATAGCTGAGGGAACAACACAGACAAGGCTTGGAATTTTAATAGTACTCCATGTCTTTGGGATATGGGGAGTAGTACAATGTGTCTGGATACAGAGCATGTGGACAGGTGACGATTACAGGTGTTTTGAGATCAGGTCATGGACAGCCTTGAATTCTAGGCTAACGAATTAGAATAGGGGCCTAATATGATCTGACATGTGCATTTTAGGAACTTCCATGTAGGTCAGTGTTCAGGATGAACTGAAAAATAGAGGCTGGAGGTGGAGGCAAGTAACTTTTGAATTTACACGACAGTCTTTGTGACAGACATGGGAAATGATGAGACCCTGGACCAGGGTTGGGGACGTGGAAATGAAATAGGCAGGAAGAGGTGGGTTAGTGGGATTCTGAAGCGACTTAAAACATTTGACAATTGACAAAGGGATGAAGAGAGGGTTTGTTGAAAGTGATTGAAATTTTTGGTATGAATGAACAGGAGGGAGCAGATGCTATGAACAAGTACGGGAAGAAGAAGGAACAGAGTTGTGGAAGGTAATGAGTTTTATGTGAGATGCCAGTGGGGCAATTATCCATTTATTTCTTCATTCATTCCACTCACAGGTAATAACTGAATGCTTACTTTGCACCAGTCACTGTTTTAGGAACCAAGGATATAGAATTGAACAAAACAGAACAAATTCTTGTCCTCAGGAGCTTGTATGGAGAGATAGACAGTAAACAAAATAAATAAGTATATTTGAATATACCAGGGACATTTCCACTTCTAGGCCTTTGTAGCTGTCATTTTCTCTGCCTGGAACACTGTTTCATATATTTTAGAAGTGGTAAGTGCTATGGAGACATGTAGGGTAGGGTAAGGGAACAGGGAATACAGGAGTCTTGGGTAGTGTGTGTTGCTGTTTGAACGAGTGTGGTAAGGACGATCGCATTGACATCAGAGAAAGATGTGAAGGAGTCAAGGAAGCGAGCCATGTATTTATGTGGAAACAGTGTTCCAGGCAGAGAAAATGACAGCTACAAAGGCCTAGAAGCAGAAATGTCCCTGGTATATTCAAAGAACAAAAACAAGATGAGTCCAGGCCATTCTAATGACTTTGAAAATAAACAAGTAAACACATCGATATAAAGACGTCAAACACACTGGTGGAAAAACTCTCTGGAGTTCAAGAGGGAAATTTGAGCTGGTGATACAGATTCAGGATCAATTCCATAGACATGATGGTGGAAACCAAGATAGCAAGGAGAGAAAAGGAAGCTGAGTGAAGGACAGACTGTTCTAGAGGTCCCAATTGTAGGATGTGGGCAGAGGTAGAGGAGCTGGTGAACGACGCCAAGAAGGAGTAGGATGTGTGAGAATTTTGCTGTGAAGACTATATGAAATTCCACAAGCAAGACAGATTTAAATATTTTTACTTAATGAATTTATAAGCTATGATTATTAAAAATCATAGTATATTCAAAATTATCCTGGAAAATATCCTATAGATAGGATCTTGTCTAATTAGGGCAAGTTTTGCCAGAATGCTAAGTCCAGTGTTGGCAAAGATTCCACCTCCCTGTGGTTTCTTTCAATTCCCTGTGTTTTCCTTTTGTCTCTTATATTATTAGCTTTGAAAACAGTAGTTAAGTTATTCTGGGCAGTTACTAGGTAAGTATAGATGGTTTTGTGTGGTTGCTGGGTGGCAAGCTCTGTGACACAAACTTGATTTATACTCATAAATCAAGTTTATCCAAAGCATGGAGACTATCCACCTCTTTACAGGACCTCTATTTCACTAACCAGTTTTCCTTTTCCCTCACCCACTCAACTATAGCAAAACACCTGAGTGAACTGTCATGGATCATGATCAATAATCTCTTACTTGCTCCTGGAAACAACATATTATTTCTTCTGTTTGTTCCTGGGTACTATTCATATGCAATAAACCCAGCTGACATATGGTTCCATTGATTAGGAAGCTTAGTGACTGAAGGTGTGTAGGGAAAAATATCGCTAGGGGTCAGGTCTCATATATTGTATGGGTTTATTTCAAATCAACCATTTTTGGTCTCTCTTTACAGACCAAGCAAACTAGTTAAATGTGAGTTATGGCCACAAAACTGAGGGTCTTCTAGTTTTCTTATTTCTACTTCTTTTGTTAAGTGGAAGGTACTAGTTGACAACATTGTCATTAGCAAAACCTTTCTTTGATCCAAATCCTGTCTTAATTATTTAAAAGCCATATAATTATGAGCAAATTAGCTCTTTAACCTCATTTTTTTCATCTATCTCCCAGAGTTGTTTGTGAAGGTTAAGTGAGATAAGGCATGAAGAGGACATTATACAGTATTGGTAATGATTAAAAGTTTGGAAGAGGTTACGTCTGCTGAAATAAATTCACACCCACAAAGAAGTTCCAGAGTTGCTTATCTTTCAACCTAACTACTGAATTCTAAATAAAGGGGTTATAATTACATATTACTTGTTAAGCGTCCAGAAGGATTGAATTTACATTATGTAATGAGAAACCACAGAAATCCCAGGTTGAACAGACTTGGCCTTTTCTTTGTCTTCTGGCTCATGAAGGAGGTCCATTGGATATCTTATTTTTATAATGTGAACTTAAGCCTATGATATGATAGGGCCCAGTTCACTATCTAAGTGACAGGAAGTCAGAGTATTTTAACTGTAGAAAAGCTAGAGTATAATTTTCAACAACTTCCTCTTGTGTCGGATTCAATTTCTAATAATCATGAAATTAATCTTAGTCTGTTCTCTCCCAGGATGTAATGAGTTATTAAATAATATTTAATAATTAGTTGATGGGAAGAGAGAAATCTATTTTTCATTTTTATTAAGTATATGCTTTTAAAAATTCCCTCTATTTTTCCCTCAGTGACATTTCCCTAACCGGTACACAAGTAAAATTATTATTGTTTTAACATGAAGATTTGCATCTGTTCAATTTGAGAATGTCCATCATATTTTTATTTCACCCAGCTTCTAGTTTTCAAAAAAAGCACAACAACAACAACAACAACAAAAACCCCAATGGCTGGCATGTAGTCAAAAAATTTCCATATCTAACTGAACTGCCTACCATATATCTGCATTTAAAGGGAGTGTTTCTTACTTCAGTTCATTTTTACATCACATTTCAGAGAGTCTGAAATCTGGTGGAAAAATATTCTTCAGAGATAGAGAGTTCCAGTATGTCACTCAAGATTCCACTGAAAATATTAAAGCTCTTTTGTCTTTTAAGTACCTCCAAACGAAACAAGCATAAAAATCTCAGAAAAGAAAACTTGAGAAGTAATAACACTGTCTGAAGACTTAACTCTGAAAATATTACCAGTATTCTCTCCAGCATATTTATTTGTGTTGAGTCTCCACTTAGTTGTCAGTTTTTGCCTCCTCATTGGCTGATGAGAAAAATAATTCAATGTAAGTTTTGGTATGAAGGTGGATTTCAGCCTGGAAAAAGTTATGGAGAAATCTATCCAAATACTTTAATGTTAAGCAAAAATAATCAAGTATACAAAGTTTAAAAATATCCTATTATCTAATAGGAATCAGAAAAAATAGACATAATAGTTACAATAATAATTGTAACTATAATAACATTAAAACAGAAAGATTTTATCAGTGACATAAAAGAATAATTTATTTTGGATGTGCTACAGCTTAATTTTATGGTTCCCCCTTGGTTCAATTTTGGAATGTCTGGGGGCTTTGATCCATGATTAACCCAAATAATTGCCAACTTTCTGTTGAGAAGGATTGAACTTTGAATGATCTTTTTTAGCTATAGTATGCCATCTGCTTGGTGTATTCAATAAAACAAAGAAAAAAATCTCATTCTACCTGAAAGCTTTCATTGTTTCACTAGATTTTAAGTAACTTTGCAAGTCAAAAGTAAAAGATACTGGACTTTGGCGCTTGTATTTCAGCCATCAGTGTATTTCAGTCATTTGGAATACATTACAGTTTTATATTAGTAAAGCCCAGCTGGTGAAAACTATTGAATTTCTACACTTCCATTTATGAGACAATCTCTTAAATTTCTGAATTGGTTTCTGGACTGCAATCCCCAAATCTCCTAATGTTTAGGAAAAATAGAAAATCTAGCAATGGCCAATTTAAACAAAGGATCATAGGGATTAAAGTCAAGGGATAAGGGGAATAGTAGGCTATTATTTGAAATCTCATGGTGTGTCAGTTATCTTTTACTGAATAATGAAATATCCTTCAACTTAGTAGTTTAAAACAATGGTCATTTATTTTGCTCATACTTGTTTGCATCGGCAATTTGGAACATGCTGGATGATTCTTTTGGTTTAGGCTGGCTCTCATGTACGGGTAGTCATCTGTCAGTTATTCCTACTTCCAGGGGTGGGGTGGCTCTTGGCTTGGGTGGCTGATTAGACCACATGTCTTCACACTGTGGTGGTGGGAGCAAGAGGGGACACCCCAGTGCACAAGTGATTTTCAAGCATTTGCTTGTGTCATGTTTGCTGGCATCTCATTAGTCAAAACATGCCCCATGGCCAACCTCAGAGTCAAGGACATTCAAACTTACATGGCAAGGGCAGTTTGGATACAGTGAAAGGAATCACGTGTGGCCATTTTTCCAACTTACTGTATATGGTTTACAAAATAAGATCAACTTGAATTAAGTGGGGAATCCAGTTATGTAATTTTGGCACAACCGAAAAGCTATCATTCAATAAAAAGTTATGGAGTATGCTTGATGTCAACTATAGATACGTTCAGCTAAAATGAATACTTTATCCAAAAACTTTTGGGAATGCTGTTTGGATTATTAGGCTACGTGGAATTCAGTCAGACAGAGTTAAATGAGTTCTCTCTGCTCGGAGTTATGTGGTCTACCCTGGAAAGTGCTGAGAATCTTTGCTTAAGTTCTAGCTGCTTGTATTAGGCAATTCAATGCAATCTATTCAATCGTTTTATATCTAGAGTCTTAGTAAAAGTACATATTTTTAGCTTATATGTTTTAAGTGTGTATATAATTATATCATAGATGACTTTTAGTGGAGTGACAGTTATAAGGGCAAGTTCGAGTAAGATACTGTGATTCTGAAGGGTTGAGAATTGTTGATTCACAGAGCTAAAAGAAGCAGTTTTTCACCACTGCCTAATATTGGGGTGAGGCTGAAGTGTGACACCTGTAGCTCATTTTTGGAAGAGGGCAGAAAGTGCTTTTAGATGATAGGATTCAACTGAAAAAAATTCAATCACTGTCCCACCCCCATTCTACACCCACCTATTCTTCCCAAAGCTTTGCTTTAGTACTTCAGAAAATTCGGGGTTTGAATTTATTTGATTTTAAGAAAAGAAATTAATTTTGTTCTTATCATCTAAAAAATTAGCACCAATGTACATAAAGTTAAATTGTTTTCTCACTTAGTATTTCAAGTAAAAACTTTCTTTTCTACATGAAAACTTCCTCAAGAGAATTTTTTTTGACTACTGCTCAGTAGTAGGAAATTCTTTCCATTTCTTTTAAAGGAATTTATAAATTTTCAAACCCCTTTTATGTTTTTTTCTTGCTCTCACATACTTGTGGCTCTAGGATTGGTTTGTGATGTCAAGCATGAATAAAATGCCAGATGCAGCACAACCTTAGGAATTAGCATTATCTGGGAAGGTTGATTTGAAGTAGTGAAAGGTTTGAACTGAAGCCACTTTGAAGAGAAAAATATTTATTAAATTATATTTCCACACTGTGTTGAGCTCTTTGGTTGCTTAAAAAGCAGTAAAAGTCAACAGTGCCTGACTTAAAGGAATTTACACTCCATTTCAAGACCCACTTATGAAAATAACTTATGAAAAGCTTCAGTGTGTAGCAAGAGTAAGTGAAATGGATCTTGAAAGAAGCTTCTCCAATTTCTAGATTCTGCTTTGTTATAGTCCACTCCAAAGTGCGAGGTCCTGAGGCACCGAGGACAGAAGGGGCAAGCCAGGGATCATACTGCCGTGCAGTATCCAGGGGCCACAAGAAGAATGGCCTCATAGAAGTAGGGGGTTGTACTAGGAAGGAATAGGAGGCAGGAGCGAGTACAGAAATAGAGCTGGATTAAGGAGGGCCTTGACTATCCAAATGAGGATTTGGGGTGTGATTTGCTTATATTATGAACTCAGAAATGATTGAAAAGAAATATTTTTAAAAATTAGAACACTGAATATCTAGTTATTTGACTAGAAGATAGGCAGCGAGTGCCTGAAGGGAGAGTCTGCCACGCTGCTTCTACGACAAGAGAAGAGTAATTAGAAACCAGCTCATTACTTATATACCAATGGCAGGAGTTAAAATTTATTCTCTATAGGTTCCCCAATTCTTCTGTAATCTTGTTAATACTTGTAATTGCTTCAGTAATTCCTTTTGCATGAACGATACAAGTGGAAGTTTCAGATTCTTCAGTCAAATGACACCAATTTCAAATGACTGGTATTTGAAACATTACTTATATTGAATAGTTACCTGAGAAATCTGAAGAGCTAGAGATCAGAATTTAATTCTTTATTTTCATCTCAGTCAGTCTTAACATCAATCAGGGTACTATTACTGCAGTAAAGGTGTTACTGTGACTGAATTCTGTTTTTTCCCACCCCCCAAGTTCATATGTTGAAATCTTAACCTGTTTGGAGACAGAGCCTTTAGGGAGGTGATTAAGAATAACTGAGATCCTACTGGTGGGACGCTAATCTGGTAGGATAGGAATCTCTAGAAGAGGAGAAAGGGACACTTGAGAGCTCTCCCTGTATGAGTACAGAGGGAGGTCACTGAAGGCACAGTGGGAAGGTGGCCATCTACAAGCCAGGCAGAGAGACCTCACCAGAACTTGAATTTTCTGACACCTCGATCTTGGACTTCTAAACTCCAGAATTGTGAGAAAAAAATTTCTGTTATTTAAGCTACCCAGTCTGTGACAAAGTAGCCTCCCCTTATCTGCAGTTTTTCATTCCAAGGTTTCAGTTATTCAGTCAATTGCGTTTTGAAAATATAAAATGGAAAATTCCAGAAATAAAAAATTGGTAAGTTTCAAATTGTGCACTGTTCTGAGCAATGTGATGAAATCCCGTGCTGTCCCCTTCCATCCCACCTGGGACATGAATTGTTCCTTTGTCCAGCATGTCTATGCCGTATATGCTCCCCATCCTTTAGTCACTTAGTAGCTGTCTGGGTTATTAGATGGACTGCCACAGTATCGCAGTGCTAGTATTCAAGTAACCCATATTTTACTTAATAATGGCCCCAAAGTGCAAGAGTAATTTAAACTTCACCACAGGTATACATGTATAGGAAAAAACATAGTACATATAGGGCTTTGTACTATCTGTGGTTTTAGGCATCGATTGGGGGTCTTGGGATGTATTTCCCTTGGATATGGGGGTTACTGTGCTTTGTTATGGTAGCCCTAGCAAATTAATACAGACAGTGACTTCTAGAATGAAGGACAGTAGGGCATGTGGGCTGTGGCTTACAGCTGCTTGGTCGGTTTTGTTGTCCATACTGAGTTGCAGGCATGGGAAATATCTAGGGTGGCGGGTTTCAATTAAAATCACTTTAAAGAGTGTGAGGTCCCATATCTTTGTCATCATTATGTACACATAGCTCTCAAGTGTCAGGGGATAATTTCTCATAATACATTGTCAAGGACTATTGTAAACTTTGATCACGAATGAGAAATTCATGAGAAAATTTCCCTGAGGAAATCCACACTTTTGTGCACATGAGAGTAGTTATGCTTCTTAAAATGGAGTATTGATTCACAGGCTCTAATTGAAGTTGGCGAGTGATTGATCTCTTGACAGTAGCGGGGACTGACACATCTCTGCCTAGTGAGTAGATTGCCATTTGGTTGATGAGCATTATTTTATACTATGCCAGTAAGCTCTTTCTCCTGAACAAAACTGCGTTGTAATTTGTATTTATATAGTAGTTGGTTTCCAGGCAGAATCACTGTGATTTTGAAAGGTGATTTTGACCCACACATCCTAGAACACTTTCAGGTTTTAGATTCCCTTCAAAATCAATTCGTAAGATTCTAAAGTTAAAGCTGGTCTTCCAGAAACTATTTATTTTGTGCTACAGGTTACATAAAAATAATAATATTGACTTCCTCCTTTCCTTCCAAAATGCTACATATTTTTATCTCTTTGCTATGGGGGGAAAATCTATGAATTCAAGCAAAAC
Source organism: Eidolon dupreanum (assembly GCA_028627145.1). NCBI lineage: Eukaryota > Metazoa > Chordata > Mammalia > Chiroptera > Pteropodidae > Eidolon > Eidolon dupreanum. Next base: position 120,962,879 of record CM053502.1, on the reverse strand, counting down.
CTATTAAGATATCTTGTTTTCAGATTTAAAAAAATATATTTTAGTAAGATAGTCACTGTAGTTTCAAAATTAGTTCTGGTCATTTGAAATAGAAGCAATTTAGCCTCACCTGGTCTGATTTTAACTCGGAGTTGGTGCTCTCTGTGTGGCTCATGCCCAAATGCTGTTCTTTCTTTCATGGAACATTTCATGAATTTTTCAGACACCTCTCCTCATCCCTGGCCAAAGCCTTCAACTTTTCTCTGAAGTTGGCTTGATGTTCCCTGGCTGATCCCTTCCAATGCCTGCTCTTGTTTATGCCATGCAGGCTTTCTTCGTGGCTCACCGCGTTTCTCCAGCAGTCTCTGGGGTAGGGTCCTTCAAGTTCGCTCAAGCCTGACTGTATTCTGTTATGCCCAGTCCAGCCCTTTGGAAACTTGCCCCCTTGGCTGACTATGGGTGCAAATGAAGCTTTCTCACATCTCAGTCTTCTCTCTTGCCCCTGCAGTCAAAAGCCACTCCATTCAGCCTTTTACCTTAAGATTTTCCAGAAAAGAACAGCTCTCAGTTTCTGCACTCCAGCCCCAGAGGACAGAGGTTAAACTCTCCCATGGTCGCACCAGGCAGACTAACATTTGCCTGCTTCTCAGTAAACATTACCCCCGGGTGCCCTTCCTTATTTTCTACCCTTGGTCCTCCCAGCAGGCACCACCATTCTCTCTAGATAGTTATTTGAAAGCTCTGTCCTTTGGCTAGTGGCTAGGGTGGCACTCTTCTAATGGGAGCTGGGGTAGAAATGCGTAACACTGACAATTCTATTCAAAGGCCTCACTAATAATTTTAAGTAATTTCTTAGCTTTCCAATACCCTGGAGATTGTGCTAAGTATTATAGTTTTTATTTTTTCATATGCTTCTTAGCCAGTCCTGTATGTGTGTTTGGCACCTTTCTTTAGCATGCAAGGATATGAGACACCTATTAGTTTCAGCTGAGATTAGAAAATGTCCTATTTATTTAACATTCTAAGAAGAATGATTGAAATTGAGAAGGGGAGAAAAATGACATAATATTAATCAAAATGAAATCTAAATTTAATTCATCAACAATTTATAATCAAGATAGAAAAGCATTACAGAAAAAAATGTTTTATAATTGTGAGCTTTTCAAAGTGTGATACTGGGGACAGTTAAACATAGGTAATAAATCATACTTTATCTTAGGCATCTTTTCTGAGAGCTCTTATAGGATGTGTATGTGAATTGCCAAACTACAGGAAACATATAAGAGAGTACAACTTAGCAAAGCATTCGCTTCAATAGTGCAGCATTTGATTTTGGGTTTATTAAGTGTCAAAGCTAAGATAATGAGAATGTTAATTGGCCTTACAATTAAATAAATAAAAATGAATGAATGAAATACACAAAATTTTGTAAATAACAATGAAAATTTGATAGAACAGAAAATTTGTATTTTAGAATAGTTTTAGATTCATAAGAGTTGCAAAGATAGTACAGATAGTTCTCAGATACTTTGTATGCTGTTTCTTCTATTACTATTTTATACAAGTGTGATACATTTGTCATAAGTAATGTATATATAATGTATACGAGGCCAATGATACATTATTATTAACTAATGCCAATGCTTTATTCAGATTTCCTTAGTTTTTAACCTATTTTTTTTCCTGTCTCAGGTTCCCATCCAAATACTGCATTACATTTAATCATCCATCACGTCTCCTTAGGCTCTTCTTGACTACGACAGTTTCTCAGACTTTGTTTTTGATGACTTTGACATATTTGAGGAATATTGATCCAATATTTTGCAGAATGTTACACACTTTGAATTTTCCCTGACTAGATGGCAGTATGGGTTTTGGAAGACTACAGAGCTAAAACACTAGTCTCATCACATCATATTGAGGGTAGATGCTACCATCATGACTTGTTACTGTTGATGTTAACTGTGATCACCTGGCTGAGGTAGTGTTTGTCAGGTTTCTCTATTGGTATAGTCACTCTTTTGTCCACCCTTCCACATCATATTCTTTGGAAGGAAGACATTTTGCTTGGTCCACACTTAAGTGATGGGAGTTATGCTCTAGCTCCTTGAGAGGGCACTATCCACATAGACCGTTTGGAATTCTGTATGGCAGTTTTTCTATTCTACTTCATTTACTTATTTGTTAAATTAATTCTATCATTATGGATGCATGGATATTTATTTTATACTTTGGGCTATAATCCAATACTAGGTTATTTATTTTGTTTCTAAAATTGTTCCAACTTTGGCCACGGGGAGCTATCAATTGGCTCTCATGTTCTCTTGACATACTCCCATCATTTTGTTTTTTGAGCACATCTTTGCTTTCTAGAACTACAAAAAGCTTTAGGCTCATCTTGTATATTTCCTGATACAGCCCTAGAATCAACCACAAGAGCTTCCGTAAGGAGCCCCTGTTTCCCGTATTAGAGAATATTAGAAACTAAAAGCTGGGTACTAGGAGTACTCCTTGCTACAAAGGACTAGTTGTATATTTAAACTTTGGATTTCTCATGGTGTTATGAAAGAAGTAAAAACATTGGTAATGATTGTATATGTGGGTCTGTCTGTGTAGATCAGAGATCAATGAAGAAATTTTCAGCAACACTAGCACCTGAAGACCAGAATCTGAGAGAGGTTTTAAGAATTAAATGATGAGGACCTTCAAGGCAATTAGAACAGACTTTCTGAATTGGAGGTGGAGACTTTTGTTTTGAGGAGAAGTTGGAAATGTCCTAACCTTGAACAATTGAATTTCCTGAGACAGGGAGAGCACACAAGTAGATGTTTCCATGAGTGTTGGAATCCTGTGTCCTATTTGTGTGTAGCACCTAAGAGATGGCAGGATCTTGGATGGGCACCTTGGCGTTGCTCTACTAAGTGTGGAGGCTTTGGGTAACCTTAGAAATCCCCAAAGCGGAATGGTGTCAGGGAAGTATAATGACTGTCGTGCAAGACATCTTCAACGATCCATATAGTTTGGGAAAGGATTGTGGACTGAGAATTAGGGCTCTCTCCCATGTTTTTTCTGGAGTACAGAGTCCTGAGTTCATTTATGTTTCTCTGTGCATTCATTTCGAACAGTAATATTTATTTCTTTTTAAAAAATAGAGACAAGTCAGTCTAAATTTTAGAAAGTATGTCTGTATACTTTTGTTTCAGTTTTTTGAGTTTCCTGTTTTCTATGTGCTTTTGCTAGAAATGTATCTTACAAACATCTAAGTCACAGATGAATGTGATTGCTAGAGCTTTCCCATGTTTAACAGACTGGGACAAGGTCAGGAACTTGGGGGTAACAAGAGATATTAAAATCAAGTGGAGGAATGTTTTGGTCACTATTGCTGCATTAGAAATTATCCCAAACTGTACTAGATCAAAACAATCATTTTTTTTTGCTCACAATTTCATGGGCAAATACTTCAAGAAGGGCTTGTGTAGGCTGTATTGTCTTGGGGTGTCTCAAGCATTTGCTGTTCAGGGTCAGCCAGGACTGCAGTCATCTGAAGACTCAAGTGGGCTAGATGTACAGTGGCTCATATGGCAGTTGATGCTGGGAGCTCATCTGGAGCTGTCAACTGGAACACTGGACTAAACTCTCCTACCTGGTAATCTCAGAGTATTCAGATTTCTGACATGACAGCTGATTTCCTCCATAGTGAGAATACTAAGAGGATCAGGCAGAAAACTGATGGACTTTTCTGACCTATCCTAGGAAGTAAGCACAATTTTGTCCTACTCTATTGGTCTAGGCAATCGCAAACATATCTGGATAAAAAAAAAAAAAAGAAAAGAAAAAGAAAAAGGACATATACTCTACCTTGAGATGGGAGTAGTATCATATAGTTTGGGGGATATGTTTTTAAACTGCCACTGGCAACAGAGTGTTTTCAGTTTTAAACATATTTCTTATTCCTGTGTATGTAAGTGTGTCTGTCTGACATTTGAGGTTTGATTTTGAATGTCACTGAAGAATTTTTACTTTTCCCATCTCTTTGAAGCATGGGCTAATGTTCAAGGATGAGTCACAAGAGAGACAATGCAGTAGGTAGCTTGGCTGTTACAACACAGGAGGGTGTGCACAGGGCACAGCAGTGCATGAGGCTTGGTGAAGAGCATGGGCTTCGGTGTCAGAAAGCCCTGAGCCCCAGCTCTGCCACTTCCTGGCTTTGTGCAAACTACTTAATTTCTACAAGGTGACATTTCCTTATCTGCAAAATGAGAACAAGTTTAGTATTCATTCATTAACTAATTTATGTAATTATTAAGCATCTATTTTGCACCACATTTATAGCATTAAGGTGAGAATTATGCATGAGAAGTGCTTGTTATGGTGCCTGGAATATGGCTTGAACTACAAAAATGTTATTACTACTACAAGTAGTAGTAGTAGTAGTAGTAGTAGTAGTAGCTACAATATTTTGGCAGCATGATGCAGATGAAGAGGTAGATAAACCTGTGATTCAGCCTGAGACCCAGCCAGTAGACCACAGAAACCAATATAATGGTCAACGTAAACTGTGGAGCTGTTACCAAGGTTGATAAGATTCCATGTTCAGGGGAGGAAAAATTGTGAGTAGAGTTGATCAGAACTTCAGCTTCCATGAGCAGACAGGAGGGGCTCAACCTGTTGGTGGAACATCAGGGCGGAGGACACCCAGGCATACACAGGCTGAGGTCTTGCTCCCTGAGGCCTATTTGGTATCCACTGGTGTTATGGGTTAAATTGTGTCTCCTTCACCCCCCAAGATTCGTATGTTGAAGCCCTAACTCCTGCAACCTCAGAACATGACTGTATTTGGTGATAGGGCCATTAAAGAGGTGACTAAGGTAAAATGAAGCAATTAGGGTGGGCACTAATCCAATTTGACCAGTGTCCTTACAAGGAGAGGAAACCTGGACACACCAGAGAAAGATCATACGAGGACACAGCAAGAAGGCGGCTATCTACAAGCCAAGGAGAGAAGCCTCAGGATAAAGCAAACCTATTGGCACCTTGATCTTCGACTCCCAGCCTCCAGACTGTGGGAAAATAAATTTTTGTTGTTTAAGCCACCCAGTCTGTGGTATTTTGTTATGGCAGCCCTAGAAACGAATACAGACATTGGGCTGGGATGTAGGAGACAGGTAGAATAAGGGAGAAAAGTAGGAACCAAAAGAGGAGTCTGGGACTCAAAATTGGAGTCCAAAGGGTTAAGAAGACTGGTGCTACAGGGAACATAAGCCCTCAGGTATCACTGGCAGCAAAGATGACCCAGGGTGCAACATTGGCCCCCCTTATGTTAGGACTAGATGGTGAGACTCAAAATGGTTGTTTAGGAGGCAGACCCTGCTGGGTCTCCACATGGGAAATTTATCAATGGATTTACCTATGAAGGGCTAGGGGAGGCAGAGACCCCAGAGATGAAGTGGTGGTAAAAGTGTATTGCGGAGGATCATCACTGCTTTAGCTGATCATAATTTGGTTTATTTTAGGGGTTTTGATTTTTCTTTGGGTCTAAAGTATGATTTTATGCTGTGCAGGGTGTACATGTATGTGCATGTGAGTGCATGTTGTCATGTTGTATGTATAAAACTATATGGAAACCAGAATTATATTTTAGTTTGGTTTATTTCAATTTTAAGGCTATCTAAATGTTTAGTACATTCACTCATGTTATTCTGTTGCCTGTTATTCTAAACTTGATATCTCTCAACATTTGATAATTTAATTTTAATAATTTTGTTTTTCTGTGTCAAATTCAGTAATATATTATTCAGTATATCATCCTTACAGTATCTAGTGTGGTTGGAAAAATTTAAATTAAGAACAAAATTCACAGCCTAGTTATATTTTGTAGATCAAATATTAGGTGAAACTAGTTGATGTCATAATTGTTTAACATTCCTCAAATTTACCTCAGCAATAATTTGTTTAGGTTTATTTCATTGCCTAAATGTTTCTGATGCATTCTTGTCTTTCGTAAATTCCTTTATTATTTTATTTATTTATTTTATCCTCAAAGTCAGTTTTTCTAGTGTTCAGGAGTATTATAAAGTAGATTAGTAGGCCACACAGAAATCATTTATTTTGTGCATGGGACAATAACATTCTGGCCAGTAGAGGGCATTAGGAATAGTCACAAGTACAGGTTTGGATAAGACAAAAATATTGGTGTTTTAGTTGTGGGACAATATCAGCTAAAACATCTGTACTGAAATAAAATAATCCCATGATGTAAATGTGTTTAAAGCATCATAGTTACATTTTTGAGTGATAATTTAGGGTCTCAGTAATTACATACATACCTTAGTTATACATTATGAAAATAGGAGTAGCTCTTATGTTGGAATGGAAATAGTTAAATTTTGACATTCTTCAGAAAAATTTAAGGTGTTAAATTTCAAAATAAATGGTATGATTTCTAACTTTAGAAATATGTATATACAGCCTCTTAGTGCCTTTGTTTCATCATCTCTTAAATGTGGGAGTCTGAGGAGATGCTCTCCACAGTCTTCTAGTTACATGATAATGTAAAAACACATCTGGTCTTGTTTTGGGAGCATCTCTGCACACAGGAGAATTTAGATGTGTCTTATCTGTCAGCCACTGGGGGGCTCCCTTGATCAAATCAGAACTTGTATTAAAAATGCCATACAGTTTCTGGACACCGTGTGTCTGATTTTTTAGCATTATTTCTTAAAACAGAACTGTTATTGCATTGTATTACCTTATGCAATTTTAGAGATTTTCTGATTTTGCTTCCCACCCTCTCCCCCAACTTCCACCCCGTCTTAGTTTTGCAGTTCACCAAATTTTTTGAGTATTATACCATTTGACTCTCACGAAAACCTGGGTAGTAAATATTTTTATACTTATTATTATGGATGAAGACTGAGCCTCCAAGACATTAACCTTTTCTTGATGTCACTCAAAATTTTTGGAATGGAAATTTAAGTCTGGTTTGTCTTATTCCATGTTCTATACTCTTTTTATTGTACCAGAGTAAGCCCCAACTTAATCCCATACATGTTACATGAAAAAAGTAACTTATTAAACTACAATTACTCATAGATTTATTTTCAAGAATCATAAGATTTTAGAGGTGAAAGCAATTAGCTCTTCTAAGTCCATATTAGCAAAATCACTTATGGCTGTCTCCACATTTCCAACGCTCATTTCATCTTGTCTCTTGTGTCTCATTAGCTCAGGCATCTATTAGAGAATTTGGTCACTGGGTTCTTATTTTTACAATTCCCAGGGACCATGAATAAATCCTAGGAAAGGACTTTGCTTAACTAGGCCTTGTTCACACGCCCCCTCCTCTCTGGGAGTGATGTTAAGCTGGTCTCTGTGGTTAAAAGCCTCTTTTGAGCCACATGAAATGGGGGCAGGGCTAATTCTCAAAGCAACTGAGGGAGCTGTTTCTAGAGGCACAGAGAAATAAAATGACTTATGAGCACAGGCTGTTGGCTACCTCCAGGAGGGTCTGTGGGCAGCTGGGAACAACAAGGGGACTCTGATGTCTGAAGGTTATCAAAGGAGGGAAGAACACAGAAAACAAACTTCACTTATTCCGCTCCTTTACTGGGGGCCGGCCAATGAATGTAACCTAGAGCAAGAGTAGAAAAGGCCCAAAGAGTCTAGAGTGTTAGGGTCAATCTTCAGAAGTATTATGTAAGATACATATTGGTTACCAATAAAACAAAAGCCAAGGAATTCAAAGTTATGATTCCTGGCTTTTCTTGACAGTGTAGGGTTAGTCCTCCAAGTGAAGAAAGATAATGTGGCTTCTTACCCGGGGCTCACCTCTGTATTGAGGCTTTTACCGGGATACACAGGGCTGAGAATTACAGCTTCCTGGAGGGCCATGAGTTCACAGAATACGATCTGGTGGAGCTCTGGAAGCCAGGTGAGCCATTTTTCAGGATGCTGACTTGGACGCACATTTAAATATCTTCTGTTAATGGTAAAGGTATAAATCTTAGAACTTAAGCACACATTTTAGACCATTTATATTGCATTAAAGTGCAAAGTAAAGAGCATTTCCTTAGAGAAGGGTCTTTTACTGATGTCTCCAGATTGCTTGCTTTGTGTTTCTATGTCTTGCTGCTGCACCTGTTGGGACTCTGGGTTTGCAATGTGCAACATAGGAATGTGTGAGAGGTTAACTAAATAAACAGGTGAAACTTTCTTCTTTTTCACATTTCCTCTCTGTTTCTTTTGGCAGTTTCAGTTCCTTTAAAGACAAAATGCCCAAGCATTTACATGGTTTCAGGACCCAGGTAAGTTAAATTCTGCTAGCTTGTTTTTTTTGTTTAATGTTGCCTGAAGAGAATCTTTAAGATGTAGAGATTTTGATTGGACAACAAAAAGATTAGTTGAGAAGATATGAACCCATGGGATAAAGCACGTTTATTGATAGAATAGTTAACTCAATCATGAACACACACAGAAAACTATTTTAAAAGGACTAATATAACTTAATTTAGTACCAGGTGTTAAATATTAATCCCTCTACATTGTGTTGTGGGCAAAAAATGAAAGCCTGAGAGACCAGATGAGATGCTCTGTCCTAGCCTCGATCTATAAACTTTCATGGCTTTGGTTCCACGTGACAGTTTGAGGTGTCAGGTGTGAACTCTCATCCCCATTTTCTTTTGCCCCGACCTGTTCAGAGGTGAGCTCAGATTTTCTGCTTCAGTCTCATCAGAGTTCTGCAAGTAGGCTTGTATTGTGTTATTTCTTTTTCTCTTGTTAATTGCTTTTGCTCAAATTATGAAATGCAGGAGATTTCATTCTCCTGCCAATTTCTCTTCAAATGGGTTTGGATGACAATAACCTAGAGTTACATGGTGCTATGTAATGCAGAGTGTGGTCACTAGATCAGCAATAGCAGCACCGCTTGGGAATTCATAGAAATGTTCAATCTCAGCTCTCACTCCAGATCTACCAAATCAGAAGTATGAGAAATATCGCCCTTTACTATATTTTAACACACTGTATTGAATATGTTACTTAAATTATCTCTCTCTTCCATTAGACTGAAGTTTCAGTTAGGGAAAGAATCTGTATTGTTTAGTTCACTAGTGAGTATGCAGGGTATAGCATAATTTCTGGCAGATAGCTGGTGCTCAGTAAACGTTTGTTGAATGATAAACGAATGAATATCTGCTGGAGTAAGGGTTGTTTCCTTAACTGAACTGTTAAGTAACCAATGTGTTTAGAAGGGCTCAATGAAAGAGTATTGCTAACAGTGGAGACAAATGAGGTGTGTAATTAACACCTCAGATCCTATTGTTATTTCCTAGATTTTCTGCCCAGTTGACTGTGATTAAGCAAGGGTAGACAGTCTCCAGCATAGCAAGAGGATTGGTTTGTCAAAGAAGGTGATCATTGTTCTAGACTACTATATCTTTGAATTGTGAGTTTATGATCTGCTGCTGAAATTACTACATGTTCCCCTTGGCAAGCTGAAACTTTGCTCCCTTTCAATTTAAAAATATCACATTCCAATGAAATCAACTGATTTGTTTGTCCTCCAATTTTATCTTTGAAATCTAAAATCTTTCCACCTTCTTCTTTCCTTCACTTTCCTTTTCTTTTTTAGTACAGACTCCTCCTTATTGCTCTCTGGCTTATTCCAAAATCTGTCGACCTGGTCTTCATTCTTTCATCCTTTTTCATTAGAAAATGCTTTCAAGATTGTAGTTCTGGCCAAATCCTTTGGTTAGAATTCTCAGACAATTTTCTGTTGCCTGCAGAATAAGATCCAATGTCCTTAGGCATTTGAGTCCCTTCATGGACATGCCTGCTCAGTGAACCTCCACTCCTGCCATTCTCCTTCCTACCCCACACTCTGGCCACCACAGGCCTCTTCTTGTTCTCTGAACACCATTGGATCTCTGTACCTCCATGTCTTTGTTTATGCTGTTTATCTTAATTAATTGTCAGTCAGGTGAACTCTTATATCATGCTTCAGTTCAAATTTTCAGTGAAGACCCCTCTCTCCATCTCCCATAGAACAGTGTATTTCTTCTTCTGTGCTCACTTAGCACAATGCCCATGCAATGTATCATTCTCTATTGCAATTACTTACTTGTTTACTTGGCTTTCTCTTCTGATAGACCATATTTTTCTTAAGGGCTAAGGCTGTCTAATTCACAACACAATATGTTGCAAAACTTGACACACAGATGTTAATAAATGTTCGTTGATTGAATAAACTTTATCTTCAAAATATTTTTTAGTAAGTCCTCCTCTAGCCCCTGCTGGATTTCAGTAATGTTTCCTGTTTGTTTTCACTAAGAAAAAGCTCATCTCACTGGGAATATATCCATTTGCTGGAGTATATTCAGATCTACAGCATTTTTGTAGGGTTAAAGGAGGTAATTCTATTCCCCAGGACAGCTGTGACTGAGCTAAGCCTGGCTAAGTACATAATGTTTGTTAACATCATGACTCTGCTCCCCAAAGCCCTCAAAACACCCAGAGAGGCTGCAAGTGAGAAATAAATTTTTTTGTTTATAAGCCAACCAGTCTATGGTATTTTCATTTTAGTATTCTGAGCAATCTAAGACAGTACTTTGATCTCTCTGCCCACCATCACCCCCACCTGCAAGTCTTCTTCCTTCCCAACCTAAGGCTAAGACTTAAGGAAATCAAAATTGCTTGCTTGTTCAGCAAAGGTAGATCACGTTATCCTAGGAACCAAAACAAAAACAAATAACAACTTAAAAAGAAACTCAAACCTATGTTGGATAGAATTGAAATCCATGGAGTGAAAAGTAAATGGAGAAATTTAGTTTCATGAGAACTAGAGGGTATCAGAGAGTAATGAAAACTATGTTCATTTCTACACTAGAAAGGTCAATGGAAATGAAAAGACTTGAGTCTGATCCAGCTGTACTTACTGCTCAAAAGGAGCCAGTGTGCCTGTTTTAGTAGCTCACAGCTCAGATGCCTAGGAGCTCTGTGTGTCAGAGCTTCTTTGACTGGAAGAAAAAACAATACAGGTTACCTCAAGTGGTGGTGTTTGATTGTAATGGTAACTGTTGGAATAAGAGATAAAGGAGTTTCTGGAATATTCTTACAGCTAAACCTCAAGGATCTGGAGCATAGTTTGGGAACTAGAAGGCTGAGATTGTAACAGGCAGCTTCAGAGGACAGGGGACACACTGTTAGTTACTCAGCAGCAGGAATTAATTGAGCTTCATTTTTCCTACTTGCCATGGATGTGAGTTGGCTGTTCTTTTTGTTTCAGCCTCACTTTGCTTATCTTTCTCCTTCTGCTTCCATTGACAATAAAATGTCTCCATTTATTTTTCATTAAAATTTTTGAGAAGAAAGAATGTCATCATCACAACTAATCACCTTCTGTTTGGGGGAAGCTTTTGTAACCAGACCACCTCATTACCTGTGGCCAACCTATAGATCTGGCTGTTTTGGGGCCAGGTACATAACTGTTCTAACCAGTCAGCTAAAGGTAAGAAAGGGTGGGGTGGGGGGCAGTGTGTGTATTTGTGTGTGTGTGACATGGTGCCACATGATGGGTTATACTTAAAGAACCCCCTTGAGCTGCTTTTCTCAGCAAAGGTTGTCTTGTAACCCATTTATGAGGTTGTGGGCAGGGCAGCCATGCTAAGGCAAGATATCTTCAGTATAGATGTATTTTGGAAATTCTGATTATGATTTCTCCTAAGTATTACCAGTGAGGTTGATCTCTTCATATCCTCCTGTTTTTGTTTTTTGTTTTTTTGTTTTTTTTTTTCTTTCCTTTGTTCATATCCTCTCCTTTGCTCTCTCCACTAGGGTTGAAAACACTGTTTTTGTTTCTATGTACACATGTGTGATTAAAGAGGGAAATCAGGCTTTAGTTTTTCATTAGTGAGAAACTGATAAATAAGAAGTAATCAGGTAAGGTTATCAGGTAAAAGGCTACATACTGCCCCAAAGGCTTATATGTCAACATGATTTGCATTATGGTCGTTCTTTTTGTTCTGTATAAAACACCTCTTCTCTTCCCCTCCCTACAAAGTACAGAAAGAAAGGTTGACCTATGGTTTATCTTGTAGCTTCAGTTTTATATATAAGTGCTTCATACCTCTGGGTGCATATTTTGTTAGCATCTTTCTTACTGGCTTACATAAACATTTTTGTTATGTTGCCAGGTTGTTCTCCTTTGCCACCAAGCTTCTAACTCAAGCTTGATCCATAATTGAGTAATTGATTTATTCGTTTGCCAACACCTTACTGAGTGCTTAACTATGAGCCAGAAACATCAGGTGTCACTGGTCTGCTTATCATTATTAGACAATGTATAAGTCTAAATTTTCCTCAGAGAACTGTTTCCATCATCATTCCTTTGGATGTCTTCATAAATCAGCTTTTCTTAAATCATCTCTTCATGTATGACTGCTTGATACCACACAAACTAGAAGAACATATCCGTAAGAACATATCCATAAGAGCTTATTTCTTATGTCCAAATTGTTTATATATTTTTTTGATGAACTATCCATCCTTCTTTACTCCTCAGAGTTTCTGCTAACATCTTCATTTTCCTTAAAGTTCAGATGTGCAGGATGTGCTCTTCTGCCTCCTTTCTCTCCCACCCCCTTAAGCAAAGGCAATGTTTATAATTCCCTCTAAAATGCTATTTCATCCAAATAGAAAATGAATATGATCAGCTTTCTACAAATCTGCTCTTAAGATCTGAGTCTCATAGTTTTTTCATCTGAATTATCCCCTCACCCATCTTTTTTCCCTTACAGGGATCCCAGTGCCTCGTATGATGCTGAACTAATGGCAGGTGCTCACTTTGTGTTGTGGACCCTGAACCACCACCAGTATTGTCTTCCAACCTTGGCTCTTTCCATAACTGTATTCTTGCTTTTGCTTTCTCCATATGATTGTTTTTTAACCCTTTTTCTTTTCTAATTAAAAATTTTCATAATCCACCCAGACTCATAGGGGATAGGCGATCAATGGTTTTTGATTATTTAAAACTTGTCTGATATTATCTCTCAACTCTTCCTGTTGATGTTTTCTTTTTTGTATCATTATTGTCCTGATGCCCATCTTTCCTTTAAATATTTGACAACTCCACTTCTATGGGAGAAGGTACCCTCCTTATCCACGACATAATTCTGCTCCTACATTTCTTGAAGTTTGTAATTAATGTGTTCACTTTAGTTAAATCCAATAAATATAAATTATATAAACTGAGTGCTAATTTACATTACCCTCTGTGCTAGGTACTTGGAGCTTCCAGGAAGGCAACAGATTACTTTCCTAAAGCAATTCTCCTTTCTATTCCAAAAGAAATATTTTCAAACCATTTTTTGTGGGAAGACTGATACTTGCTGTATATTCTCTAGGGTGGGGTTTATGAGGGAGAAAAGAGGTCTCCTGAATAATTTAACCCTTCTGACCCTTTCAAATACCTCCTCTTTCTACTAATAGGTGCCAGAGATTCCCCTATAATTCTGTCTGGGGTGACTTAGGGGAGACTATACTTAGCTTTTGAAGGCCTTTCCATCAAATAAGGATATGAGTCAATTCTCCTCCTTGTTGATAGAAATTTATTAGGCCTTTTTTGTTAGTGATCTCTGCCAATTTTATGGAAAATTCTTTAACCAGTGTGGTTTCTATATCTGTTGGCCTGACCCTCACTTTGATATTGGGCAGATTCACATTGGCCTTGAGCCTTTAAACCCTCAGTGGTTTGTAACAACAATTCATAAGCAGCACTTCCATTGTGCTTAGTCTTTAAGATCTCAAATAACCCCTTGCTGACACTCGAATTAACATTAGGCTTCTGAGTATCCATGTGGGTACTGATTATTCCTTAGCTTTTAAGCAGGCGGTGATATTGGTGTTTTGGGTACAGCAATTCTTAATTGAGTAGGACTGGCTGCTTCTGCTTCTGCTTCTGCTGCTGCTGCTGCTGCTGCTTCTTCTTCTTCTTCTTCTTCTTCTTCTTCTTCTTCTTCTTCTTCTTCTTTTTTATTGCAGGGTTTAGCCTCCCTGTCTTCTACCACAAAATGCCATTAGTGTTCTCTATCAGAATAACTGAACATGCCCACACACTTTCCTAAACACCTTCCCCATCTCATTAATCACTTTTCCTTATTTTTTGCTGATGATAGTCAATTATTTAGGCAGAGTGTTTTATCACATGTAGTATATGATGGCCCTTGAAAACCAAACAAAATTTGAGCACATTCTCATATGCAATTTTCTGAGCACTTTTAATAAAAATTGTCTTCACTTCTATTTCTATTATAGTCGTGTACTTTTTCTCACAAACTTTTCTAATGCTTTCACTGCTTTTGTAAGAACTGTCTATAATTAAGTTAAAAGTTGTGTGTAGATGACCTTAAAAACTAAGTAAACACAATAAACACACATAAGTAGATTAAGACCAATGTGATGGTTCTAAACCAAAATTCATTGTGCTTTTAACAAGCACAGTTGCTGGACCTGTCTCTGAAACTTACCTTGTGCATAAGTATCAGAATTTGCAAACTGAAGTTCATTAAGTATAGGAGTCCTCTACAGTTTTCCAAAGTGATAGCAGTGCTATTAAGGGTTCTTATTACTACAAGTTACAAGCGAGTGAATTGTGTCCAAGAATTCTTTCACTAAGTACACAAACCAGGAAGTCTTAATTTATTAGTTAATGGAGGTGATTGAAATGTCACCTCTGGGTTTACTTTTAATCTGCCAATATTTGCATAAGAAAAACTGACCATATCAGAAGATTTTGTTACTTCACTCAAGCTTTAATTTAAAGGGACAATAGTAGTTCATAACAGCTAGAACTATCAGTTAATGAGTAAACCAAACAACAGATTTGTTTTTTTGACAGGCTTGTTTTATATTAAGAACTATATACAGATTATTCTTTGTTAAGGGCAGAGGTAGGTGTGAGAGAAATGCATTTTATTAAGACTTATCTAGTAAATTAGAAATGAATTAGGGAAAACAAGTAAATGAAAATTAGCTATGCACCTGCTTTTGGCTTTTTTATTTATTTAAATTCTTAAAAATTTGAAACCCTTATAATTGTCAAGATGACATGTGAAGGATGATGGGAAAGCAAGTGAATTGCTCTTATAATTTCTACACTTTAGTCATAAGTCATAAGTGATAAATACTGGATTTTCAGCATAGCGCAACCTCAGTTATATCACCTGTAATTTAAATCTCAGCATCCTCGTACAGAGATCACCATGAGCTGGGCAGTCATTTGACTTGCCTGGTAATATTTGAGATACATATACAGAAACCAATGTGGCAGAGACTATTTATTGTCACCTTGTGTCCATCTTCTTCTTCTTTTTTTTTCTTATAAATTTCTCATTTTTAGTAAGGCACATGGCTGCCCAGCTAGAGATTTACTCTCTTGTTCTCTCTTACAACTTTGTGTGACCATATGACTAAGTTACTCCCAAAGGAATACAAGCAGAAGAGATGTGTATAACTTCCACATAACTTCCTTGATGAAAATTGCTCTGTATTTCTCTCTCTTCCTTCCTGTGGACTATAATGTAAATATGATGGGGAATCATCTTTGGCTATGCAGATAAAGACAAGCCCTGAGGGGAGGGCTGAGCCACAAGATGGAAGAAACATGACTCCTTAGATGATTTTGTGGAGCAGAGTCTCCTACTCACTGTGGGCTGCCCTCCTATCTCTTGACTGTCATGTGAGAGAGACAGAAGCAATATTGTTTGAACTACTATATTTGGGGGTCTCTTCTTTCAGAGCAGCTTAGCCTGAACCTTAACTAGTTAAGGACATTAATTTATGTTCAATAAATTCATTTTATTTTCATATGAAAGCATTTCCTAGCACTTTTTGGAACAAGGCTGGGGATGTTAGGATAAGTTTTGAGGAAAAAGGAAGCTGGCACTATACGATGCAATTTTAGAAGTTTGTTTTTCTCACTGAGAGAAGATGGCACATTTACATTTTCTCTTTCCTAATTCCATTCATATTATTCATTGAGTGCCTATTGTGTGTGAAACATCATAGGAGTCCCTAGGGATTTGGAGATGAAGTAGACATGGTTCCTGTCTTCAAGGAGCTCACAATCTACTAGGGCAGACAGCAGAAATACACAAACAAATGCACTGCAAAATATGATTATATATAATAGATATAAAAGTGAGGAGCTATGGGAATATAGAGTTGGGAGAGGGAACTTCTTTAGTGACAGAGAAGGAAAGAGGATCTCAAGAAGACTTTACAGAAGAAATTGCATTTGAACTACACGATGAAGGATTGGTGGAAGAAGAATGGGAAGCCATGGGGTCAGGTTTCTGAAGTGGTGGGCACAAATGTCAAGGGAACTCAGAAAACACAGGAAATATCCAGATTTTCTTGAGTACGAAGTGAGTGAGAAGTGGTAACAATAAACTCTGGAAAGATAGTTTGAGGTCACATAGTGAAGGAGTCTTGAATATTATCCTAAGAAATCCTCATTTTTTTTTTATACCGATGGGGAAAGAGAGAATTTTGAGTACTGCAATCAAAAATCAATAGTATACTCTAGGATAGTGATTCTATACCTTTAACATGTACCAGAATCTTCTTGAGTGTTTTTTAAAATAGAGATTGGTGGGCCCTCATCTTCAGAATTTCTGACTCAGTAGGTCTTCAATGGGGCTCTAGACTTTGCATTTTTAACGAGTTCCTAGATGATGCTAATGCTGCTGGTCTGGAGATGTCATTCTGAGAAACACTACTCTAGGAAGATGTATCTGTCAAGTGTACAGGGGCAGAGTTGCAGGGTGAGAAGTTTGCATGTAGGTGGATCAGATAAGAAGACTGGTCAGGCTGAGAGGACCAAATTATTAGAAAAGGAGGGGGCATATATAAACATTTCTGTACAGGTAAATGGAAAGGCTTTACGACTATGGATGCAAGACATGATTTCAGGGACATAATTTCATTCATATCATTTATTGAGTGCCTACCATATGTAAAACATTGTTGGAGTCCTTAGGGATACAGAGATGAAGTAGACATGGATTCTGTCCTCAAGGAGCTCACAGTCTACTAGGACAGACAGACAGACTATGGATGTGAGATAAGCTACAAAGAGAGAGAATCATGTTTACTAATGTGAATGATAAAAAGCATGGTAATCTTGTTTTCTGAGACTGAGACGATAGAAGGAGCAGAAGATTTGAGTGTGGGAAAATGATCATGATTTCAGTTTAGAAAGACTGTGTTTGAGGCACTTACAGAGTATTCACAGGGAGATGTTCACCAGACATTATTCATGGCTCTGGAATTTGAGAAAGAGAGAGATCAGAATTAATGACCTACACTGAAGAGCCACAGGCATGGAACTAATTGTTGCCCTGATGGAGATTGGGATGGAGAATAATTATAGAGGAGGTGAGGGCTAAGGACAAAGCCCTGAGGTAAAAAGAAGACAAAGAATGAGGAGAGTAAAGTATCCTGGAAGGCATGAGCTTAAACAAGAAAGGGATGGTTAGCTGTTTTAATTGATGAGAGAATGAAAAGTAGTTAAGGACAGAGGAAAGTCCAGTAGACTTGCCTTTTGGTAAGTCACCAATAACTTCTGAGAGATCAGTTTTGAAAGACCCGGGAGGGGCATGCTCAGAAGGCAAAAGACACAGAAAAGTCAGTGGAAGGTGAGAATGGATTGATGATTGAGAAATTCAGGTAGGAGATCTAGGAGAGAGATGAAGCAGGAACTTGAAGGGGAAGTAGGGCCAGAGGAAGTTTATTCTGGTGTCTAAGAGGCTTGAACAAATTAATAGGTAAGATTAGGGGTGGGAGGGAGAAATAAAGGAAGAGAGAGAAGAGGAAAGAAGAAGGAAAAGGAGAAGAAAAGAAGAAGTAGCAGCAGCAAGATTACAGAAAAGTTGAGAGAAGATAGCTTTAAGGGCTAAAACATGCAGGTGGAGGTGTCTTCTCAGTAAACAAAGAAGAGATGATCTGTGGAGAGTGAAGAGATAGGGAGAGGCTGTGGGTGAGAGGTGAGTAGCAGATGTTTAGAACAGTCATTTCCTTAGGAGTATACAAGAATTTACAAACTTTCAATCCTTTCTGTCATCACTCTTGACTTAGTGGTGAGCTCCTCCATGGGACTTAGAGAAGTAACTCCAGGTCAGGCCAGTTGAGTCAGGCCAATATGTGGCCTCGGGTCCCACCTGCAGCCTCCTGGATCCAGGGTGCAGCCTGGCATGGATGCCACAGGAATTCCAGGAGACACAATTTCATACTCATTTCCCGATGGATGGCTTTTGCTGTAAACATAGATTTTTGACTTTTAATTTTTTTTCAATTCCACAGTTGGTAATTTAATGAGTAACATTCTCCAACAGAGCTCTTTGGGTAATATATTCTCTTATTTGATCACTGCACCACATTAAGCTATTTTAAAAGCTCCCCAAATTTGACATATACTCCCACCTGAACCCTGCTAGAGTGAGAGAGTGTATGCAAGGCTTAGCTAGGATACTTAGAATGGGAGGAGCCCCACGTGCTTTTCAATATAGCAACACATAGACCAAAGTAGATTTACATTATTTCTTATTTGCTTATGTTTTATATTCATAGTCAGAGGCCTAGGAAAATGCCAGGGTATTCATTTCAGGATTTTTTTTTTTTAGAGAATGAGGAAGTTTATTTAATCATAAACTAATCAGAGCACATCATCTATACTATGTAGTGACAGTAAATGATTTTGGCTCAGGTCTGCAAGCAGTAGATGACAGCACACTACTTTTTTTTTTTTTTTAAGTTTTATAGTTTTATGTAGTCATGCAATTGCCACTAGAATTTGTAAGCATTTGGAACCATAACCTTGGATGTTATGCCACATGAGGGCAAGTTATCAAATATTCGATTTATAATAAGAAATTCTGTAAATAAAGATTTATTTTGGCATTCTTTAATTTCAGGGTTCACTGAGCTGACTAAAAAAAGTATTTACTATTTTACCTTATTATTACTTCTATGAAATGTCTGTTTTTTGTATAATGTTTATTTGAAATTATGTATCACAAATAAGACCAGAGGTAGAAAACAGCACACCAAATAACACGCCTCAAACAAAACAGAACAAAACAAACAAGATAACACATACTTACAAACTCTCCTGAACCAACTATGTTCAAGAATTAAGAAGTTGCACCCCTTACCCACGTCCATTCACGAGGCTGGTAAAAGTCATGCTTTCTGGCTTTTTACAATCTAAGTATGTTCTCGGCACCTAATGAGCTTTTTAAAAGCCAGCTTAAAGTCTTCATTAAAACTTGTGTAGAGCAGAGGGTTGATCAGAGAATTAACATAACCAAGCCACGTCAAAAAATCGGCCACTTCAGAGGACACAGTGTAGATACTCAAACCTACAATCAACTCTTTGATAAAAAATGGCAGCCATGACAAAATGAATGCACTCAAAATCAGTCCCAGGATGCGCGCTGCCTTGCGCTCCCTGGTACTAGAGATCTGCTGGCGTTCTCCTGGGTAATCTAGATCATTGTCGAAGGGAGGGATCCTGATGGAGGTGTGGATCTTTTCAAACTCTGTGGTAGGGTCTGAGGTGGAGAAGTCAGACACACAGAAAGTCTGTGTAAGTTTACAACTCGCAAATGAATTTTGGCTATCTGTGCTTCTGCTGCTTAAGTGCCGGCTTGACCCTCTTTTCTGGTAAAGGCTCTTGGCTGCATGGTAAATCCGGTAATAGAGAATCAGTATCAAAGTTAAAGGGATATAAAATGCCCCAAGAGTAGAGTAAATGGTGTAGATGACATGGTCATGCTGGATGGTGCATTGACTAGGGGGTGGGCTGAGTTGGCGGTGGCTCCTCCAGAACAGAGGGGGCATGGAAATAAAGATGGAGATGGTCCAGACGGTAAGGATCATCAGTCCAGCCCTCTTGGCGGTCCTCTTTCTGGCATATTCAATAGCATTGGTGATGGCCCAGTACCTGTCCAGGGCAATCACACAGAGATGGAGGATGGAGCAGGTGCAGCAGGTCATGTCCACACTTAGCCACACCTCACAGATGAAGTATCCTAGCTTCCAGCTGTCCATGACAATGTACATGATGCTCAAGGGCATGACAAGCACAGCCACCAGGAGGTCCGTCACAGCCAGAGAACAGATCAGGTAGTTGGCAGGCTGGTGGAGCTTCTTGGTGGTACAAATGGCCATAATCACAGCCAAGTTTAGCAACATGGTCAGGGTGGTGATGATCACTAGAGTCATGGAAATGAGCATCTTCTCAGTGATGGTCTTGGCTCTCACAGCCTCACTGGCTTCCGTGGTACAGTTAGTGATGTTCATGTTTTTCCTGTTCCAATATGCACTGTGGAGAGGCTGTTGATTATTTTCCTTTAGCTGGAAACTACTTAGACTTGAATGTCTTTCATTTGTAAGAGGGCTGTAACTTCAGCTATGTAGTCTCTGTATTCCATTTTGGGTGGGTAAAAGGAAGCACCACAACATTTCTTCTGAATGGAGCGTTCCTGGAAAACAGTATGTTACTGGTTAGTGAATGAAAAAAGCTATATTCTCTTTCCTGGAAAACATGATGATATTTTGGTATTCATAAATTCTTTGCATAACTTTGATATAAATTTTCTTTTCTTCTATGAATGTAAACTTCATCTTTAACATTACTTTTCAAAGGATTTTTTTTTTTTTAGTTAAGTTCCCAAACTCTTTCTGATGAAGACATTATCAAATTTTAAGTCTATCTTTCTGCCTAGATGTCTTTCTTTTTTTATGTTTTTCTTTTATATATGGTACAAATTTATACATAAAAGGCTGTTTTTACATTTGTAAACATACATTCACATTATATTATACTTTAATAATTCTGGTACCATTACCTTAAAGAAAAAAATATATTGTTTATAATAAGCAGCCTTTAAACTAGATTTATAGTTTCACAGGAAATATTTAACTTCAGAGATATTTTAGTGTCTCAGTGGGATTGTGTGATTTTGTCTAATTATTTCTGATATTTTATATATCCCACTATAATTTCTTTGGAGAAAAAAGGGGGGAAAAGCATATAATGTTATTTTGATATTTATGGCAAATTGTTCTCAGAGTAATACAGTAAACTGATCATGAAACAGCATTATTATTAAGCTCGAAGATCTTAACATTTTTAAAAATGTGTTTAGCTCTGACTAACATTTGTGTTCTATTTATATCATCTGTCTGTCTATCTTTCTATCTGTCTACCCATCGATCATCCATCCACTGGATAGCTGTGATTAAGCTGGAAAGTCAATGAGATAGTCAGTGACATTTATTGACTGCATAGCTATAAGAAAATTTTAAAAAGTAAAGTTAAATATAAATGTATATTTATAAGACAATCAAAATCCACATAGGGACATTTACAGCTAATGGCTGTTGGTTAGAACATGGATCAAATCCTCTGAATCTACGGGATTAAGTCCAGGAAAACTTCAAAGAAAAACTGGTGTTTCAACAATTTTAAGAAGAGACATAGATTAATGTAGATTAGGTCTAATAGATACAGTGATTTCAGCAAAAGATGAGGGCAGAAGCACGTGAGGTGTGTGTGGAATGGGAGTGAAAGAAGGGAGAGTCTTTGGGTAGAGTGGGGATGGAAAGTCAGGAGGCAGGAATCAAAATCTCCAGCCTAGGTGAAGTCTAGCTCAGGATTTAATTTCTCCTGCCTATAGTTCAAAAACCAAAAAGAGGGAACATGGGTGCCATTGATCTTTCAGATAAAGAAAATGAAATGAAATAAAGTAATATTGATTTCACTAAAAACCAAATATGGAGCAATCTTTTTCTAAAGACAGTTTGTATCATTCTGTAGCTAAATGAGAATCATTCTGTCTCTCTGTTTCCATTATACTTTTACAGTGTTTCTGTGGATGTACCTACTTAATGGATGCCTTGTGTTTATCTAGTTCTTCCAGGTGACTTGTTCCAACAATTCCCTCTTTCTTATAAATGGAATGTTTTCTTCTCCACTGGTATCTTTCCCTCCTTTTATAATCACTTCAAATGTGCATTTACATTTGAGACTAAGATATAAAATTAAAAGTATGAACTCTGGAATCAGATAGACCTGGGCTCAGATTGCAGTTGAGCCATTTACTAGATGCTTGGGCAACTTCTGTACATATCTTCCTGCATCTCAAGGGTTTATTTCTCCATTTTGACCTCTTTCTCCATAATAAAATTAAATAAAGTTGTTTTTCCTATAAATATTAATACTTAGTTATGTTTTCCTTGGGTTCTTGAGGTCTGTTGAATAGTTCTCAATAAAAAGTCTTTGCCACTCTGATTGTAAGATTGAATATAGAGAGTAGCATGGATAAGAGACAAAGCTTTAGAAATTTCAATTTGATAATAGAGGCAATTAGTAAATGCAGTTATTTTGGCCAATCAGAGGCTTCTCGCCCCCTTCCTGGTCCTTCAAATGTATTCTCTGCCCATTGTTATCATAGCCAGAGTCATTTTTAAGGACTCAGCTTTCGAAGAGCAAAATGTTATTGAGACCATCTGGATGGTATATGTGACTGAACCTGGTTAAGGCTTCTATATAAACTTTTAAGACTTTGACAGGCAGGTACAGAGGTCTATTTATCTTGTGGCCACTCAAAACAAGCCTCATGTGTAATTTCTCTTGCTTATTAAGCCTGCCACCTACCAATCTTGAGTGGTCTGTCTCTCCCATCTCTCCTTGCTCTCTGTGTAAAAGTAACAGTTTCCTGAATTTTTGAACCAATAGTTCATGACCTATCTTGAATAAAATTTTGCATTTGGGTGTGAGGTAGGTGTTGAGGTTTATTTTTCCCCTCATATGGATGTCGAATTATTTCAACACTTTCTGTGGGAAAGACTTTTCCCATGGAAATATGTGTCAGTTTATTTCTATACCCTCTCTTCTATTCCATTGATCTGCCTTGATGCCAATACAGCATTGTCTTTATTAGTAAGTTACGAGATCAGGTAGCATGACTCCAACTTTGTTCTTCTTTTTCAAGATTGTTTTGGCTATTCTAGGTTCTATGAATTTCCATATAAATTTTAGAATCAAATGGTCAGTTTCTACAAAAACCCTGCTGGAATTTTCTTTGGGATCATATAGAAATTATAGAATAATTTAAAGAGAATTAAAATTTATTGATATTATGCATCCTCCAATTCATGAACAAAGTAGCATCCTTCATTTATTTTGATATTTTTAATTTCTCTCAGTAACATTTGTGGTTTTCAGTGTGGTGGTTTTTGCACATATTTATTCAAATTCATCCTTATGTGTTTTAATGTTTTTGATGTTTTATAAGTGGTACTTATTTCATCTTCCATTTTTATTGCTTGTATAGATAAATACAATGGATTTTTGAATATTAATTTCAAACCTATGAGCTTGCTAAATACCCTTATCAATTCTAGTAGCTATTTTGTAGATTCTTGTAATTTTTCTATGAAAATAATGATTAGGTTATTTGCAAACAGAGATAGTTTTATTCTTTTCCAATTTTATTTCTTTTTTCTTTCTCTTGCCTTATTATATCAATTAGAACCCCAATAAAATGCTGAGTAGAAGTGGTGAAAGCAGATATTCTTCCCTTGTTCTCAATATTAGAGGAAATGTTCATAATTCACCATTAATATAATATTAGCAATAGTTTTCTTAGATTCCTTTTATTAGTTTGACAAATTTTTCTATTTTTAAATTGCTGATTTTTTAAAAAAATAACAAGTGTGTAGTTAATTTTATCAAATCTATCTTTTCAACCATTAAGATAATTTTATGATCTATTTTCTTTATTCTGTTAATGTGGTGAATTACAGTGATTGATTTTTAGATGTTAAACCAATCTTGCATTTTTGGCAAAACTGCAGTTAGCTATGGTGTAGTGTCCTTTTAATATATTGTTGAATTTGATTTTGTACTAATATTTTGTTAAGAATTTTTGTTATTTATGTTTATGAGAGATAGTTGTGTAAAAAAATTTTTCCTTTATTTATCTTGTCTGGTTTAGGTATCAAAGCTATGTTGGCCTTATAAAATAAATGCTCAAAACTTTCTGAAAGAGTTTGAGAAATATGGATGTCATTTCTTTTGCAAATGATGAAATGTACTGGTGGATCCTTTGGATCTCAAGTTTTCCTTATGGAAAGATTTTTAATTATAAATTTAAATTCTTTAACATACCTAGGGATTTTCTGAATTTCTGTTTATTCTTGTGTCACTTTTGGCAATTTATGTCATTTAAAGAATTTGTCCATTTCATTTGATAAGTTCATAGTCATAAAACTTATCATAATATTCCTTTTATATCCTTTTAATGCCTGTAATACATATAGTGATTTTTCTTTTTCATTCTTGATATTGATAATTTTAGTTTTTTTCCTTGATTATTGAAAAAGGTAAGAATTTTTCAATTTTATTGATCTTTGCAAATAACCTTTTGAATGACTTGCTTTCTTCTATTATCTATTATCTATTTAATTACTTTGAGCCTTTATATTTATTATTTCCTTCCTTTACTTACCTTATATTCTCTTTTAGGTCTGTTGATGTAGAAACTAATTAGTTTAAGACTTTTTTTCATCAACAATAGAAGTATTTAGAAATAGAAATTTTGCTCTAAGCACTATTTTAGCCACATCTTAAAATTTTTAATATTTGTATTTTTTATTATCATTAGCCAGAAACATTTTCTAATTTCTTTCATGGTTTCTTATTTGATTTATAAAATATTTAGGAGTACATTTTTTTAACTTCAGAATTTTTAAGAACTTTATAGTTTTTTATAAAATTTATTTTTTTAATTCTATCATACTCAGGCTTACAAAACATAGTCTATATAATTTCAATCATTTGAAATTTATTGAAACTGATTTAATGGCTCAGCTTATAGTCTATCTTGGTGGTGTTATATGCGTGTTTAAAATAATGTATATACTGTGATTGTTCCATGTAATTGCTTTACAATATTGTTCAAATCTTCTATATCTTTACTAATGTTTTGTTAACTTGATCTATCAATTATTGAGATAAGAGTGTTAAAATCTCCAACTGTAATTGTGGGTATGCCAATCCCTCCCTTAAGTCAGTCTCTCTCTTTAGTTCTGTCAAAGTATTTTGATACTCTGTTATTAGATACTAATTTAGAATATTATGTTCTCTTGATGAATTGACCATTATATCATTTTGTAATGTTCTCATTGTCCTTAATAATGTTCTATGTTCTGATGTTTACTTTGTATGATACTAATATAGCCACCCAGCTTTCTTTTAGTTAATATTTGTACGGTATATCTTTTTTCTATTCTTCTACTTTTAACCGATCTATGTCTTTATATTTAGTGAAATTCTTATAGACAGCCTCTAGTTGAGTTTTGCATTTTCATCCCGTCTAACATTCTCTGCATTTTAATTAGAATGTTTAGATCATTTTCACTTAATGTAATTATTATGATTATAGATATGCTTGATTTTAATTCTACCATCTTTTTATTTATTTTCTTTGGAATGATTATAAATTACTCAAATGGAGTGTTTTTAATTTTAGTTTTCACATGTTTATTTTTAAGACATAGAAATATGATTGATTTTGTGTGTTAGTCTTATGCTATGCAAACTTGTTTAACTCACTTATTAGTCATAGGACATTTTTGGCAGGTTCTTGGAGTTTTCTACATAGATGAGCATGTCATTTGCAATTTTATTTCTTCTTTCTCATCTGTATGCCTTTTCTAGCCTCACTGAACTGGCTAGACTTTTTAGTATTATGTTGATTATCAATAGTGAGAGTAGACATCTTTATCTTATGCCTTATCTTAGAAAGGAAGCATTTAATCTTTCCCTATGAATAGAATATAAACTATTTTTGGGGAATGGAACATGAGCAGAAGTGGTATGCCACTTCTAGGCCTGGTTTACAAAACCTTCTAATGTGCTATCTTTACTTTCAATCTCCATCCACCAGTTGGATGTGATGAAAGTAACCTGGGTCTTTGAATGACCAAGTAAGCAGAATATTGCCCACCTCCTTGTGACTTGCATTAGATTGTGATATGAGTGAGAAATAATATTGTATTGCATTAAACCACTAATATTTTGGAGTTTATCAGCCTCCTTTAGGGGCTAATATTATTTACCTTAAGTAACACATCAAACTGTCCTTTGGAAGCCTGGTTTTACGATTTGAAAAATGAAGGTAATTATATCTATCTTATACATTTATAGAAAGAATTAAATGAAATAGCACTTGTCAAAGTACTTGCACATTTTCTGACACCTAAAAGGTACTCAATAAACATTTGTTCAGTCTATTGTTTGCTGAGGGTGCTCATGTGTTGATACACTAATGCATTTGTTATCTCCACATTGAACTAAGGGTTATTTACTTGTGTTTGTTTCTTTAAATGTTTAATCTATCCATTTAGAATCGATTCTTCAGCAGTAAAAGTGATGAAACATAATGTAAACCCAATGTATATTAATCAGAATATTATGAATTTGTCAGCATATTTGACACAGTTCCTAGGTAAACATTCATAGTTGGCTTGTGAATTTGAATTTAAGAACTATCTTTAAGAAAATCCATATCATATATATCACAAGTTATGCCCATGTCTTCCTTGGATCTTTTGGAAACACCATTGTATGTTTCCATGCAAGGATGATGAGAAAAAAGATATGTTACATAGGTAGTTTTCACCATCTACATAAAGTTTATGCGGAAAGCAGATATATGCCTCTTTACTCATAAGTCAATGCCATTCATTCACAAAGTAATTTTGAGGAGATTATTGTTCGAAAGACAAATCCAGAAAGGGTGCCAAAGGCATGAGGTGGTTGAGATTTCTTCAATGAGGCATGGGAATGTAGGTAGGATGGGTGGAGAGAGGAGGTGGAGTAAGGAATGAAATCTACAGAATTTAAAGCCTGAGTGGGAATTAGAAGTACTTTAGAATACTGAAGAGGGGGCAGGAATGTGATACAATTTATTGGCCAAGTGGTTTAACTACATTGGCAATGATAGTATAAAAATTGTATATTATTATAATATCCTAGATAACTAATAAAGAGAATTTAGAGAAATTTCCCAAATTTGAGGAGTTTGTCTAAAACTTATATGTTTTTTGAGTCTTCTCTACCATTAAACATAGTCATTATTGGATAGCCAGGACACATTTGTGTTTCTGTGAACTCTGATTAGCTTATTGATGTGGGCTTTTACCTTATCGCTTTTGTTGATCTGTAAAGAAGGGCCTCAATTTTTGTTATGATCAGAACATATTCTGCTTCACACACTACTAGACAAATAATACTTAGTTTGTTCAGTGAAGACACACACTGCTTTTTCTTTCATTCGACAGTCTGCTTTTTTCACTCTATCCCTGGCTGTTAAACTCACTTAACTTTAAAAAGCCTTCTTTAATTGTGCTTCTTGGGTTTGGCAATTCATTAGCCATAAAACTCTGCCATGCTCCAGATGGGAGAACACAATAAAACAAATTCGTAGCATCTATTTTGTTAATAAACTTTTTTATTTTGGCATAATTTTATATTTATAGAAAAGTTGTAAAATAGTGCAGAGAATTCCTGTATACCTCTCTCTCATTTTACCCATCATTAGCATCTTAGTACATTTATCAAAACTAAGAAAGCAACATTGATTCATTACTATTAACTAAACTCTAGACTATATTTGGATTTAACCAGTTTTTCTATTAATGTCCTCTTTCTGTTCCAATCCAAAATATCATATTGTATTTAGTTATTATAGCTCCTCAGTCTCCTCTGGTCTGTGACAATTTTTCAATCTTTGCTTGTTTTTCATGACCTTAATGGTCTTGAAGATTACTGGTCAGGTATCCTGTAGAACGTCCCCATCTTGGTTTTTCTAATGTTTTTCTCATGGTTAGGCTGGGGTACAGGTTTTGGGAAAGAATGCCCATGGAGGCAAAGTGCCCTTCTCATTACATCATATCAGGAGTACATAATATCCATGACATCAGTGGGGATGTTAACCTTTGTCACTTGATTAAGGAAAAGTTTGCTAGGATCCTCACTATTTTTCCCTTTCTCTACTCTATTTTTTTTTTAATTGAGGCAATAAGTCTAGCCTACACTCAAAGGTGGGGAATTAAGCTCCACCTCCTGGAGGGGGGAATATGTACATGTATTATTTTGAATTCTTCTGTAAGGAAGATTTGTCTCTTCTCCACCATGTATTTACATATTTGGTAATTTGCATTTATATGTATATAAATTTATGATTCAGTCCCAAGGGAATAGTAGCCACTAGGTTCGGGGGAATTATGGTAATAAAAGTGCTATTGATACCTATTTACATTATTTATTTATATTAGTATGGACTAATGGATATTTATTTTATTCATTGGGTTGTAACCCAATACTACATTACTTTATTGCCGTAATTGTTCCAGATTTAACCATTGGGAACTCTTCCAGTCTCCTCCTGTTAAAACATCCTTTATCAGTTTGATTTCCTTTGTCCTGTACGGACTGGCTACATCTCTTTAAAAGGTGATGGGAAAAAAATCTGTCTTGTGAAGTATAGATAAAATTTTAGTAAATAGAATCTCTTTTGCAGGCAAATAAAACCTTTTAATATGAAGGACATCTGTAAAAGTGTTATTTGCTTTTCAGCTGAGAACATTAAAAATGAACTTTATGAAGTACCTGTCATTTAAGCTAGCTAGTGCTTGAAGTTGTATTAACATATTTTAAAAAAAATGAAATGACTTCTTTTTGACTCAGCTTAATGACACAACTGAAGTACTCAATCCCTCAGAGAAGAGCTAGGCTCCTTCCTGTGCTGTGCATACATTTTTTTTTTTTTAAATCTTCTACAGTATAATTTGCCTTTGTGGCAGACCTAATGGGATGAGCATTTAAGTTGCTTGCAGGGCTAAGGTTTCATACAGTGCTTCCACCTAAGGAAGCATTTTTATCTTGGATCACTTGGTACTGCTCTGCCTGCCTCCAAGGGTATGTTCTACAAGGGGGAGATTTGCAGGTATGAAGGTGGATTTCAGGGAAAATGAGACATTTGTTAGCTTACATATAGGGTAAAATCTCATATTTTCACAGCTAGTTCTTTGCAATGTACTGTCCATTGTGAAGTTTTAGAGGTGGTACTCTCTTGATTCATACTTGTCTTGACCTGATGAGCTACCATAAAAAGAGCTGAGAACTTGGATTCCAGAAGAACTGGATTCAAGTATACTTCTGGTCACGTTCTAGCTTTGTAACAATGGCAAGTCACTTAGCATGTGTTCACTTCCTTCTCTTTTTAGTGGAGATGACCTACTTCTCAAGGTTATTGTGAAGATCAAAAAAGATAATACATACCTCTGCTATCCAATATGGCATACATGGCTATTTACATTAAAATTAAATTAAATGAAAAATCAGTTCCTTAGTTATACTGGTGCCAATTTTCAAATGCTCAATAGTCACATGTGATTTGTGGCTACCATATTGGATAAAACAGATATATAATATTTCTGTTATTGCCCCCAATTCTATTGGACAGTGCTGACAAAGCTCTTTATACATATAGAGTGTTATAGAAATATGATTGTTTCCTTGTTCCTTTGCTATTAGTGGGAGGTTGGATGAGACCAGTTTACCTGCCTTATTGCTTACTTGTGGCAAATTTGATACTCACATGTGCCGTGGAGAGCCTAAGTTTTACAGTAAAAACTGAGGTAGAGTTTGGCAACAGAGGTATGACTGGGAATGCAAGCTAAGCCTCATTTTATGTACCAGGGGCTGCATAGACTGATATGTTAAATTTTCTGAGGTTGCATCTATGGGCTCAGCATGAAAGTGCCATGAATGGTGAGCAATATTTGCTATGGCTGTGGGAAGGGGCTGGAGCATATGCGCTCTATATATTTGCCTTCTTTTGTCTTATATTTGTTTACTTTGTATTTGACTGTCTTGCCTCAGAAAATAAATGTGTTTTGACTTTCTTTTTGTTTTGACTTTCTTATAGTTAGATTATCTGACTCCCAAATTTATAATATTTACTTTGTCAGTTTTGCCTCCTTTTCTTTTTCCCTTCCTCAGTATTATGGTTATTAAGGGAGCTAAGAGGACTTTCAATGTTTCTTTTTATCCCTGATGTACTCTCTTAGTTGCTAAGCTATTATCAGCCACATTTCTTTCTAAAATATAGTTAATTAGATTTCACTATTTTCAATAAAGTGTTGAAAGAGTCTATAGGGATTAGTAGCACTAATCAGAGTTTGAAAGGGCACTGATGTCTCTGCAAATATTATAGGATTATATTTACTTATTTTTCTTCATAAACTGTTACAGGTGAGGTACTTCAGATATAATAGAAAAGGTAATAGTTTCACCTCATATAAACTCCAATTTGTGGGTCCTGGTCCCTGGAGTACTGGGCTGAGGATTCAGAGCTTTTGTCTTGACTCAGTAGATGAGAGTTATGACTGATGAGTGATCAATCAGTAGTAACTAGCCTAGACTGGTATTTGAAAAGCTAAGATTTTTTTACATCTTTAAAATTAAAAAAAAAAAAATCACAATCCTTCCAAATAGCAGCAAAGACCTTGAGGACTGACTGTCATCTTGATTCAGTCAAATTTCAGTCCCAGTTCTGCCCAGAGAAGGCCGAACTCTTCCAATCACATGCTTATAAATTCAAGTTTTTATCGGAAAAGTGATAGAATTGTGACTCTTCATGCTACTTTTTTATAGTTTATGAGAATCTCAAGGTAGTAATATAACTTTTTCCCCTTCTACAGCAGCACGAATAGTAAATAACAGCCCTTTAGATATTTGAAATAATAAAAATTGACAGAATTTGTTCTACAAAATGTGAAGAATGTCACCAGGAATTTTTAATTAATGGTTTTGCCAATTCTTCAGATATTTAGGACTAATAGAATAGATAATGGCAGTTTTTTTGAGTACAGATTATATGGAGAAAAAATATCTCGTATTTACCACACAGAATAGGAGGGGATGAAAGAAGGATAAATGTACAGAGAAGAAAGATTCCAATAAATATAATTTGTGATAAATGTCAGAAGCATTGCAATCTTAATGATAAGATCAATCACCTTCTTCACATGCCAACCTAACAACACATGATTTTCAAAGTCAAGATATGATTAAAATGTTTTCCCTTGTTGTTATGTCTACCACAGAATTTATGAGAAGCAAGTGAATGTACACATTCAATTTCATTCAATTCTCCAAACTTGGATAGACACTTAAAATTTTACAGATAGAACTGGAGTTAAAGGATGACTATGGCCCTTGTCCCTGAGGTGCTCACAGTTCACCAGGAAAGGCAGACCTGATTTGTCTAAATCATAGCCTGAGTGAAGCTAGGCTGATAAGAGGACCCTGCCATCTCCCATGTTATCTCCCATAATGGTAGCCCGACACTGTCTATTGACCAGCACTATTCAAGTTCCTATGACCTGGCACACCTTCCCTCATTTCCTCTTCTCATTTGAACCCTATTTTTTTCCAAGGCACCCAAATTCCATCCTATTTATGAGGTCTTTTCTGACATTACTAAAGTTATTTGTTTAAACATCAAAGATCAAGTTGAGACTTCAGAGACCTCAGGCATTATAAAAATATTTTGATATTTCTTCTATATCTAGTTTAAAAATGCTTACCAATTTAAGTATGGTAAAAAGTCCCACAAAGTCTTACTTTTCTTTTGATGACCATTGTAATGCCTTTTAAAGACATGTCAAGGATTGAATCATCTCAAAAACTTTCTATTAAAGAAAAAAAAAAGACAGAGAAGTCTCTATTTTTGGTACTCTTGCAATGAAACCCTAAACATGTACTTGATTTACTTTGAGATAATCTAGCACTGTTCAGGCCTGTCTCTTATACTGGATCAAGAGCACTAACCTTGTTTCTTTAGTTCCCAGCCCAGCAAGTTGCACATAGTCGATGTTTAATAAGCATTTGTTGAATGATTGAGTGAATAAATTATAGTTAATTAGTGTCACTTTGCATATGCTATTTTTGATTATTAATTCAATATCCAGAATAAAAGAGGTGTTAATAAATTATTGTTTGATGACGTTTACGGTAGTGATGATTGTTATTTCATAGTCTGGGTTTATCATTGGGAAGTTGCTATCCAGTCAAGAACTCTATTTTCAATCCTCTTTCCCTTGCACCTTGGTTTGATTTTGTAATTATTTTTCATCAATGTAAGCAAAAATGATGTGTGTTACTTCTGGGCCATGGCTTTAAAGAAGCAGGGGTGCTTCTGCATGCTATCTTCTTTCATTGGTTAAATGCAGAAGATTATGAGGCTTGAATGGCAGGACTAAAAGACAAAGGAATCTGTCTGAAATCACCACCAGGAGTTCCCTAATTGGACTCTTATCTGAGTAAGAAATAAACTTCTGTTTGAGCCACTGACATTTTAGAAATTATTTGTTATAGTTATTGGATTACTCTAATCCATAAAGAATTATAGTTAATTACTTAATTTAGTGTCCCTATTTTCTCTTGTTGGTGGTCTTGCCATTGGTTAAGGGCACAGAGTTGAAACCCAAATCATGAGTGGGCTCCTTGTGTGGGCCAGAGAGAGTTGCTCTAAAGACTGAAGTTCAGAGAGCTGTGCTTTGGTTTTAAGGGCAGCTGATTGAGAGAATGTGGGTTGATCAGTTCAAATTTATTTATCTACTTTGTGAAAAATATCTGAATCCTGGACTTCCTAATGAGAGTAGGACCCTCCATCCTAAAAGACAATTTTATACTTTACACACATGTATTCTGAAACCATTCCTTTTGTTTCTTAAGTTTGAAGATGTGGCCTTTTGAGGCCAAAATACATATACCCAGTCATAGAATATATTAGAGAAGTGAAGATTTACCTTAAAAATCAAAGCCATTGAAGCAAAGGCCATCGCAACTAAGATCCAAGTACTTTCAGGAAATAGATCATATTAGAATTCTTACAACAATAGGAAGAATAAACTATGCTAAAAAGCCTAATTTAGAAAAAAATTTATAGTGCTTTGAAAAATAAATGTGGGTATAGCCCAATATAAACTTGAATTTAATCAGGGGGATGGATTCGGAAAAATATAAGTTAAGTGAAAGCCAGATAACTCTAGAATTATGGACATATTTTAAAAACTATGCTATTATTATAATTCAAGATATGATTTTTTTGAGTTTTATATATTGATTATTTTTGAAAGCTAATTACTTAGTGAGATGAATAGGTTTATGTAATCAGAAATAGAAAAAATTGATTTAAAACATTTTCATACTATTGAAATGCATTTCTTTCATGATTATTAAGCTTTCACT
The DNA here is from genome assembly GCA_028627145.1 of Eidolon dupreanum. Taxonomy (NCBI): domain Eukaryota; kingdom Metazoa; phylum Chordata; class Mammalia; order Chiroptera; family Pteropodidae; genus Eidolon; species Eidolon dupreanum. Next base: position 120,929,515 of record CM053502.1, on the reverse strand, counting down.
ACACTCTGGTTACACTTTCATGAGCAAATGAAGTTATTCAGAACTACATGAATCTAATAATAGATACAATTGTAAAACTAACCAAACTCATTGAAAAACAAAATTAAGATGGGTGAACCAAAAGGATGCTCTGGTTCTAGAAAGGTTAGTGGGAACAACTTTTGTTGATTTTTAAAAATAATTCTTAGATACTAAAATTGGACCCCTGAACGATAACCATCACAACAAATAGTCAAATAAAAAAAGAAGTAACATTTCAAGGGGTACCCAGGAAAATTGTCCATAGGAAATAGAAGAGAGATGAGATAAATGTCATTGTCTGAAGTAATTAGCGGTTTATTCAAAACTAAAATGATTTTTTTCATGATTTTATGAGGTCTCGAAGTTACTTAACATTTTTCATTTTTTTTTATGTAATCAGGAAGCATCACAGCAGAAACAAAAAGTCCCTGCTCCCATACATACACTAATAATGTCCAGAATTGGTAGGACTTTAGGATCTTAATTCCCATTCCAACCCGCATCTCAAACTCTACTGTAATGTCACAGAATCTCTTACTATAATTGCAATTGGAGAGTTTATTGGTGGGAGAACAGTTTAAGAGATCAGTCTCACTAGAGGTTAGATGCTAAACTCTAAATTACCATAGTGTAATTCTTAAAAAGAACTTTAGAAATACAGTACCTTAAATTGTTCAAGCTGGTCATTTAAAAAGCCAAATAAATTGGGGGGAAACCTCCTCTAATTACATTAGACTGATAAGACTCTTTCTTGGTGGTGATATATAGTCCAATTTATTTATACACTGCAATTTGAGCCTGTTAATAGTAAACAGTAAGGTAAATAGCACGTGAATTGGTACATATTAATTATGTGTATATATTTAGTGGAAAATAAACTAATAAGCAGTTTTGTATTGGGATATATAAATGAAGACTGATTGAAAAATACAAATAAGAGAATAATGTAGCACCTGATCCTAAGTCTGATAATCACCAGAGCAAAATATTAGTGTTTTTGGCACAATTGGTAACTTTATAAACTGAAGATGTTTTACCCTGTCATTCAATATAAATACTTACTGAATAAAGGAAATGTACTGAAGTCAAACTGAGTCAAATTTTAAATATGCTCATGTGAGGTGAAGTACAATTAAAATCTTCTTTCTTTTCTTTTTTGTTCCCTCCATCCCTTGCCTCAGAAAAAAAATGGTTTGAATGATATGTGTAGTAAGAAATGAGAAAAAGAGACTCTGGTTAAGGCATGAAAGCATTTCTAGAAGAGTGTTCAAGAGTTTTAAACTTTTGACTTTCACCAAACTTGTCTGAGTGGAAGGATTCCCATGTAGTACAGAATGAATGCGATGTGGACTGCTGTCAAGAGTAGTAAGACTCAAGACCTGTCTGCCATTTGCCAGTTCTTTCACTTTGAGAAAGATACTAAGCCTACCTGGTCCTCAGTTTTCCTCATTTGGTTGTTAGAGACATTGCAGGTAGGATGGACTGGACCACTCATTGACTTCCTTGCAGTTTCCCATGGTGGCATGAGAGATATCTGCTTTACTGCTCATAAGGGAGCAGCATCATATTCAGTAACAATTTTCTACCCACTAATAAAACTGTGAGAGATCAATGAAACTGGGGAAAGCCTGACATTCACAACTACCTCATCCCATTCAGCTCATAGACCTGCCTGAGCCCAGGTGAGGCTGCAGCTCACACATTCAGGCTGTCAGTTAAAAGATCCCCAGGCCCCACAAACTTGTCCTAGCCAGACCTCAATTTTCTCTGTTCTAGCTTTACATCATAACAATGGGTGGAAAAGTCAGTGTGGTCATTCCTTGATTTTCTTCAGTTCAGGAGAGAGGGGAAAAAAGCACCATTTTCCTATCAGGTGGAAATTAAATTTGCCAATCAACTTTAATAAAACAAATGCCTTGATTCTATCTGGAAACGTGATTGTTGTGAGGAGTAAATGAGTTAACAGATGTAGAAGTATGTAGATAGTACTTGGCACATAAATAAATGTTACTTAGGTGCTAGCTATTATTATTATTACAATGATTATTGCCATTATTATTACTTTGGTTAGACTGCAAAAGGTTGTAATTAGTATTCCCAAACTTCCAAAATGATTGAGTAATATTACCTGAATCAGAAGATTGTCCTGAGCATTAATTTACACAACATATATAAATGTGCTTTATAGATCATATAGTTCATATAATAGTGATGATGATATAGTATTTAGGGTCTTTATGTGGTTCTGTGGGGTGCTATTCCTTACCAAGTTCTCTTGTCTCTCCTGAGTTTTCCAGGATCATTTCAATCTCTTGGTCAAATAACACAGTTAAGCATTACAGCTGAATTAGTATTTTGTTGATTTTCCTGCATGAATAATTCATGGTAAAGATATTTCACAAACAGTCCATCTCCTAACTCTCTATTAAAACCAAGCTGTTGTAGTTTTGGGCTTATGCCTGTTGTGTTATTTTAAAAGATTTTAGAACATTTATGTAAGAATCCAAGATTGTGAATGGAATTTGGACAGATGTTAATAGAGTGTTTTAGTGTTAACTCAAACCTGGATTGAACTTTGCTTTCAATACTTGCTAGTTCTCTATCTAAAACAAAGTACATTCAGTGAATGGCCAGGGTCATTTCTTGTTCTTAGTATTCCTTATAGTCCTCACTAATCTTATCCTAATGTATTAATTCAACAGTTATTTAGTGAGCACCTACCTTGTGCCGGTTACTGTTCTACTTGCTGGAGAGATAACACAAATAAAACAGATCAAAAACTTTGCCTTCCACAAGTTTATATCTCGTTCCTAACAAATTTGTTTAAAATAAAATATTAATTTTGGTTTTATTAGAGACATATTTAAAAGTTCATTTTATATAATTCCTAGGATGCTATAAATGATAGGAAATGTTTTAAATAAATACATATATACACACATACCCCTCTCTTCTTTATACAGACATACTCCTTAAAACTTTAGTGTTTATTAAGTTATTAATTTATTTGAACAGATTAACCTAGCAGCATTATTTGTATATTTATTGTTACAGTTCACCCTTGAATAACATGGGTTTGAACTGCGTGGGTCCACTTATACGTGGATTTCTTTTCAATATTTTCTCTTCCTTATGGTTTTCTTAATAACAATATCTTTTCTCTAGCTTACTTTATTGTAAGAATATAGTATATAATACATATAACACAAAACATGTGTTAATTGACTTTAGGTTATCAATAGGCTTTCAGTCAACAGTAAGCTATTAGTAGTTAAGTTTTTGGGGAGTCAAAGGCTATGCACAGATTTTAGATTGTGCAGGGGGCTAGCGACCCCAATCTTTGTGTTGTTCAATGGTCAACTGTAATCTCTTATTATGACAAAAACCAAATAATTGTTTTCAATACAGATAATACCACTGATGTGTTTGATTTGAAAGTTTAAGTAAGAGCTTTACATATTCCTCCATATCATTCAATCACTAAAACCTCCTTATCCAAGAACTCGAGGAATATATATCTTGAAAGTGTGACCAGAAGAACCTAGTAAGAATGATATGTATATTTCTAACTTAACAACTCTTAAATCAACACTTTGTGGAAATTAATTATGTCCTAGGTAAGAATTTTTCTAGGTTTTGCTAAATACAATCGAAACATCAAAGAGTTACATGTTAAGTTAAATCTGAAAATAATTCTCTGTGTTACAGATCGTAAATGGGTCAAGTTGAGGAAAGATGAAAGGGAAGATATTCTTACTAATAGCTTAAGATAATCAAACCCAGCTTATTTATAAAAAACAAAATATGAATTTCTATCATTTCTTTTACATATTAAAAATGTTTCTGAATTTGCAATGCATTCTGCCATCCTTATTTAAGCTTCTCTTACATGGCGACTTTCTCTCTCTTTCTCTCTCTGTTTTTTAAATCACTTAACACAGACTTCACACTAAAAGGTTAAGGGTGTGAAAATTGCATGGTAAGTAGAATATAATTAAATTATGTGGCTTGATAATGAATCAGTAATATTTTATATTTCATGTAGATTTGACTGGTTTTCATTCAGATCACCTAATTTCATTCTATTATTTTTAGAACTTTCATATTTCATAATCTTTCTTTGTTTCACTTAGTTTCCCAGGAAAGCTAGTATAGGATCTTTTAAATTCTGCATAGTCAGATTCCAGACTAGTCGTTAGAACCTTAACAACTGGAAGAGCAACAGGTAAACTGAAGACACAAGTTAGGTCCACCAGTCCGACAGGGTGCAGTGCATATCGTGCTGCTCATCCTAGACCTCTCTTTAAGGGCTGACCCATCCCTGGGTCTTTCCCCGCTCAGTCCTTCTTTCCTCACTTCCTTGCAGGTGTATTACCTGAGAGAAGTGCCCAAACAACCCTCTGCACACTGTTCTCCATTTTGAGACTCGATCAAAGACAGAAGAGGAGAGGTCTAGGGCAGTGCCTCTAATCTTTACTTCTCGAAGACCAGTAAAGGTGTAACATTTTGTAAAGCACATTTATAAGGTTGATGTTTTCTAGAGAGATTTCGAGGAAGGAATGTTATTTGGACAGTTGGATAATTATAGTGGAAGGAGAGAGGAAGTACTTATAGGAAAAATGTCTAAAATTAAGAAGAGAGAAAAAAGAGGGCTTTTAATGCCTTGTTGAGGTGTCAATCACCTGTTACAGAGCTTGAGAATGCTGACATTTGAGGCCAAACCTATCTAGTTCTCATTCCTGACAGAGTGGTGGATATTGTTAGAGGGATATGTGGAGGGGCTCAGGGTGCGGAGGCATCATTCAAGGGCAAAAAACAAAGTTAGGTGGAAAGCTTCATTTTCTATGAAAAACAAATGAAGTATTTGAGACTTAGTGGTTGTGTCTGACCAGCGTTGTTGGAGATACTAAGGTAACAAGAATGAAGGCATTGGCTTTAGAATCTTAGGTGCAAATCCTGTCTCCCTCACTTACTAGCTGTATTGTCTTTGGATGTTACTTGATTTCTCTGAGACCAGTAAATTTGACTTACCATCAAAAAAGCATTTGTGAGAATTTAAAAATAGATGTAATATACTTAATACAGCATGTAGTAGGTATTAAATACATACATTTATATGATGCAGGAATGTGTACGAGTACCCATGTGACAGCCTGCATGGAATATTTCAGCCTCAGCTGTGGCCGAATAGCTCTTTCCTCTGTTTTAGGGCATTGAAGACCATATTAAGGATGTTAAGAAGAATTTCCTTAATGGAATTAAATTACAAAGTACAGGGCATAAATTATGCTTTTTATTCCTCATAGCTTTTTGGAGTCATTATTTAACCATGTAAATATTTACCTTTGAAATGGTAAACATTATTTATGCAATTCAGGGAAATGCCAAGGTTCATGGGAGGCTATAGCTGTTAGACTCAAAAAGTCACTGAGGACTTGCTGCATTTTAAAATCATCTGTTGGTTTCTTTATCTAAATTCTAATTTAAAGATAGAGTATTTAGCATTCTCTACACTGGCTAAAAAAATCTCTTTCAAACTAAAGCAACCAATAAGCAGCAAAATTGACAGTTCTTGTTGGGCATGATAATTAGGGACATGCATGAGAACCACTGAATTTGAAAGCTGGAAGTGACATCAGAGTCTCTTTTGCCTTAACTCCTTTTATGCAATATCATAACCAGGGTCTCCAGACCTAAAGCCTAGAACGCTTTCTATTGCACAACACAACCTGTACAAGCAGTTCCTGTATGGATGATTTGAAATACCACACTAGCTCATTGGACATGAGCTAGTGTGGTATTTTAGATCATCTATATACACAGACTCTCTATTGATTGGTTAAGTAAATTATATGCACACATCTACCTTCACTGCCAGACACAATTTATGCTCATAGCAACTCCAAAGAGAAGTGTGAATCTAATGTGAATTAGATTCACATTGGGGAGATGTAATCAAAGCAAATTATCTCAAGTTTACACAAACACTTTGCTCTTCGACCCTAATAAAGTCCTGCCAGGATAAGGAATTAGAAAAATATTTTTGTCTGAGGGAAAAAGAATTTACTGTCAGAAAGTTAATGATTATGAAATATGCGTTTATTTATACCCCAAAAGTTGTCACCATGAAATATGATGACTAAAAACGAACATCAGCAAAGTGGAAAGGATTCCAAAACATACATCTTAGCCCAAAATGTGTATCAAAGCTGTTGTAAAACCAAATATCTCCGTTTTTTTAATGAGAGTCCCTCCAGTGCTGATACCTGGCAGTGTCTGTATTGGGCGGTGTATGTTTGCCCAGCCAGGGCCTTCTCCACTCTTGACCCTATTTGGGCCTCAGGGACTGACCTCTTCAGACAGGATAATCCAGTCCCCTTTCCTCAGTTTTTGTGTGGATTTGGTCAACGACAGGCTGGGCGGTCAGAGGATGTCGAGAAAGTGAGGTTGGGGCATTTTTGCTCCCGGCTCCTTTCTTGTTGGGGTGCAGTTTAGCGGTTTCTGCATCCCTCTTCCTAAGGCCAGGGCTCCTGCCAAGTGCCCTGGTCCTGTAGCTATGACTCTCACAAGGCCAGCTTCTGAGACAACTTCCTTCTTTTGTCTCTTCGGGCTTAGGAGAGGTAATGACTTTTACTGTTGTTAGTCCTAGGCTCTGTCACCATCCCTGCAGCTTCCCTCAATCTTCTCTATTCTTTTACAAACATTCCTTTCATTAAATTCTCTTCAATTACTCTTTTTGATTGTGCCTGAAGATTCCTGCCAGGACTTTAACTGATATAGGCATACACCTAATTTGTACATGCACTACAATGTATTGTTGTTAAATATCTTAAAGGCTCCAGTGGTTTCTTATGTGCTTGTGTTTCCACTATACTGTAACAGACTCCAAAATATATGCTACCATTTTGCCATATCCAGGAGGCAGTGTCCTTATATCTGTTCTCCTTTATATCTGTCCATGTCAAAACTCTTTAAATACCTCTTATCTTATTCCTTCTATCCCCTTTCTCCTTTCATGGTAACTTATCTGACCATCTACAGTTATTACTATGTCTCCAGCAATAGTTTTAACTTTTTGAGTGATGACTCCATTGTGGATCAGATGAAAATATAATTTTTCTCCCCCCAAAAGTAGATAAAACATATATATCGCAAATTTGTATGTGATATATTTTACTAAATTGGAAGTTGATTTTGACCACAGAAAAATTTATTCATGGAAAAAAATCATGTAAAATCTAATGGTGACTTTCTGGAAATAATTGAAATGAATATAATTTGTACAAAATAATAACCTCTCCGAAAATAAAGTAAACATTAACTCTGCCCAAGTTAAGGCATCTGATGTTAAACTTGAATAAGAGGTTGACATAGCAACATGAAAGTTATCTTGAGCACTAAATTGATTTTGATATTTTTATTTTGATGACAGCTGGTGCTAAAAACTGTGACTCAAAGGTAGGTTGTTGTCAAAGAACATCAGCATTTTCCAAGATTCTTTTTTGTTGAGTTTATGGAGCATCATTTCCTTTGTCCTCAAATCAATGAGTTTACCTTTGCAAAGCCGGCATTATTGTTTCTCTCTCTATGCCAGAAAAGAAAGATTATGGCCTATATTTATTTGAAAGTAGTAGAAACAGAAGGAATTTATAAAAGAGTTCTCTAGTGTTTTCATTTTCACATTTTTTTTAGTAGGGAAACCAAGAAGTCCTTGTACCTCCTGACCCACACTTGTAAAAGCACTTTCCGTAGCACTGCAAAGCTGGCTTGCATGTCTGCCTGCAATTTTGGCTTTCAGACTGGAGCTTGCACATGGTTTGATCAACTAGGATACTTCTGGCTACAAATACAAAAGCCCAACTTAATGAAGATTTATACAATAAAAAATTTTGTTATCTCACATAACAGCGAGTCCAGAAGTACAGTCATGTTTGGTCAGGTTGGTGACTCAGTAATTCAATGTCATCATGGATCCAGATTCTTCCCATATTTTTGCTCTGCCTTCCTCAGTGTGACAGCATTGAATTCAGACTGGCTTGTCTTATGGTTGCAAGATAATGTACTAGCACTATCTGATATAACATATATTCTTGTTGATATCCTAAAAGAGAGAGAAACCTTTCTCCCAACTATGAAGGGAGCCAGAGCAATGCCACGTGGTGACTGCAGGGACAACTTGACAATGAGGTCTGTTCTTCCTCAGTCATTTGGGGAGGAATAACCAAACAAAATCAGGGTTTTATTGGGAAGGAATACCTAAGATATTTTTTATCTTAGCTAAAAATATCTGCAAATTAAATCAAACTATGAATTAACTGTCTATGAAGTTAATTCTGAGAATGGGTATTATTTTTCTCGAAAACATTTGCCTTAAGTTCTACTGTGTTTCAGCATTACTTTTTGTAAATCTAGCTGTCTTAGGTGTAATAGAGAAGAACTTCATATTTTGTTACACTTTTTAAACCAAAACTGTTAAAAAGGCAGTGGTTTAATAACCTGGCTTTTACAAGACAACACTAGACAAGACATCTGTCTGGATGGTTGGTAAGGAATTGAGTCTGAAACACTGACATCCTGGGTTACAGGATAGGTATTTTCTTTCTTATCAAAGCAGCAAAATTAGATGTGATATTCAGAGTTGCAGGTGTTCCATTTATACATATAAGTATTTTTCCTCATTAAAATTTTAGTCAACCAACAACCTTCTCGTCATTTTGCAGATGTTTTTGTCTGTGTGGTTTCCAAAGTGACTCTGCAAATAGGGATTATTTAAAGGTGTCAGTAAGCATGTATGTAGACAAAATCCAGACGTTGGCTATACCAAGCTTCTAGATTTCAGTTTCATTCAGTTGTGTATTAAAGGAAGTGTATAAACTAATAGTTCTTCCCATTACTTACTTACACATGTCAGTGATCTTGGAGTGGACGGTGTTTTTACATTTTGGCAGTAGCACTGCTTTGGGGCTCTTTGTAGAGTTGGAGCCCCTTTCCATGGAATTTGGCGGCCAAGTCAGACTCTCTTGAGTGCCCCTCGACCAGTCCCTTTTCACATTCCTCCCTTTTAGCCTCCTTCTCCTAAGCCTCCTCTTTGTGTCTCTGTCTTTGCTACTTTCCTCGTTCCCACCTTTTCACTTTCTTATTTCCTCATTTCTCTTTTTCCCGTCTTCTATATCTACTTTGTATTCCCTTTGGTGTTACCATCATTCTTGTTGCATCAGAAGATCTTTCCAGCAACAGATGTAATAGGCAGTGTTTTCCATTTAAAATATTAATCAATTGATTCTCTTCTGCCAAATTTTGATCCAGAAAGAAAAAAGGGAGAGTGAAAGAAACTGTCACGGTAAAGGAGTGTGAATGTGTACATGTGTGTAATATTTAATAATGAAAAACTGATCCATTTTTTCTTTAAAACAATAATTATATTGATGACTGCTCTGGTGGGTAGAAAAGAAGGAATCCCTCTTTCTTGAGAATGTTTCAAGTATTCTAATAAAGTCAGTGTTTGGCCAAAGTATTAGAGTGTCTCTAGACTCAAAATTCTGTATTTCTTTTCTTTTAATTAAAAATTTTTGTCATTTGTGAACAGAGTGAAGATGATGTCCATGTAAAGGGCAGCCCTGTGGAGTGAGGAGGGTACACATTTAAGATGGCATGGAGTGGGGTATCAGAGCCTAAGCAGGATGAAGAGGACAGCCACATGGGGCCAGTAGCCTTGCATGGGAGTGTCAGGTTGAGGAGTGTACACATATGGAGAGGCTGATTTGGCATGGAACAGGGTAGGGAGGACATCCACATGTGGTTGTGGTCTGAGTAGAGAGAGAAGGATGTCTATGTGGTGAAGCTGGTAGGTTTTTTTTTTTTAAATTTAATTTTTCCCCTTCCCCTCACACACTTCCTCCCCTGACCTACAGATGTTGCCATCTCTCCTTAAGAACTGGATCTCTGAAGGCGGGGCATCTCCTCCCACACTTGGGGCCTGGCACGCCTGGGGGGCTTAACACACCCGGGGCTTGGTGCGCCCCAAGTATGAGCTGTGGCTCTGCTGGAGCTCGAACCCAGGACCTCGAACCCAGGACCGTGTAAAGCAGACATACTAACTACTACTCTATGAACCACTCCTGAAGATGGTGTTTTAAACATAAGAGACTGGTTACATGTAGGGGAAATGTTTAAATAAGTAACTATAGTAAGGTTATTGGGAGCTAGGTTTCTCACTAACGGAAAAAGCAATTGCAAATATGGAAAGGGAGATAACTAGCATAAGCTCAGTGGAATCGTAAAACAATCGTTTTCAATATGAAGGTAGATGTCTAATAACTATAGATGTAAATGTATGTGGGTTTAAATATATGTGCACATACATGTATTCCCAAGATGGCTAACCTCTGTCCACTGAATAGTCCAGGGAGCAGTGACACCCCAAAGCAATAAGAACTCTGAAGGCTCAGACTTTGGCTTCTAAATCCCATTCTTATGGGAACCAGGAGTCCCTGTAGAAATGGATAATTCCAGGTCTGGGGCAAGGAAAATACAAATAAGATGGATACATTTTATACCATGAAACAGGGAAATGCTCAAAGAATGATGAGGAAATGTCAGAGTACACAGAAACCACTTTAAAGAATCTCCCACTGGTCAAAACTTAAAAAAGCTTTAAAATAGGTAATGATAGTAAAGAATTTTAGCTCAGAATAAAATGGTGAGTCCATGCTGATAAAAAATGAATCAATAAAATTTTCAAGAACGTCCCCCAAAAATATTGTTAACTACATAAGGGGAAAAGGTAACTTCAGAGTTGAGAAGACTGTCAGAAATCACCTTAATCCCGTGATCAAAGTGAATATAATTTATAATAGAATGAATTGCATTCATATACCACTTATTAGAAACAAAACATAGCTTCCATGATATTTTTACTAAAGATGCATACCCTGGATTTAGTCGTGAGGAAACACCAAACAAATTGATGTATAGTCCACTGGTCTGTAATTTTTTAAAGTGTCAAGGTCCTGAGAGTTAAGATCAAGACACTGTTTCAGATTGGATGAGCTTAAGGAGACATGATGATTAAATGCAACACTTGATTCTGAGGAAGATCTGTTTGCTGTAAAGAACATTACTGGAGTGAGGAATAGATGGTGTTAATGTTTCAATACTAATTTTCTGATTTTATTGGTTATACTGTGGTTATGTGGAGAATGTCTTTTTTGTAGGAAATATGCACTAAAGTATTTCATGGTGGTAGGGCATTTACTTGGCAAATTACTCTCAAATAGTTTAAGAAAAAAGTTCTTTGTACTGTACCTGCAACTTTTCTGTTAACTTAATTTTTTTTCAAGATAAAAAGTATATATACAAAAAAGGCAAAAAGCGAAAATCAAAGGAAGTGAAACTATTTCCAGATGTAGTTATAAGGAGGGTGGGTTTTTATAGAGAAGTAGGAATTTGAATGGAAGCTTGGAAAATATGAAGATCTGGCTAAGTACAGAGGAAGGGAAGATCATTCTAGGCAGAGGACACATGTGGGCTATGTGGACATGTTGCTTCTCCTGCTCAGCTACACACACACACACACACACACACACACACACACACACACACACAGTGCCTTGGTTCAGGCTTAACATTTCCCTTCCAGACTATTGCAACAGAGTCTTAACAGGTCTTCCTGCCTCTGAACAAAAAGTATAGAACTCACAATGAGTTCTGAGCCAAGAATTTAAGAGACTGGAAAGAGGAAGATAGTATTTTTCTCTAGGAAAGTAAATGCTCCTTCTGAATAGTAAGCGGATATCCAACCTTGCTAAAGAATGCCTATGTCCTAGTCCACGCTGTGAAGTACAGCTATGATAAGGAACTGGCTGATTAGAAATAGCAGCTGTAAAAGAAGCTCCAGTCCTAGAAGCTCTTTTTAGAAAACTCCCTCTAAAGAGGGCTGTTTACTTAATCTATCTGCTCTGGAAACCAGGATCTAGTCATTGAAATAAAACTCATCCTTATAAAAGCTATATATGTTTATTACAGAAACTTGAGATGGTACAATAGGTTGAAAATGAGAAGTAAAAATTACCCATAATCCTACAACACTGATAATCACTGTCAAATTTCTTCCACTTCCCACTGCTTGTCCCCCACACTCTATACGTACTCATATAGATATCTAGGATAACCCTCTGCTTTTATGTGTGTTTTAAATTTCATAATAATTATAAGCATCTTGTCTGGATATGAAATAATCTTAGAAACATGATTTTTAGAATTAAAGTTATGCCATTATTTTTAGAAACTCATATTTTTCCTTATAATAAATAACACTGCAATGACATATCTTTTTGTGTTTTTAATTATTTTAAGATAACTCTCCAAAGTGTAATTGAGTCAAATGCTAAATATTTTAGAAATTTTTATACAAATTGGAAACTGCCTTCCAGAAATAATATATCAATGTAGACAACCACTAGCCCCCATGAAAAAGGTACCAGAGCCTTATGAAATTTGGTTATTTTGCCTAGTTTAGGTAATTTTTTTTTTCTAAGAATGTTGAAAGTATATCTTAAAATATTCTGTTTGGCCTTTAACCCCTGCATAGCAGAGACTATGAAAGGTGGAAAAATGCATAAAGAATTTTTAATACATTTCACTAACAGTTTAAACAGCATTATCATGAACAGAATGAATAATGTTTTAACAATTACTTGCACTATTTTAAGAAGATGGTAATTGAAACATGAGATTATTCTAGTGGTATAAATTACAGTTAATGAAATTTCCACTAACTAAAGATTGTTTTAAATTATTCCAAAATAAAAAGTTATAATGCTATGCTAAAATCAATTTCTTATCCTCTGCTGACATTAACCACTCTGTTTTGTGGATTATCTGCTTTGAGGATTACATGAAGTAAACTTTAACAACATTTTAAAATAGTTTCTGTTCCTGTCCAGCACAATGATTATCTTCTTTATCACCCATTCAGCATATGCTCAGACAACCCAAACTCATTTTGGTGCCACTGTAGGCAAAATGCAATTAGGAAGGAAATCTTACTGCTGAACACATTATAAAATAAGGTCCTCAAGCACATATAAATGACTCTGGATTATCCACTACTTTGCATTATCTCATTAGCAGACACAATTGAAAGCTGAATAAAAATATAATTTTATATGCAAAAATCAGAGTAATCTCTCATAGCCATGATGCCTTCTTTTCAGAGTTTAGAGAGTTCTATGTGGTTTTATAACCCATAAAGATTCTGAGGAGCAGTTGAAAAAGGATGAAATAATCAGTTTTAAGAATAAGTTATTTGTTATGTGTAGTTGTTATTGTTATTATCATTATTTGTGTGTGTGTGTGTGTGTGTGTGTGTGTCTGTGTGTGTTTCAATAAAATTGTATTTACAACAACAGACAGCAGGCAAGATTTGGATTGTGGACTGTACTTTGCCACTCACTACCCTCCAATACCCTCAGGAGATGGTCTGCCTGCCCTAGGGGACTATGGCCCAGTCTGCTCCTCTGTGAGATAGAAGCCACTCCAGGGCCTGGTGCTGTGCTGAGAGTTGCACATGTGAGTGGAACAGAGAACTGCACTGGGGAGTTTCTGACCGAGTGGTGAGTGCAGGAACCAGACTATGAGGGCCAGGCTAGAATAGGCTGAGCCTTCCTCCTAAGAAGCACCAAATGCTTTATTCCGGCTTGGTGCTGGGAGTACAATAGCATTTAGATAAAGTTTCTGCCCTTAAGTAGCTTAAACTTTAGGAATAGTTAAGAAGTTGCTGTTGGCAGTAACAGGAAATCCAACTTAAAATGATTTACAAAAAAATAGGGAATTTATTAGCTTAATAATATTAAACAGTCCAGGAATAAGACTAGTTTCAGATTTGACCCAAGGCTTCAAGTAATGTTCTCTTACTCTCCATTTCTTGGTCCCACTTCTTCATATTTGGTCCATTCTGCAGCCTGTGTTGTAAGGTGACTTCTGGTGTGAATTTTTCTTCAGGCTCACAAGCTTAAGTTTCACTGGGTCCTATTAGCTGTCCTAGGGCACACACCCATCTCTGAACTAATGTAGTGCTTGATGAATGATTGGTACTAAGTGGCTTTCCTCTAGATCTTGAATAGGACCTTTGAATGGAGTCAATGGCACCAGAATCACGGAAGCTTATTGTAAGAGAAGGGGCAATTCCCCAGAGAGAAATTTAGTTACCAGGAGAAAGAGAAATATAAGCTGGAGAGTGGAGAAAAATGTCCATAACAGAGGTAGAAACATGAAGATGCTAGACTATTAGACTCTATAATGTACAGAATCCTGCAGAGACCCATAAGAGGATTTCCTGACTCAATCTCGGCCAGGTCAGGGAAGCACACCTGGGAAAACAACGCTTAGGCTGAAACTGAAAGACAAGTAAGGGGAAACCCACCCTGGTGCTGGAGAAGTAGGCAGAGGCCAGATCAGACAGGTCCCAAAGTTTATGTGGTGGAGTTTGGATTTTATCATGAGGGCAGTTGGAACAGATCTCTTCCCATCACCTTCTGCATCATTAAAGCATTTGTTTTGAAATTTTCCCTACTTTTCCCCTCATATTTTCCTTAACTTTTCGATGTTTCTGTTTGCTGTCCCAGTTCCAGCTGGGCACTCTGCCTCATTCTTTCATATTAGTTTTTCTGTGTTCCTTGCCACACATATTTACTTGAATTTCGTAGGTCATACCTAACATCAGCTCTGGCGAATGAACCCAGAAGAATTTCTAGATTCTTAAACTGCATAATGGCACTTCTCTCTATAAGGGAACTTAGTATGTGACAGAAGTGGCATTTCAAATTGTGGAAGAAAGGTGAATAATTCATGAATGCAGTAGGGACCACTTAGTAGCCATCAAGAAATAAACCGGTTAGATCCTTACCTCACACCAAATAAATAGCAAATGGATTAATAATTCACAAACAAAAATCATAGTACTAGATGAAAATGAGAGAATTTCTTTTAGAAATAATCTTATATTAATAAAGACTTTTATAACTATGAAACAAAACCTAAGGTTGATTAATTCACTAATTTATTAAAACCAAACAATTCTATAAGGCAAAAAATATTTAAAAAGCCAAAGGATGAATGACACATTAGGAAAAATACATGCAATTCAGATTATCTACTAAAGACTAATTTCATTAATAGTAAAACATTTCCCCTAAATCAATCAGAAAAAGAACAACTATCCCAAAAGAAAAACTGACAGAGGCTATAAACTGAGTTCACAGAAAAGGAAATACTGATGCTTTTTAAAGTATGAAAAAATGTTCAATCAGTGATAATTAGAAGGAAAGCAAATGAAACTACCATGAGATCCTGTTTTTCACTTATCAGGTTATCAAAGATCAAAAATTTTGATAACATTACGTTAGTGACAGTGGGGGAAATAAGCACTTCAATCCATTGCTGCTGGAATTTCAATCAATATAGATTTTCTGGAGGGGAATTTGGTAACAGCTATTAAAATTACCAATTCACATACACTTTGGCTCAATAACTCCACTTATGGGAAATTATTTTATACATATATACTTGCAGAGTTGTTTCTACAGGCTATTTATTGAATCATTATAATGCATGAGTTTGCAAAAGCAAACAAACAAACAAAACCCAAAATATCTTTTAAGAGCAGGCTAGTTAAATAAATAATGGTACATTTATACCTGAAATATGTGCAACCCTTAAAAATAATAATGCACCATGAAATAGTCTCCAAAATATATTATAAGAGAAAAGAAGTGGGGTGAAGAACAACGCATATAATATGATACCATGTGTATAAACTGTATGCTAGTGTGTGAATTTGATATCTCAGGAAGGGTACACAAGAAATTGGTTACAGTCACTGCCTCCAGGGAGGGAAGGAAACTGATGGCTGAAACATAGAGATGGGAGAGGCACTTATTTCGTATACGTATCTGAAAAATTCCTCTCTTTCCTCAAAGTACGTCTGCCCTTTGATGCTCTGACAGGGTAGGTGACATTTCCAACTTTTTTGGTCTTCTCTTGAAATAAAACTACCTCTTTCCTTAACACTCACATCTTCCGGAAACTATGTGCTAAGTTCTCTAATGACAGATGCATGTAAGTACCTTTGTAAAGAATAAAACACTGAACACAAGTAAGGAATGACTGTTATCAGTACTAATATCTTGAATTATGTTAATTTGACAAGGAGAGTATGGACAAATTAGAGTAAAAGAATAAATTTCCCTGATCCTACATAGATTTAAACTTTTCTCTCTTCTGTGTATTTAATCTTTCCTTGTCAAAGAAAGAAACACATTTTTCCAAAGTTTAGTATGGTGCTTAGCTCACTGTGGGTGTTTAACGGATGTTAAATAATAATAATAATAATAATAGCTATTTATGGATCATTGCACCACTTGATAATACTTACCCTCTATTGAATCATACCTTTTAGCAAGCCATTTTAAAAATGTATTCCTAACTAAATTAAGGTGCAATAACTCACAGTAAGAATTGATATTTATATAAAAAAGAGAACTGGCACAAAACCAATGATTTAAACTGCATCTTTCCAATTCCTCCTTGGCGGCATTAATAATGGTGCCCTTTTAAAATGTCTTTTCTACTTTCAACTACCTTATTATAATACTGATAGGCTGGCTAGAGAGTATAGTCTTCCCATTTGCTGTTTTTTTTCCTTCCCTTTGCTTTTATTTCGTGATATGCCATGGGGGAAGGGCATCAAAGGGAATAATAACCTAATTTTAACCTTTAATTGCTCTTGCTCTTTAACCAAGATTTTAGTTTCACAGTCTTCCTGCTCATTGTGCTATATCACTCCTCAGCTCTGGTCCATGTGTACATGGGGGCTGAGTTAAATGACCTCTGAGGGCCCATCCAATTCAGATGCTCTATGTTTCTCTAAAAAAGGCATATGCCTTTGGTTATTAGAACATGTCTGCTTATTAAACTTAAAAACAATATTAAGCTTTTAAAAGGATGAAAATTCTCTAAGTTCTTTAAGAATGTGTCCATGGAGCTGAGTTTCAGAAATCCCAGTGTAATGAAAATGGACATTCCTATCTCCAAGCCTTCATACATACTGCAGTCCTCCCTTCTCCACAGGAAATATGTTCCAGGAACCCCAGTGGATGTCTGAAACCAGGCATAGTACTAGTCCTATATATGCTATGTTTTTTCCTATACATACATACCAATGATAAAGTTTAATTTATAAATTAAGAGAATAATAACAACTAATAAAATCAAACATATAACAATGTACTGTAATAAAAAGTATATGAATATGGTCTCTTTTTCAAAATATCTTACTGTACTGTACTCACCTTTTCACTTAAAGGAAACACTTTATGGCTTCTCTTTGGCATATCCGAGTTGCCAGCATCACACTCTTGTGTTTTGGGGCTGTTATTAAGTAAAATAAGGGATACTTGAACACAAGCACTGTGATACCCTTGACAGTTGATCTGATAGCACAGACAACAACTAAGTGACTAACAGGCAGGAGCATCTATAGTGTGGATAGGCTGATCACAGAGATGATTCACATCCTGGGTGGGATGGAGCAGGGCATCGTCAGATTTCAGAGATTTAAAATTGCACAGAATGTTGTGCAATTTAAAACCTATGAATTGTTTATTTCTGCAATTTTCCATTTAATATTTTCAGACCGTGGTTGACCATGGATAACTGCAACCCAGAAAACAAAACTGAGAATAAGGAGAGGGATGGGGCTACCATATTGGTTATCTTACCTAGAATGTCCTTTCTCTGCCTGGCAAACTCCTACTCAGTCTTCAAAACTCAGCCGGAACATCATCTTCTTTCTGAATCTTTTCCCAGCAAAGACAAGTGGGCAGATCCCTTCTCTCCTCCTATACCATTTGACAATGCTGAAGCTCTTCTCTTGAACTCTATACTTATCTGCTTTTGTGACTGAATCTCCAATCAGACTGTGAGTTGCTATTAGCAAGAATGTTTCTTAATCACTTTGAATCCCTGGTAGCTAGAACATAGGAAGCACTCAGCAAGTGTTTCCTGAAGGCATAAATGAATACATTATTGAAATGTGAGGAGTCCTGGGTTTTAGTCTCAGTAACGCTGCTAATAATGTATAATTATTAAAAGATGATTAGCTTTCCCAGGTTTCAATGTCTTCAAGTGTAAATAAAGAGATATTTTAGAAGCTCAAGATTTCAGAGCTAGAAGGAGGTAGAGACGTGATTAACCCGTCCATTTCAGTTCAAGACTTGTATAATTTTCATTACACCATAGGGCCTCAGTCATTTGGTGATACTAATAACTGGATGAAGATTTCCTTTATTTGTAAGTCTGTTAATTTAGGTAAAGCTAATTTTCCTTAAAATCTCAATGATTCCTTCCCTTCTGAGTTTTCTTTCTTTCCTCATTTCATCTTTTTTTCCCCCTTGGACTTAATGACTTCACCTGACTTTTGTTTTCGGCTCTGTTTTTTCTCTTCTTTCTTCTTGGTAATGTTCTTCTCTCTCAAATTCCACATGGCCAATGCATTTCCTTTATTTAATTTTATCGAGTCTAAAAAATTATAAAACCACTTTATCTTTTCATCTCTTACCACCCTCCAAGAAAGACTGTAAGAGTTAGAACTACTTTTTTGTAGAGAAAGACCACTTACTTGTTCTCATTCCTTGAGTTATTTACTTATAACATGTCCTGGTGTGCATGCGTGTGTGTGTGCATGTAACCCCTGGATAGACTGGCCTGGCTGTTGACATTGCCTGGGTAGGTGGGATTGGGATTATTTGTAGAGCCTAGTAGGAAAGTGATCCTCAACCATGGCAGCACATTAGAACCACCTGGGAAACTTCTGCAAAACGCTGATGACTGTAACCTACCTCAGAACAATTAAATCAGAATCTATGGGAGTAGGGCCAGACACTGGTATTAGCAAACAGCAACAAAGTAAAACTCGCCAGAAGAATAAAATATGCAGTCACATGCGAGAAGCACCACTGCACTGAGGAATTCTAGTGTTTTCAGTTGAGAATCATTGAGGATCCCTGAACTAGGCAGGACTCAGAAGGTGGAGGGAGTGGAATAGATTCTAGGCCAAGAATGGGAGCTTCATTATCAGGTAGGGAACACTGCTATAGAGGGTGAGGAGACTCAGAATTGCCCAGGGTCAATGGTTAGCTCTGATTACACTTTGGGTCAGAGTAGCATTGAGCATGTCCCAGGACTGATGGAGGAACCTCTCAGACAACTCCACTGAAAGGGGCAAGAAGCCCAAGGTGCTGAGTCCCAAAAGTCAAGATTGGCCTGGAGGCTACATATGGGGCATGGAGTTGGCACAGTGAGGGGGGAATTTGGCCTACAAAGGCAACAGATATGAGGCAGAAGGTGATATTAATCGTGCAGATCTAGTTCTAAAACAATAGCCTGAACAACACAATCTGGGGGTGGATGAAGTACAGTAAATTTGAAGTATATGTTTCTAATTACATTTCTTTTCATTTCCTGAATATCATTATGTTGTTTCCTTTATTAAATTGTTAATTGTAATTTTATGTGCAGGTTATCATTCCTACAAATGAAATAATTCTTCATAATTGCAAGGGCATTAAAAAAATCTAAGGATACAGAAACAAATAAACATTAGTTATTTGTGGTTTATTTTACAGCTGTTTCATTTAACTTTTCAGTACTGTGAATCACTGTTTTAGGAGAATTTAAGATATTTTGAAGACTTTTATTCAAATTATAACTTATTGCTGTTGTAAAGAGAAATCAAAGTAATACTGTGTAATCACACCACATGCTCATTTTACTTAAACAATTCAAACTACCCACATGCTTGAAAAAAATAAAGGCAGAGTTAGGAAGAAATAATTTAAATACTACAAACAATTCTGCTATATCACTAAATGAGTGTACAGACCTCCATCACATTTCCCTGTTTCTTGCACTGAGAACATTTTGCTCTGCTGAATGTGATGCTTGTGTTCTTTGTTTACAACAGCAGTCCCAATCTTTTTGGCACCAGGGACAGGTTCTCCTATGAGAATCTAATGCCTGATGATCTGAGGGGGAGCTGAGGTGGTGATGCTAGTGCTGGGGAGCAGCTGCAAACACAGAAGCCTCTTCACTCTTGCCCTCCTCTCACCTCCTGCTGTGCAGCCCGGTTTCTAATAGTCTAGGGACCAGTACCAGTCTGTGGCCTGGGGGTTGGGGACCCCTGAGTTACACCACATATTTATGTACATTTATTGCTGAATACAGTAATGTTCTTTAACAGTTTGGTTTCAAATAAGTTTCTAATATTTGAGAAACATAACTGTATATATTTATGTACATAGAATTTTATAGGCAATATGCAGGAATTTTACAAAAATTGTAAATATGTATACTTGATTTTTGTCTTGTGTGCTAATAGTGCAGCCTACCCCACACCCCAGGATACTACTCCAATGCATACTCTTTTATGCCTACGGATGACTATATCAGCTTTCTTCATAATCACATGACAATTTAGGTTTTAGAACTGAAGGGCTGAATATTGTCAGGAAGTCATCCCAAGAGTGCATTGCCCTGGATAAGGTGCCTCTCCTCTGTACCCCATAGCACCCAGTGCACATTTCTCTTCTGGAGTTTTCTAAAATTATGTCCTGAACTGTATAGTAATTTTTGCCTATCTGTCCATCTTACCTCTTAGACTACAAAGGCCTAGACAAGAAAGTCTGCTCCTTGTGTTTCTAGTGCCAGGCATAGTGTTTGGCAGATAGTAGGTGCTCAGCAAGTATTTATAGGATAAATGATTATATTAATCTCTTCATATCTCTGTGTGACCAGTTTCACAGCTGGTTAAGATAATTTGCATTCAATCCCTGTCATTTCAGACCCAAACAGCTTCAGGCAAATGGTTTTTGATTTTTTTCTTTACATGCTCCAGGTTTGGAGACCACACAATCATATTTCATAAACTGTTCCATTGTTCATTGCCAAGAAATTCTTAATGTGCAAACAAAATTTCATCTGCTTTATGTTCCCTTCTTTGCTCATTCTGCATGAACAAGTAAAAAGGTATATGGAAAAATTTCTCTCAGGAAGGCAGTTCTTACTTAGAATATTAGCCTTGGGAATTAACAGCAAACAGAAGCACAGGGCATGGGTTGTCAATTTATTCTTTCTTCATGACTGATTTTAGCCTCAGTACAGTTTTGATGGCGATAGTACCCTTCTACATGGATGTTCATATTTATGCACCTATTTTCCCACACATTTTTATTGTTGGCAGACACGCAGTGTATGGAGCTGAGCCATGCACCCAGAATGTGCCTTAGGGCAAGAGTAAAGAAACCTGCTGAAGGCCGCAGTATACCAGGGACATTTTCATACCTTCCATGTATAGGTGCCATATACACCGTTTCCAATTTAATGTGTCTCCAATCTTAATTCCAGGCACTGGCATCACGGTCTTCATTTTCCTTCAGCAGGTTTGACATTTCCCCTCAATGGCAGTCATGAGTATGAATGCCTGGGGCCTGATCTTGTACCGCAAGTTCATGCATTTCCTACTTATCTTCCCTGCTGTGGATGGATGTCAGCCTGTGACTTTGCTGTGACAGCAGAGGCACATAAGTAGCCGAGTGTTAAGAGAATCTGGAGTAATTAGAGAGCTCTGATTTAAAAGGGGTTACTCAACAAAGGGAAAGCTCTGCAAAGGAGCTGAATTTAGACTAGGTTAAAAAAGTGGAATATGCCCTCATCATCACCTGCCACCCATAACTGACATAAGGATACATATAATGATGCATCTATTTGTGTGTGTGTGTGTGTGTGTGTGTGTGTGTGTGTGTACATTACAAAACCCAAGGGCAAAATAAAGGTAATAGTCCCTGCTTGAAGTCACGACCTCAACCCTCTTTTGCTCAGCACACTGCTCATTTCTTCATCCGGGTCAGAGCTTCTTAGCAGCCATGGAGATACCTCTGGCTAACAAACAATACTGCTCTGACGCACTTGGCAAAAGAAGAGCATGGGAGTGAATCATTAAATCCGCTGATAAGGAGTAGAAAATTAATTAGAATAACCAGAAGCTCAGGAAAAGAGTAATAAAATTTTACCCTGTGCTTGGCCAAATTAAACACATATAATTGATTTTAGTCACACTTAGTTTTATTCAAGTGGAATGTGAAAGAATGGGGAAGAGTTAAAGTCTAATAGAATAATAAACATAGAAAAAGTATTTTTTTATTTCACACATGATCTCACATTCAGTCATTTAACATTATAATTAGGTATGACTTTTAATTATACAGGCATGAAGAGAGGATTTTAAAACAGATACAAAAACCCAGTCGACATCCATAGCAACAAGAGATTTTCTGAATCGAGTGAGTAACAAGAATATTAAAAAAAAAAAAAAAAGACTCTCCAAATATTGGAAATATATTTGAAACCAAACTGTTAAAGAATATAATAGGATTTGGTAATATGACTAGTTTCTCTCGATAGTTCCTAGTTTCATTTTTATCAGTGGCACAATATTATTTTCTATTTATAATTAGATAAACATAGAGTTTATATGTAAAGCAATTCAGAACCTGCATGCTGACTCACCATTTGGGAAAAATAAATGTGTTTTAGTATAAATTTTTTATTAAGCGATAGAAATCAACAGCAGCAGCAGCGTATATTTGAAGACACGTAGGGTTAGCTTTAGGCATGAGGAGAGGAGCCTGAGGTCATTATGGCCAGTCAAGTGTCTGAGATTAGATATTCCATGGAACTGTAGGGCAAGGAGAGAATCAGAGAGGAAACTGAGGCTTGCAGATGATGCAACTTGTCCCAAATTACCCAGAGAGGTGTTAAACCTATTGGAAATATGTTTCTTTGGCCCCCAGTCTGGACTTTCTTTACTGAATCCCCACTTTCCTGGAGTGGTTGTCCCTGATCAACAATTCCTGCCACCTGCACCTCAATGGAGCTTGACAGAATACCTGTGATAGCAGGCCATCTGCCTGGGTTGAGTCATAAAAAGAATCTAACTGGTGAAGGTCACCAGCTGGAATAATGTGAACCCAGAATATAAGCTTTACAAACTTGCCTGGTAAATCTTATCCTGATTTATTTGGACAACTTTTTCAGTGTGCCAGTTCAGTCTGATTGTTTAGACAGTCTGCATTTCAATATACTTATCTGTAAATTGGGTAAAATTGGTTGGCATCCTTATTAGTACTCAAAAGATATAGTGATGGTGAGGAAGAGTGTCACCACAAAGCAGGGGATTCAGAGCTACCTGGTCTCTGCTAACAGCTTTACTTCAGCTTTCAGCTGAGATGAGACTGGAAAGCTAGAATTTTGACTGCTGGACTTGGCTCTATCTTCTGATTCTTTTTCCAATCATTACATAAAAAAGAGTTAAAAGAGATTCAAAACCTGTCAGGAAGTTACTTGCTTCTTCTTCCTTACACTTGCCCTTTCTAATCTTTTCTAATCTTTTCACCACAGAACGCTCTAGCTACCTGCATCTGCTGGAGCTCTACTCTGTCATTCTGCTCATGATGGTTAATTTTATGTGTCGACTTAGCTAGGCCATGGTCACCTGATATTTGGTCAAAGACTAGTCTAGATGAGATTATCATTTAAATAAGTAGACTTTGAGTAAAGCAGATCACACTCCAGAATAAGGGTGGGTCCCATTCAATCAGTTGAAGGCCTTAAGAGAAAAAAGACTGATGTCTCCCGAGGAAGAGGGCACTCTGCCTTCAGACTTCTTTTGGGCTCTAGCTGCAACACCAACTCTTCCTCGGGTCTCCAGCCTGCCAGCCTACCCTGCAGAGTTTGGATTTGTCAGCCTCTACAGTAGTATAAGCCAATCTCTTAAAATCATTATTTAAAATGTTATTTTAGATTTAAGATTGAATGCTGTATTAGTTGTTCATTGTTGTGTAAAAAACTATCACAGATTAGCAGCCTAAAACCACACATGTTTATCATCTTGCAGTTTCTGTGATCAAGAGTCTGAGCATGACTTAGCTGAGTCCTTTGATTAGGGTCTTACAAGGCTGCAATCAGGGTGTCAATCAAGGCTAGGTTCTCATCACAGACTCAAATGCAGAAAGATCCACTTTCAAGCCTGTTCAGGTTATTGGCAAAATTAATTTCCTTGTAGCTGTAGGATTCATGGCAGCCTCCTCCTTTAAAGCCCACAACAGAGAGAGAAAGAGTCTAGAACTTGTTTTATTATTATTATTATTATTTATTTATTTATTTATTTATTTTTGCTGATTGTTGGTCAGAGGCTGCCCTCACTTTCTAGAGGTTGCCCCCAGTGTGGCCCACATTGTAGTTCACAGCAGCTGTTTTCTTCTTCAAGGTCAGCAGGAGAGTGAGAGTATACCTGCTAGTAAGACTCAGTCTTATATAATGTAAGGAAGTGAGATCCCTTCACCTTTGTTGTATTTTCCTGGTTAGAATCAAGTTCCAGGCCTCACTCACAGTCACAGGGAGAAGAGTACACAAAGGCATGAATACCAGAAAGTGGAATCATTGGAAATTACCTTAGGATCTGTCTACAACAAACACTTTTCCAAGTCTTTAAATTGTGAGACACTGGGCCTGATGAAACCTCCTCCCTTCACCTCTTATAAGCACCTATTGTGGAAGAAGTGACTATTTATAAAATCCAGTAGAAAAGTTATCAAATTTATATTAGTACTTGAATGACAGACCAATGGAGCAGAATAGAAACTCCCCAAACAGACTCAAGTGCAAATGGGAATTCTGATTATGATAAAAGTGTTATCTAAAATCACTGGGAAAATGAGGGGCTTATGGTGTATAGCAATTTGAAAAAAGATAAAATTAGATCCATGCCAGAATTCTAAATGTAAAAATGTATATACCAGAAGAAAACAGGTCAATTCTTTTATACCTAGGGGAGAATACTTCATAAAGCTGCTTCAGAATCCAGATGCAATAAAAGAAAATATTAATAAATTTGACTATTTTTAAAAGTTACATGGCAAAACAGACATACGCAAACACACAGAGAGAAAATATTTGTAGCATATATTGAAGGTAAAAGTCTAATCTATCTAATATAAAAAGAACTCTTAAAATTAAATGAAAAAGACTGAAACCCAATATAAGAAAATGGGCAAAAGACAAGAATTGTCAGTTTATAAAAAGATATACCAAAGACCTTTAAATATATGAAAACGTGTTTGAATTACTCATAATAAGAAAAATACAAATAAAGCTATACTGAAATATTATTTCTCACTTATAACATTGACAAAAATTTAAAAAGTTGACAATATACTCTTTTGGGCAAGGTTGAGAGAAAAAAATCATTCCCTCACACTGCTGATATGGCAATTAGACAATGTCTAACAAACCTACACTTATATTTACATTCTGACTTAGCAATCCCATTTCTAGGAGTTCACTATATGACCATGTTTCACCCTTCTCCTAGTAATCCTACTTCTGTGAATTTACCTCTAAAATATAAAAAAGCCCTACATTAATCATTGCAATATTATTTTAAAAGTAAAATACTAGAAACAACTTTAAAGCCCTTGCAGATGCTACTGGTTAATAAAACAATGGTTCGTCCACAAAACAGAGTACAATGTCATCATGAAAAATAATCAAGAGGAAGATCTTTTTGAATCAACATGGAGCTATTTCCAATATATATTGATAAACAACAAACAAAAAAGGCAATGTATAAAAGAATATATCTACTTTTTGTGTAAGACAAAAGGTAAATGTATATCTTTAGCTTACAAAAAGAAACACAAGAAATATAAACCAGAAACTAATGCAAATGGTTACCTATGGAGGGTGAATGAGAATGAGATTAAAAGAGTAGGCATACTTACTTCTCTAAGTGTACTTTTAAAAATATGTTCTGACTTTTGAACTTTGTAAATACTTTATATGTTCAAAGAATGATGAATTGAAAAACAATGTAAAAAAGCAATTTGTAAAATAAGGTATAAATAGAAACAAATGTACCTAATAAAACTAATAATATGGTGACACAGACTCTATAATACTAAATAATATATATTCTAAGGAAAAAAATAACTTCAATCTTTACCTTTACTCAGAAGCTTTATTGTTAGCAGTGGTATTGGTACAATAATTCTGTAAATATTTTGTGTGTGTGGTAGGCAGCATACATGAATAAATATATTAATGTAGTTGGAAAAAGAGTTCTCACTGTGAAAGGAGATAAATATGAAGTGAGATGGTGAGAAAGAACCTGAGATGCTAGATTTGAATTGGAAACATTCATATAAACTTGTAATTCAAAACCATTTTCCTAGTTCTATTCACTAAGAAGGCCTATGAGCAACATAGTATATTTAGAGCCCAAATTATGGTTTCTAAGTACCATTCCCCATTAAAAGAAATCAAATCTAAATTGATAATTCAAGATTGGTATAGAGTCTAAAATGAGCCCAGAATATTGTGACTTAAAATAGTTCAACCTTTACATATGCATACATATACACATATAGACATACATGATACACATAATGTGTTTGTTTAATTTGTATATATGTACAAACACACACACACACACACACACACACACACACACACACACATATGGAGAGAGACAGTCAAAAGGCAAATCATTGTGGGAAAATGTTAACATTGGTGAATCTAGCAGAATATACCCAATCTTGTCATACTAGTTTTTCAATTCTTCTGTAGATTTGCCATTTTCAAAATAAAATGTTGGACAGGAAAAAAATTTCAAGCTTAAGAATTAAAATAATAGGAAAAGATACTTCATCCAGACCATAATTTGAAGGTTGGGTGATTTAGCACTTTACAATTCTGAGTCTGCTTGACATTTGGAAGCAATTTTAAGGATGGTAAAGTATCATCTGTTAAAGGAAAGTTCAAAGGAAATTCAAGGAGACAATAATGATAAGTTTAGGAGAAAACTACGGAAACAATATCAGAAGGAGCTTCTAAACTAAAACAGTGTGATAAGTCTTCCTTGAACCCACTGGCAGACTTTCTGGAGGGTTTTTCTAGGAAAAGAAAATTTTGTTAAGTGGTCATGTCTGCAGTCTTCTTCTGATGGACACCCAAGTATTTCTACCTAAAGAGAAAGGCTAAGAGGCAAAGCTTCCAAGATAGTTCAAGGAGTGGCAGCAGCCTGGGTTAGGGGTTGAGAGGGGGTTGTGCAGAACAAAAATTCTACATGTGGTCACCTACATTTTCAAGGTGGGGTTTTACTACTGTACTATGACACTGGGCATACAATGACCTGAGACAATAGATCTAACTACCAAGTATCTGTGATAGAAGTTCTATTTCTTTTCACATACAGAACATTCTCCTGTTTTCAAGGTGCTACCACATATAGACATGGTCTTATTTGATCTTGATAACCAACATATGGAACAACAGCAAGAGTAAATATTTTAAATCTAAATTTTGCAGGTGACAAGTTGACAGAGAGGAGGCTTTGCTTAAGGTCACATGATTGGCAAGTGCAGATGGGAAGATAATCGGCATGGGGCCCATGTTCCCTCTCAATTGCTCTGTAGGAAATAAGTGCTGGTGCCAGCAAGAGATACCATTTGCTGTAACAAGACTTTCAGGGAAATTGATTCTTTGCTAGACCTTAAGGAAGTGTAGGAAAGTGTGGTGAAGTCATAAGACATGGGCTCAGGGAAGCTCCTGAAAATCAAGCTTGCTATCTGGAAGCAGATAGTCCATTTGCTCTGGTTTATGCTGCACTCATTTCCCAGACACATTTAGTGATGGCGCTCTGCAATATTTGTTTCATTAGGGGATACTTCCAAGATAAGGGGAAAAATCAAATGAAAAAATGTGCTGCAGACCAAATTTGACTTCCATTAAACATTATTTACAATCTTTTAAAAAGAACAGAGGATATTGACAGGAGTTTCAGATTCAGGAAGAATAAGAGAAAATGACACACTTGTTTTCAATTTTTGTTGCACTTGCTTGCTTCTGACTTAGCAATAGAGTATTTACTTCTTTTGGCGAGTTGACTTTTTTCATTGCAAGCAGGCTTTGTCATTATACACTATAATAGAAAGTGTCTCTGGGTCTCTCATCCTCTGAGAAGGATCCCACAACAAACATGTGTCTATTCTGTAGCTGATAATGGATGAACTGGGTGAATGGCTGCCCCTCTGGTGTTGAAAGAGCTATTCAACTATTTTGAACTGAAGACATGCACACTGGTAAAGTGTGGGGCAATTCTCCTTGTCTTGCACACACACACCAAAGAGGAGAAGAAAGTCATAAAATGAAGTTAATTATCTTATTGAGAGAAACACAGCAAGAGACCATATGATGAGAGGCTGACAGACAGCCTAAATAAAAACAGAAATCTCCTAGGCTCTGCTAGCTTTACAGTCCCAGTTCCAGCTGCTGTGGTATCTAGCTCTGCAAATTATCTTTGACTTACTCGAAATATCACTTGCTGGAGATTGTGAAAATGTCCATGATATTTTGTAGCTCCTCCCATCAAGAAGTGGACTTATGAATTACTTTGACCAATAGAATGTGGCAGAAATGGAATTGCGTGTTTCAAGTCTGCGTCTCAAGAGCTTTTTGGCTTCCTCCATTGCTCTTTTAGGAACCCGTGACCACGAAGTGAAGACATCTTGTCTAGTATTCTGGATGTCGAGAACCACATGACCCATCTGCGTCCTTTACACTAGCTGACTGCCTGCCAATCCCCAGAAATGTGAGAATATATTAGATCATCAGGCTTGTAACTGACCTACCAGTCATATGCAGATGCATAAGCAATCTCAGCAGAGACCAGCTGAGCTGCACCAGAGCAGAAAAATTACTCAGCCCATCTCCAAAACTGAGTTAAACAAAGGGAGTTGTTTTATATCATTGACTTTGGGGGTCATTTGTTATTGAGTAAAAGCTAACTGATAGATCCCTGTACCCTTCTGGTAAACATCTTGGAAACTATTTTCTCCCTAAGCTAACCTGAAGTGTATGGTTTTGTATCTGTGCATGTTTTTACTTGCAACCCAAAGAATCTTGACCAAGAGAGAAACTATATGAATAGAAAAGGCCACAATTAACAGATACAGAGAGAATGTGGGCAGCATACAGAAAGAATGCCCTCATTCGTATTTATAGTGAAACAGTTGATTAGGCAAGGAACCCACCCCAACACCAATGGATGCCCATAAAATATGTTAATCATATACTTTACCTCATGATCCTTGCCCTGTGGGATGCAATGTATTCTCTGGTAGCCAATGTATGGAGATACAGTGAATATTTTTGCATTTTGTATCTTTTTCTAAGTGAGAGTGTTTGTGGTTCTGTTAGTTAATTTCTCCATTTAACCACTGCATTGCAGCATGGAAAGGAGTATTGTCTGAACAAAGTGAAGTCTGATCTAGAGGGAAAATGGACTAATCTGGAAATTATTCACTTTGAGAAGAGGGGCCCATTGATGACTTTTTTTGAAGTCAGTTGCTAGATACAGCTGGTTGGATTATCTCCCTTTTGGAACAAGGCGGGTGAGAATGTAGTTTAATGTAAGATGGTTAAATCATGTATGGCAGGGAGAGCTCTTTAATAAATGAGAAGAAAGGTAGGAGTGTGTGCGTTCATGTGTGTGTACATATGTGCACGTGCCAGCTAAAAGGAAGAATTAAACAACTTTTGGGGGGGTATCCCTATAATCTATATTCTTTTTTTCCCTGTACACTGTTCCCCTCTTGCTAGGACTAGATTCCCAGCAACCTTGTTTGTGTTCCATAACCTCACCCCCAGACGTTGTTGATTGGGCCAAGGGTAGACACCTAGTTATAGCTGGGCCAATCAGTCTCTTTTCCAAAATTTTGAAACTGTGAGTGAGAGATGCTAAGTTGTTTGAATTTGAACATCTAAACTAAAGGAGCTGTGGAACATCTACACTTGGCCACGTACACACAGAAGTGTTGAAAATCAGTCCAGAGAGAGGATAAGAAAAGAGAGGAGAGGGTGGGGAGATGGTGGAGAAGAGAGAAGAGGAGAAAAAAGAGATACATACACATTGCCTTCCAGGTTCTTGATAAACCATCCAGCAGCTAGTTCTGGCTCTTGAATTCCACCAAATATCCCACCATTTCTAATAAATGCCCTTCATGATTAAGCTAGTAGGAATATGTTATTTGTAATCAAAAGAACCTCAACTAAAGAAAATTCACATTAATGAAAAGGCAGTTGTTATAAGTTTCTTAACAAATAAAAGGATATTTGCCAATGCTTGGCTGTACCTGGTTTCTATTTTATTTTCTGATACTTATGGCAGTAGTCAATCCAGGGGCCTAAAATATTGTGTGCCACTTAAAATTCCTTTTATATAATTAGAAGAAAAATATTTTTCAATCTCACAGGGTATATTTAAATAGACATATCTACTGTTTATTCTTCTAGTGAATTGAGTTTTGAATATAGCCTTTATCAATCTATAATTCTTTTTTGAAAAATGAGTATAAATATCAGTTAACGCATAACATGTTGTAAGATTATCATTATCAATTTGAAATCTACTTAACAACTAATGTTCCTCTAGCTTGTCTTTTTCTCTAGTGGTAATTCTTCCTGGAGTTCATAAATCAATATAGGTATAGTTATTCATGTAGGAAATGGCATTAGTTTTAAAACTTGCATCTTTTAAGCAAAAAATACTTATCAATTTAGATTTAATGATGACATGTGAAGGCTCTCAGAGTCTGGAATGAAAGTAAAGCTATTTAAATTAATTTCTTACTTTGGAGTTTAGGCAAAAAAAATTTAAGTCTCTTTATGAAAAAAAAAAAAACATAAATACTTCAAAGGCTGTGCTGCTGAAGAATAAAAAGCTGATGAGGAGACTTTCAGGTTATCTTGATCAGTGTAGACAACTAGATAGTGCATCCAACACCCAACCCGACAAAACAATTGGGAAGGAAAAAATCTACATTAGTGATCTTCAAGTTCATATTTGAATTGGTTACTTTTATCTGTGTTGGCAACATCATGAAGCCTTTTGATTATGATAAATAAGGCTTTATTATGGAATAATGAAATAATGGACTATCTGAAATAATGTCAATAACAATCATTAAATCATCATGATGGAGAAAGTTCTTCAATGAACCTTTGAACTCTCCTCTCCAAACAAATGCTGAAAAATCTAAGTACAGGATGGACAGAAAGTCATGAATGAAGCTTGCTGTCTCGCCTCAGGAGGTGATCACCCTTGGAGAATGGTTTAATTCTAAAAAGTCAGGTTAAAAAATTTTCTCCCAACTTTGAAATTGTTATAGATTTTTGGTTTACTCCATAGTGACGGGCATTGTCATAGCATTTTAAACCTGAAAGGCATTTTATACCAAATCTGATAATTTACTCATAAACATGACAAAACTAAGGCCCAGAAGGCTTGATAATTTCCCCCTGGTTACAAAAATAATTTAGCAAAACCTTAGAACCAATAATAAAGCAGCTCTCATTATATTTGAGTGCTTATTATGCAGCAGATGCTATGCTAACAGCATTGTATGAATTTTCTCATTTTGATTCTGACAATCCTATAAGGTTTGTATTATCACTGTCGTTGCATGATATTATTACTAGCATTTTACAGATGTAGAAACTAAGGCAGAGGGTAGTTAAGTACCTTGTTCAGTGCCAGGCAGCCAAGAAGTGGAAGGGCTGTGTTTGAACTCTGATCTGACTGTTCTGAAGTCCCTGGCCATGGACTCCCATCACACTATGACTCCTCTTTGCCCTCCTTTTCTATCAGAACTTTATAAGGTCTTATGGAAAACTTTTCTACCCAAAGAAGAGTGTGTATTTTAACAACAGGCAATGTAGATGTCTGAAATATTTTTTAATAATAGTATTTAAAGGCAACCTGAACTTGAATAGTATGACATTAAATACTAGGTAACATATTTTTCAAGCAAGATAGTAGAGTTTTGTTAAAATTCAAGAGAATGACCTGACTCTTAATATTTAACAGTGACAAGGAATTCGAACATAATATTCTCATTTAGAAAATGTTTTATTCACTGTGCATTTAGGTATTAGACTAATTCTCTGTGGAAAAATTCACCAGGCAGCTGTGTATTCATTTGCCATATGCTACACTCTCTCTGAGCCAGACACGATGAAATCTGATTTACATTTGGAAGACACCAGCTGCCTCCCCCAGCAAACACACTTACTCAGTGCTCGGTAGGTAATGGGAACCTTCTAACTGAATGCTGCATGAGTTAAGCATTCTGCAAGAGCAACTGGTTTAGTGGGAAGTTATATTTTATTTAAAAAATAAAAGGCTGGAAAGGGTACCAAGTATTTCTTATTTAGTCCCTTGTAATAATAGAAATTACAACAAAATGTTTTAATTAAAAAATAAATTTAACAATAAATTGAATTAAGTTTATTATAATAAAATATTTGGTTACAAGTTATAATCTAGTTCTAACAATAGGTCTGGTCATTGCTAGTAACAAACGTATCTTGTGGACTCCAGACTTCCCTCAAATATTTTTGACAGAAATATTCAAATACATAGACAAAAACTTCTCAAAGCTAATTCTTAAACCTCTTTCATAAAGATGATGACATGGTCAACTTTTGAGAAAGTTAATTGAGCAGAGAAGACCTAAGTTTGCACTTTAGCTCGGCCAACAAGTCCCTGCATGTGAGAAATTTACCCTCCTGTGTTTCTTTCTGCCTTCAAAATAACAACAGTAGGAACAGAGGTGCATGGTATAGAACACTTATGAGGTGCCAGGCACTGTTCTAAGCACTTTTCACATGTTAGTTTTAACCTTTTGAAACCCCAATGAGGTATGTATTAGCATTCTCCTCATTGCAGAGATAAGGAAGCTGAGGCAGGGAATGGTCATGTGATGTAAGTGATGGAACTAAGGTTCAGCTCCAGATCTGTCTTAATCATAATTCATAAAGTTATAATGTACTTATACTATCTTAATCACAACTCATCTTCATCAATTGAAGGTAGAAGATCTCTGGATTAGTGACAATTCTTTCAAACACAATGAAAGAAATTCTCTTAAAATGGTTTTGCAAAAAGGGAGAATGTATTTTCTTGGAAAATTCAATGTCCAGGGTAGATCTGGCACTGGTAGGTCCAGAAACACAGACAGTGTAATCAAGAATCTTTCTCTCTCTTTTCTTTTCACCATGTAAGCTTTTATCTTTAGGAGGCTCTGACCTTATGCCAGGTCCCAGCAGTTCTAGGCATAGATCCTCAGATCTCCAAAGCAGTAAAGATATAATGCCTTGATGGCACCTGTAAACCCCTAAACTGAGTCACTGA
Organism: Eidolon dupreanum; assembly: GCA_028627145.1. Lineage (NCBI taxonomy): Eukaryota > Metazoa > Chordata > Mammalia > Chiroptera > Pteropodidae > Eidolon > Eidolon dupreanum. The sequence goes on along the minus strand of CM053502.1, from coordinate 120,896,133 downwards.
TTCTGACTGATCTGCTCTGGATCATGGGCTATCCCTGAATTAAGCACAGTGGACAGGAGAGCAAGACGATATGATCGACCTGGGTCACATGTAACTCTTGAGCAAATGGTGCATTCGGTTTGTCTTGAACCATACCAGTTGAGAGTGAAGAGGTGTGATTCCTTAATGCAAGTCAGGAAGAGGGGTGTTACCGTAGAAGAGGGATGGAGGCTGGGTAGGCAAAAAACGACAGATGGCCATCCCAATTAGATTGTTGCTTCGGCAATTTCCAGCATTAAAAACCTATAAATTTCTGCCAAAGAAGGGAGAGAAGGGGAGGAGGGAGAGAAGGCTATGATGTGTGTATAAATCCTATCCGCATTTAAATTACCAAACCCCATTTCCCCCTAATGACTTTAAGGACTCCTTTGCTGCAGAACTTTTACTAAAATAATTGGGATAATGAAGCACAATGATTTATGTAAAAAGAAATTATTTTCACACTATAATTTTATAGTACTATATTAAAAAAACCTAAAAGTCCAATAGTAATGATTAGTTAAGTAAGTTATGGTATATTCTTACAATGAATATCATATACGTATCAAAAGTGATTTTAAAGAATAATTATATGTGAAAGTATTGAAGATATAATGCTAACTGGAAAAAAGTTAATTGGATCAAAAACACATAGTATGCTAATTTTATTTAAAAAGAAACATCTGTTTTTTGCCTATATAGAGAAAAAGCATGGGCGGCCAGAAATACATCTAACTATCAATAATGGTTATCTCTTGATGGTGGGGTTTTGAGTAATTTTAACTCTAATCTGTATACTTTTCTGTATTTTCACATTTCCTACAATGAATATGTAATACATTTATAATTAGGGAAAAAAACCCTGAAAGTAGTTGAACAGAGGATTTTGAACTGTACCTGTTTTGTACCTATAAATTTGTGTCAGTTTACAGTGAGAGAAAAATGTAGATAGCACAAGAATCAAACATAAAATACTCTTTGAGATAACAAAGAGTTGGTTATATTTGCCTACTTCAGAAGGCTATTTGGTGAGTTCTTTAATAATTGTAAAGCTTGATTACATACTAGAAGAATATTTATACAGGTGTGCTTAATTCTAGAGCACTTGATATAATGTCAGAAAATTCAAGCTAATTAGATAAAGATATGATATATATTGCCAAAATACTAATTATATCACAATATCTCATGTGCATTATAAAATTCCACTAGATATGTGGAAACTTTCTTTGCGTATTTGAATTATGGGTCAGTTTCCAAAAATTATATTTGTATCTACCTTTCCAAGCAGCATATCTAATGTGCAAAGCAAGATAAGATTAATCCACTAAGTTACTGTAAAAATTGGGAGTAGCAGGATTTGGTGCAAACATTTAAAACATAACTGATAAAAATCACATCTGTTTAGTTCAGTTGTCAACAAAGGAACAAGAAGCAGTAGCTGAAACATATAATCTTTTTATCATTGTTGTCATTATCATCTCTACCATCATCATCTAATTTTTTAGGTTTCAGCATAGTTTTATGTATACTGTCTCATTTTATCTTGGTAATGACGTTATTATCATTGCTTTTATAGGAGAACTAAGGCATGAAATAAATAAATGGTTTTTCCAAGGTCACACACAGAGCAAGGTATAGAATTCAGATCTCTTACTCTTTGGTTTGCAATTTGGAACTAGATTCTCAATGTTAGCAAAACTAATAAAATTTTGATTTTGCTTGGACTTTACATTTTACAAATTTCTTTTACCTAGATATTCTAATTTCAATCTAAGTACAGTTCTATGAGGTACCAATATTGGCAGTTAATACTAAATTGAGGCTTTATCAAACAGCTTTTTATATATTATATTGTGGTAGACAGCCTCAAGATGGCCCTCGATGATCCCTCCCTTCTGGTATTCATGCCCTTGTTTAACTGTTCTCTTGAGTGTGGGCTGGAACTAAAGGCTTGCCTCTAATGAATGGAATACAGCAAGCAGTAGTGATGGAATGTCACTTCTGTGATTAGGTTACAAAAAGACTGTGGCTTCCATTTTGGAATCTCTCACTCTCAGCCCTTATTCTGGGGAAAGCAAGCTGCAACACCTGGGAAAAGCAAACTACTGATAATAGCCCATGTGGCAATGAACTGAAGTCTCCAGGCAACAGCCAGCCAGGACCCAAGGTTTGTCAACAGCTATATGAGCGAGCTTGGAAGCATATTTTCCCCACTTGAACCTTAAGATGTATGCAGTCCTGGTTGATGTTTTGCAGCCCTGTAAGAAACCTGAGCCAGAGGACCCACCTAACCCGTGCCCAGATTCCCAACCCACATAAAGTGTGAGATAATAAAAGTCTGTTGTTTTAAGCCATTAAGCTTTGGGGGTAATTTGTTTTGCAGCAACAAATAACTAACACATGGTTTTTGATTCTCATAATAGCCCTCTGAGGTAGTACTGTTATGACAGGCCCATCTAACAAATGAGGAAGCTAGGGTTTAGAGAGGTGAAGTAATTTTCCCCAAAGCAAGCAGTTAACAATTGGCAGAGTTGGGGTATGACTCCCTGGACATCTGAGCTAGGGCTTGATTCTCCTGTTGGATTGCCCCGTAAGAATGAGACAGACAGTTTGACTTAGCACAGGTGAAAATGTAAAGGATGAATTACAACAGCACACTTGGAATTGAGAAACTTCTCTGAAAGAAGGCTAAGATAGGCAGGGCAGGTATTTTTGTCCTATTGTAACGATGACAAAACATGCAGCTCACACAGCCAGGAGGCAGAGATATTAATCCAGGCCATCTGACCCTAACTTCTCACCTTTAGAGTCATACTCATTTTTTTAAAAATAGGCAAACCATATGCTACAAAATCTACATATTTTCAAATTATTAATAGTAATAATGGTAGCATGTAATAATCATAATAATGATAACATGGATCATCAATTATTAATTAAATGCTGGCTGCTAGTGTTACACATATTTCTGAGAAAGAGGCACTCAAGTACACTCAAGGAATTATGAGAGATTTTCTGAAAGTCAGTGGGGCTTGGCTGACCACCTTTTTAGTATAATGGTATAAATTGCCACAATGTACTGGAGAAAATCGTTCCATCTGCAACACAGGAGCATTTCCTCTGCTACCAAATTGAAAAACTAATCAAGTTTCAAGAGCTTTGAGTTTTTTTGTTTTTTTTTCCTCTAAGTCATTTCCATTCCTTCTTAGTAAGACATTTTATTTATATGTAAGTCGCTAAACCCTGAGGTCTGTACATTTTGGTCCTCCAATGCCTTAGGCATTAAAGTAAGGCCTCGAGGGGGAACAGGCTTATCATAGCACAGAAAGGGCGAGGAGATTGCATTGCTTTACCAGTTTAGAATCTATGAAATAAAATACGGCTTGCCAATATGAATGTATCTTGTAAATTTAATTGCAAAATTGCTAATTACTAAATGTCATATTTAATACTTGATTTCTTTTTTTAGAGTATCCATGTAAGAAACTGAATTAGGTTCACAGGGACAGAGTGAGCAAAAAGTTAAAACAGTTCTAATGAAAACATAATCAAAGAGGAAACCCTGCTCCTTTCCCTGAATGGTTACTTAAATTATGCTGGACTGTATGGCAGGAGAGTATTTATTGGATTAAATGTCAAATTCTCATGCCAGGTGACAAAAATTTCCTTGAGTAAGGGAGAGTTCAGCATTAAAACTTGCACTATGTAATAAAGTTTTAAGATGTAAGCCACTTAAATAAGTATACAGTTCTTATTTGCTTATGGTAATAAAGGAGATAATTACAATGCCACATTGTATTGTAGGGAAAAATATTATAGAATTCATAGGGATGAGGTTTGTAACATGAAGTCCTTTCCTGCAGAATCTTCTTCCTCCATCTTCTTTAGATGGGTTGGGCTTTCATTTTTCCATTCTTCTGGGACTCTGACAGAATCTTCTTACATTTCTCAGGCCTGTTTTCTCCCCAGTGATTTGCAAGCTTAGTACAAATCCCTACAATTACATTGTTGTTAATCAGGCAAGCTATTGGCTTTTGTTTATTTTGTAGCTAGCCATATTATTGAATTTCCCCATTCTTTTAAAAGGCATATTTATTTATTCACTTGAATTTTTCTAGTCGATAATCTATAAATAATAATACAGCTACTGACTGACCAGAATTTATAAATTTATAACACTCCTTCCCTTCCCTTCCCTTCCCTTCCCTTCCCTTCCCTTCCCTTCCCTTCCCTTCCCTTCCCTTCCCTTCCCTTCCCTTCCCTTCCCTTCTCTTCTTTTCCATTCCATACCATTCCATCAGAATGTTCAGATGAGTATTAAATGATGGTGGTATTAACATCCTTGTCTTATCTTTATAGTTCTTTACCAATAAACATGATGTTAGCTATTGTTTCCGAAAGATGTTCTTATGAGGAAAACCTGTTCCTTTCTATTTCTAGTTTACCAAGAAGTTTATTTCTTCTATTTCTAGTTTACTAGTTTTTTTAAAGTTATGAATATATATTGAATATACATGAATATATATTGAATATATATTGAATATATTGAACTTTTAGTAACCTTTGAGATGAGCATTGGCTCACTGATGTGATATTCTTGCTCACTTCTAAAGGCTGTTGTTTGCTTTCCCTATAAAGAAGACTCTCGTAATAAAATATTTGCAACATGAGAGCAACATGCTTTTTTGCTTAAAAAGTACATATCTCTAATTAGGGATGTACTTCTTTGAGAGTAAGTTTCCTTATAAATTTTCCAGGTGATTCTTCTACACACTAAGCTGTGAGAGGCACTGCTATAGAGCATGCAGAAATCATGTGACTTTCTGGGTACAAAGCGATGGCAAATGGAACCCCAAAGTCACATCTTGGGATCAGTCTCTTCTGTATCTATAAAGGAGGGATCTGTGAGTGTTTTCAGTGGTTAGAGAAAGGTGCACCCAAGGGCATTCTCTGGGGCTTGAGGACATACTTGATCTGGGGCAATGTTTAGTAAATAAAAGGAAAAAAAATCTTGCCGAAAGGGTTTAGGGCAGTGGAACTCAGCCTGAATTCATCTCTCTTTATTTTCTACAAGGCCACTTCACATCCTTCACCTAAATTTAGATCAGATTTTTTTCTATAACATCCCACACAAGAATAATTATGAAGATAACAGTTATAATAATACCTATCATTTTCTTCACAGCCCATGTTGCACTACCCTTTCTTTACTCCTCACAAGAGGTCTGTAAGGTAGGACCTGTCATTCACATTTTAGAGAAGGGACAACTGAGGCACAGGGCCATCAGAGAATTTACTTTAGGTGATAAGAACAAAATGAGGGGAGAGTATCAGATTATAATTAATAGAAGCAAACGAGTAAGAACTACAGAAAATTAATACAACAAAGGCCAAAAAACCAGTGATGTTTTATTGAAAGACCATGTTTTTTTTTAACGATATTTTTGTAGCTACAACTATTTCTGAAAGGAGACAAAACTGGCAGAAAAAGCAAAGAGCACCCAGGAATGGAACTGGGATGGATGCAGAAAACAGAGTGTGATTCTTCTACACTTTCTAGGCAATTTTGTGGAGTGGTTCTTGGTAGGAATTCATTAAATATGGTTATAGGAAAGCTGGGAGCAGCAGCCCCATCATTAAAAACAAACATAGAATGATCCATGAGGTCAGAGGCAGTGTCTCCTGTTCAGGGGCTGCTTTGTCTGATATGAGAGCAGGTGTATCCCCAGCAGAATCAGCTGGCACCTTTGTCAAAATTGTACAGCATAAAATCCTTTTGCAGGCTGCTATGTTACTGAGTCGAATAGGCAGAGATAATAAGAGGAGGCTTTTTATGAGCAGTTTTTCGGTAATATTTCAGTTGCCACACAGGTCCAATCATAAAGGAGCAGTTATAGCCAAGTCTTTTTCAAGCATTAAATACAGGTCTCTCTCTCTCTCCCTCCCTCTCTCTCTCTCTCTCTCTCTCTCTCTCTCTCTCTCTCTCTCTCTCTCTCTCTCTCTTTCTCTTTCTCCCCCCCGCCACACGTTCCTTTGGATTATCTAAAAAGTTCCTCCTGAAGCTTCTGAAGACAGTTGGCAGTATACCCTCTCTATCTTGTTATGAGGATGTCTGCATGAAGGGGCTATAGATGTTTATGAAGATTCCTGCTGTACACATACTTCGAGTGGTTTGAGTGATACACTGACTTGGGAAATGGGCGGGAGGAGAGATTAAAGGAGAAATGGCAAATTATTTACAACAATCTGTAAGCTCTTCAGTGAGTTAGAAACCTGGGTATAATGTAATAAGTAAATACTGATCTCAGTGTTGGTAGGAGTCTGGAAAGTTATTTAGTTTAATCCTCTGTCATTGAAGTGCATATAAAAAATGTCCTAAGATGGACACAGAGACAAGGGGCTTATGGCCCAGCTGATGGCACTGAGTCAAGACAGCCTTCAATTGTCAGCCCTTTCAGGGGTGTCCTCAGTGGCAGAGGGCTGCCTCCCAAAGATCATGCCCTTCTTAGGCACAGACCACATTCAGTTCCTGGTGCAGGATGGAGTGGAAAAGCCTGATCCTTTTGGCCTGCCTTGGGAGAACTCTGATGGATTATTTTAGCTCAGAACCCCACAGGGTTAGCTGGGTCTGTTATTGGGCCCACTTTGCAGCTCAACTTCTTCCTCTGCCCAACCCTGCTTCCTTCCCTTTCTCCAGTGTTTCCCAAGAGCATTCCCTGATAAACATCCTGCACAACATCTGGGGTATGTTTCTCTTAGGGCATGGAGAACCCGAAGCTGTGTCATGCCCCCAAGGATGCTGCACTTCTCAAAGAGGCAGTGTCCACACCTCATAGGCAGTCTAATTGCATTTTCAGATGGCGTTAGGCAGTTCCTCCATGAAGTGCTGGAATCTGGCTCTCTACACTTTTAACTGGTCTGTCCTCCTGAACCAACCAGAACTGAACGAGGCTGTCTACATTCTATTTTCTTTATTTACACTCTCTTGCCCTGAATTCTGTCTTATAGTCTAAAAAGTAAAATAAAGTTTTAGCTGATTCATCATCATCTCTTTTTCTTGTGATTGTGCTGCTGAAAGGGGACAAATTTGAAGGGAAAAGCAAATGATTCATAGTTCAACAGTTCAGGAAATATGCAGTAGTTCTTATTTCTTTTTAGGTAGCTGCCCATTACAGATTGGGGTGTGAGGAGGGCTGCTGCAGGAGGAAGGGCACGGTGGGGGAGCCAGGGGAAAAACAAAGTACTTTGTAGCAGAAGCACAGATTTGGAGGCACCTTGGGCAATTCTTTCAATCTGCTGAGATCCAACAAATATGTTCTTACTCATTCTTCTGTGTTTTCAGTCCTGGGGAAAGGAAACATTATTCACCAGGTTTAGAAATTGGGGAACTGCCCTGCATTCCATACTTTCCTTCACTCTTTACATCCATTTATAATCTCTGCATGTTATCATTTCCTTCTTCCCCTACAGTCTCAATTCATCTTATTTCCATTTCTCTCTCTCCATGTCTACTACTATTGCCTTGGTTTGGGCTCTCATTATGGTAACTGCCTCCTGAAGACCTGTTCCCTTCCACTCTATATTGCATTGCAGCCAGGGTAAGCTCTCTATAACACCAAGCTAATTATTTTGGTCAACAGCTTAAAATACTATACTGAAGCATTTATTTATTATAGCAAAAACCTGGAAACAACTCAAATACCTATCAACGGTAGAATAAATAATTAAATTGTGGCACGTCTGTACAATACAATGCTGTATTACAACAACAATAAATGAACAAGTTACTGGTATAACCATTCACATAAATAAATTTCATGAATATAACATGAGTCAAATCACAAAAAAGATCATTCTGTATCATTTATGTGTATATAAAGCTGAAACTAAACTGACATTGGAATGCAGGTAGTGGTTACAATTAGAGAGATGGGTGAAGTAATGATGGTGGGGACAGGAAGGACACTTGTGTAGTGGTGACATTCCATTTCTTGTTTTGATGGTGGTTAGTTACACGGGTATGCTCACTTTGAGAAAAGCTGCTGAGCTCAACACTTATGATTTCACACTTTGCTATATGTATATTATTCTTGACTAATACATTTGAAAATCCTATAATGATTCCCCCAGGCCTACAGGGTAAAGCCCAAATTCACAGGATCCCCTTTTCTCTAGCTATTCCCCCGTGTGTGTTCACTTCACTCACTCCGGATTGTTTGCAGCTCCATGAGAAGAACAGCAGGTCAGGTGTTTGGATAACAAAAACTGGTTTTTAATGAATGAATGAATTATGGGGCTGATAATACTTACCCTGCAGTGCTTTTGTGAGGATTAAATGACAGAATATATGTGCAGTTCTTAGCACAGTTCCTGAAGCAGAGCAGACACTCACATATTAGCTACTTCCTTCTTTCCCCTTCCCGCCAGAACCAGATAAATGGATTTCTGATAACTTTGAACATTACTAGAGTATCATAGCTGAAGTTACTCTTTGGGAAGTATTACCTACCAATCTCACTATCCATTTGGTGGAGTTTACTCCCAAAAGACACTCTGGCTTGTCTTTGATCCCCAAGATTACAAATCTTGACATAGATTTGACTTTCTTGGGCAAACTCTCCCAACAAAATCCATACTTTAATGTTTAAGTCTGATCCTTCCCAATTGGAAATATCATCACATATCCATTATCTGATAAAGGGGTAAAGAACAGCTGCAACTAAAGAAAGATATTTCACAGGGTCTGGTTTTGCTTTATTTGGGCACTTTAGGTGGATGAGGGCATAGAAGGATCTGCGAGTTTGGAACTGCAAGCTGCTGTTGCTATTGGTTGTTATTTTTCAAAATATTATCTTCTTGCTATAAAAAATGCTTTTATTCTGATGCCAGATTTCATCAAGACCTTCCATATGGTCTGTACTGATAACCAGAATCTTGAGATGCTCATTCCTCTTACAGCTTGTAGTTTAAAATGATCCAGATTGGGTTTTACAGCTTCTTCTTAAGAATTTTGTCTTCCTAATTCTACAACTGCAATGTTGAGAACTGATCAGCAAGAGAGAGCTCTAACAGTGAACCTATTACAAGTGTTTCCTGGCTATGTGTATTTTTCATTTTGCATGTCTTAGGGGAATATGGCCATGAAATAAAAGCACTGAACTCTATTAGGACAAAGACCATAGTGAACCAAGTATTCACAGTGGGTGAGACAAAAAAAAAAAAAAAATGAAAAATAAAATTAGAATCAAACTGAACTAGAATTCTCAAGGATTTTGCCAATTTTCATAAATTCTGGTTCTCAGTTTCTTAATCCATAAAATGTGAAAAGGGATATCAAATTATGAAACATAGATTGGATATTGATGAAAGTCCTTTTCTTCCCAGGAAGACGAACTTTGGTAAGTTGACTCTCCTGGGCCCCAAGCTTTAGGGGCCACAATACTGCTTCTAGAAAATGACTCAGAGAGGAGAAAACAAGGGAGAAATCAGCCACTCTAAAGAGGTACTGTCCATTTCTCCCCCTTTCCCTGTCTCCCATTCCTCTCCCGGCATTTTGCATACTCATCTTCAGTGTTTCCCAGAAGTTGATATACTTTAACATGTATAAAAATGTGGGAGATAGAGAAGAAAGAAGCATAAAGCATGAGATGCTCATATTCACCTCTGTCCTAAGATGCCCTTGATAACATATGGTATGAAAAATAAAGCTCTATTTGGTTGAAATTTACCTCTCAAGCAGCCTCAAGCTTACTTTCTCATGTAAATAAACCTACAGAAATAGAGGAGAAGCCTCCCCATATTAAAGTATTAGATTTAGATCTTTTACTTTTAAAGGGTAGCATGGTAATAAAATTTTAAGAAAGACCACAGAAATATGAAAAAATGACCTGTGTGTAAAGCTGAGGTGTAGAGAATAGAATGTTTGAGTAATGAGATGACCTAATGGGTCAGGGCCTGAGGCTTTCTGAAAAGGGATCTACTTTCTATTTGACACCTTGGGATCTTGGTGTGGGGATGGGGGGAACATGTTGATTGAACCAGGTAGGGGAGAAGATGCTGCTAGTGATGTTATCTTATTTTGCTCTTCAATAATAATCTCATCAAACAGCAGGGGATGGGAACATATTGTAGTGTTACCTGGGCTAGGGATGGGTTTTGGATTTTGTCTCTTACTAAACACCATTTCTGAGAAATCTTAACTTGGTTATTTTCCTCCAGAAAATAGAAATTTATTTACATGATTAATGCTGACTAGGCATTGATAAGAAGAAATGAGAAGCAAATATTTGAATAGATGCCAAAATGGCTAACAAGGTGACATCAGAGTGAGCTGCAAGGGAGGCTGTGACTCATGTTTTAACACGTCCAATGGATTGGTGTGTCCAGGAGGATACTCAGGAGAACTTGGTCTAGGAATATGCCCCAAGTAAAGTCACCATGGGCAGGAGAAGAGAAAAGAATGAAAACCTAAGTTTACTATGTTTGTGACGATTACTGTGTAATTTAAAATTTGTCAGCTGTTTGATATAAATCATTAATCTAAATGTTTTTGATATAAAAATAATCTGTGAAGTCTTGATTCCTGGAAATCTTCAAGAAAGGGATAATGATCACCTAAAGGAATACATAGGCATGTACATTATTTTTTGAGCTCCTCTCCTGCTCTATCATTACAAGTCTCAATTTATACAGAGATATGTAGCAACCCCTGTGTTTCAACAGCCCATATCAGGTGATGATGACATAATTGTGAAGTTCTATCAACAATGATGAATCAGGATTTGAATGAGTTTCTGTATAGTTCTCCAGTGATGAAATATCTGGGCAGAAGCACTTCTCCCACCTCTAGGCAGCAAAATGGTTAGTTATGGAGGTGCTATGCAATTTTAGAAATAAGCAACATACTTTGCTTTAAACATGATACAGAAATTGGGCTGAGTCCCACTTAGGAGGCCCGCTTCATTTTCAAGTTCTGTGGTCTGGGAGCTGAAGTTCTGAACCAGGGAAAAAGGCAGGCGGGCATATTTTCTGAAATTGCTAAGTGGGCCTCAAACGCTTTCTTTCATTTATTTGTTGAAGACAGAATCACCTCACCTAATTCAGCAGGAATACAAGTGCACCAGCAAGAAAAGAAAGCCTGGCTCATAATCTCCTCTTTGTATTTGCAATACATATTTGAAACATATTTGAGGCTAAACAGGGAGCCCCTGCTTCCTGCCCCATGAACAAGATTAAGTCAGAAAAGCCCCATATTCACAAGTCCACCCTGGGTGTTTAAGGTCATGCACATTATGTCCAAATGTCTACACACACACACACACACACACACAGGCCATATGTGTGTGTGTATGCAAATATATATTCTGGAGCAATGTCGAGTTCAGATCAGGAACATGACCTGCTTGGAGCTGGGAGCAAAAGAAGAGCTGTAGGAGAACCCTGAATTATTTGGGAAAAAGCTCCTCCTCAAACCATTTGTCCATCCATTATCCCCTCCCTGATTCTTCGGTGCAGGAAGCAGAGAAGGACAATGAGGAAGGTCAGGAAGAAGCACCCTGAGATGCTGACACCCTCTGGCTCATCCTTCTAACCTAAGGACAAGGTCAAGCAAGGTTGGGTTGAATACAAGGTCCTATCCAAAACTGGACACAAAGACATACAATATATATATATATATATATATATATATATATATATATATTTTAACAATGCAAAACCGTGTACGATCCTGTGATAGTTGCAGGAACCACCTACATTTAGCTTCAATTCCCTTTTATTTTCACTATGTAGGGGGCCAGTGTCTCACCTCGCAGTGATGAGTGGAAATACCTTAAGACTAAACTTCCCATCTTAACTCGCACTTGGACGGCTTTATTTTGTAATTTAAGAAAAAGAGTCATCTCCATCACCTCCTCACCCGGGTATTTTCTTTATCAGGACTAAGCACATTATTATTTTGCGAGGGCTGGAGCAACCATGCTGTCCTTTCTAATCAAATGTTTTTCAATCACCGATGGCTTGGAAATCATCTCGTCTTCCAGCGGTCCCCGAAGCACACCCCTATCCGCGTGATTTCCACTCAAGTTTTTCCTCCTAGAACCCCTTCCACATTTATTTAATCTCTAAACCGCCTCAAATCCTTTCGCAAGGAAGCCCGATAAAATTCGTAAACCACAGTTATACACAATGTCGACACTCAGGTTCACACATTTGGGGGGACTGTTTGACCGAGAAATGCGTCCCTTATTAAGAGGTCCAGGGGGCGGACAGTGCCCAGGCGACCTCCGTAGTTTCCCGCCCCCTGCCCCAACTTCCGCCGCCTTTGCGCCTCAGAGGGAGCAAAAATCCCCCCGAAGGCAGAGCTTGGGCCCCTGGCCTTGGGCGGGGGTGAGCAGGGAAGCCGCGCTCGCCCCTAGAAGGGTGTGCCCCTCACCTTGCGGACGGTGCGTGCAGCCGCGTCGCACTGGGCGAACTGGGGCGTCCCGCTGGCTCCAGAAGTCTCACTCCCAACACGCTCCTTTCGCTCCGGAGCTATATCAAAGCGCCACTTCTCGCAATCCCCGGCTCTGGGGTACGCTGAGTCCCGGGGCTCTGTCCCCTCGGGCGTCCTTGGCCCCCGCCGGTGCCCGGGTGTTGCGGCGAGGCGGAGCCCGAGCGCGGCGCGCGGGGCGGCAGGCGCTGCGCTTCGCCGAGTCTGGGCTCCCCGACTCGGAGAGGAGGAGAGAGCGAGAACGGAGGAGAGGAGGAGGAGCAGGGGCAGGGGGCAGTCTATTAAATCAACCGGCAGGTTGCAGCTACCTAGGACACCACTGAACCGAGAAAGGGGTGGGTGCGGTGAAAACGTGAGCCGGATGCAATGAGGGCGGTGGTGGTGGAGGAGGACTGGGGGCGCCGGCGGCGGGGGGAGGGAGTCGGAGCACTGAGGTGCTTCAGGTCTTGCTTAGGCTGCAAAAGAGAAATTCTGAACCTGATGGCGCCCTCAAGGCTCCGGGTTGCGAACACTAGAGGGCAATGCTGTCCACGCTATAAACCTGGCCTACGGGGTTGGAGGTGCGGACAAGGGTCCCGCCTCCTGAGAGCCCTTGGTTGGCGGCGGCCCAGGAGGACAAGGGCCTAGTTGGTGCAAGGAGAGGCAGACCCTACTCCCGGTTTCTGCCGCCAGCCTGGGTTGGGGAGGGAGGGAAGAAGAGCTCACAGGTTTGGACTTTGCCTCTCTGGTTCCTCCAGGCAAACCCTTTGGGGATGAATTACTCAGGGGAAAATTACAGTCAACTTGCACAGGATTCCTTAATGAGAAGGATGAGAAGTATGTAAGTAAGAGGTGGAGGAAAATTCGGCTTGGGGAAAGTAAAAGGGGACAGAGAGGTGGCAAAAGCAGAGAAGAAAAGGAGAAGGGGTGGGGTGGAGAGGTTGGAGCTGATATTTCAGTTGGGTTGAGGACTTTGTGCTCTTCCTAGCGTTAGTGTTCCAGGAGTATCTGTCTGCTGCAAGGCCAGAGAAGTTAACTTGGGAGGGACTTTATGGAATCCTGAGAGCTAGTTGGTTACTACTGCCTGTCGAGAACTTGGGTGGCTCTGAAACCCCGAAGCTTTACATAGATCAATTCCCTAACATTTTTTGGAAAAACTCAGATTATTTGAACTACAACCTTGGTAGATGCGAGAGGAGATATGGGGAGCCATAAAATGAAATAGAAAACCTTATGCGGACAGTATGATCTGTAGACAGCCTGATGCAATCTTCAAGTTGAAAGGACTTTGGAACCTCTGTAGACAACTCATGTTTCACCCCCAAATACCTACCTCATACTTGCCTTTCTTGTGTGTATCCTTATGGCTGAATTGAGAAGGCTTTCTTTCTTTTTCTTTCTTTCTTTCTTTCTTTCTTTCTTTCTTTCTTTCTTTCTTTCTTTCTTTCTTTCTTTCTTTCTTTCTTATTTAAATTGTTTTTTTTCTTTCTGTGTCTTGACAGTTATAAAACAAACGAAATCCTTCATCAGTTCAGAAAGCAAGCATGTGTGCCCTTTCTGCCTTCTGGAATGCCTCTCAGGATGCGCAAGGACTGGATGAGGGGTGTGAAGGGGAATTTTGCTGAACAAGAGAAAGGAAGGTTGATAAGCTATAGCCTTGAATTGTTATTTGCTTCTGTTCATCCTGTTACACGAAGAGAAAAGGCTTAAGTGGACAAAACCTAACAGGAGGATGGGAAGGAAGGATGTTTTCCTACAAAAGAAAGATAATGCTTCCAAGTCATCATTTGAAACACGCTTGATGATAGAGGTGTTGCATAAAAATAAACAGAACAAGAATCAGTCCTCGTCTTTAAAAAAAACCTCATAGGATCACAGTTTTTAGATATCTCACGAGTAAGGACATGGTCCTACTCTGGCAAATCTGGAGTCCTTCCAAAAGAAGAAGGAAATTTGAGTTCATTGTGTTCCTTTTTTTTTTTTTTTTTCCCAGAAAATTAGCTTGCCTATTCTTTGGTTATTGCCGTGTAAGCAACTGTAGAAACATATTTTAGATTTGAAAACTCTCCTGAACATACCTCAGATTACCCTACTGTCAGATTTCAGTTTCATGAAGTTCATGGTATTCACAAGCTATTAATTAACTTCTGGGATATTTTTTATTAGTTTTAATGAAAGTCAACATCTGTTTAATTAGGAGCTGATAATTCAATTTGTGGATTGTTCATTTGCATTTCCATGGGGATCTGTGAGTGCTTTAAGATGGAAGGTATATGTAAATCACGTGCCAATTTCATAATGAAGAATTCCTTGTCAGTTAAAAAAAATCTGTAAGGATTGAGTGGAGCCCTGGGCAATGGCATAACGAATTCATCAACTTGCAGTGAGAACTCAAAAGTCATTATGAAGGAATTAGTTGATTAAATTCATCCATTTATTCATTCATTCAAATAATGTTGGTTAACATTCACCCTTTACTAAGCATGAGCCAGCTTCTAGGAATACAATAAAGAAGCTGCAGTTTCTTCTCTGACAGACCTTAGAATCTAGTGGAAACACTGATTCATAAACTAGTAAAACCAATCAAAAGTAACAGTTGGGAGAACAGAGAAGTACAGGGTGCTGTGGGAGAATAAAGGAGGGCAATTTAATTCAGACTTGAAGATCAGGGAATAACAGCTGGAGGTGGGGGCAGTGGTTGTGTATGTATGGGAGAAGGGGTGGTTAGTGGTGGGGAGTGGGAAAAATGATGAACAATGGTTTGTTTCCATTTCTGAGACATATCTTAATCATATTTGTTAGTTTTCCACTTGGAAGCTGGGACCTTACTTTAATATATGAGGAAGCAAGCATTTAAATGCTGCATTTTCCTGCTAGGAGTTAGACTAGAAGCTTAAGATAGAGACTGGGTATGACTTGTTCATTTTACCAGTATAGAAAAATTCAAGATCTTAGTAGACATTTGTTTATGGTTTCCCACCTCCACCATGGAAGTGGGAATGAAATGGGAAGGGAAGGAGTTGCAGTAGGGAGTTCACACATCCTAGGTGCTCACACAATCCTAGGTGCTCTCCATATGTTGTCCCACCCAATCATCCCAATAATCCTATGACATAGGTTTTGTGCCTTTTACTGTTGCTTTCAAAGAATGAGCTTCCAATTGCATTCTATATCTGTGGTGTGACAAAGGCCAGAGGGAGAGTATGAAATGCCCATAGGTAGCTTTCTGCATTAGACAACTCTCAGTTAAGTTATGCTATGGTAACAAAGCATAACTCCCAAATATCAGTGACTTACTATAGCAAAAGTTTATATCTTGCTCACAGTACATATTAGCTATGGGTTGACTGCAAGTCTGGGCTCTGTAGAGATGGGCCTGGGAGTTACAAAATATTGTGAACAAATTGACAACAGTCTTCAGCAAAACTTTGAAAGAAGGCTTTTTCTCTTTAAAATGTTTATTTTTTTGACTCACTTAACTAATGGTGTTCACTAACCTCAGGATACAGGGAACAAAATAATAAATCTAGGGTGATTAACTTAATTGGTTAGAGCATGTCACCAGGGCCAAACATTATAGCAACTGTTGTCCTTGCACTAAGAAAAAGCTCCATTCTCTGGCCACAAACTGCTATTTCTCCATGTTAGCACACGTTAATATTTGTTCCCAAGGAAGTAAGTAAGACAGACTAGGTGGATTAGGATTAACCTAACACGGAACAAAACTTCAAGTTCTGGTATAGACAGTGGCTCATAGTCAAAACATTTCTTCATTGAAAATAGTTCTGAGAGGCAGCTCACTCAGTGTAGAGTAAAAATAGTTGACATTATTTTAATAAATAATTCTTGAACACCTCCAACCTGGAAGTTCAGAAAACATATACCTAGTCTCTGCTCTGGAGGAACTCAAGGTCAAGGTATGTGAAGGCATCTTCTGAATTACTACATGAAGATGCTGAAGGCATCTTCTGAATTACTACATGAAGAGTGAGAGCTGAAGGAGCAGAGAAGACTACATGGAGGAATTGGGGCTGAACTGGATTTGAAAAGACGTGTAGAGTATGACTAAACTCTCTCGGTGTAGGTGTAATCTTTCTGCCTCGGTACCTGTCTTCCTGCCATCTGAAAAAGAAGGAGCTCAGGGGTAAATACTTTGCCTACGGACATATAGGTGGTACGTGTCCGAGGTGAGGTTTGAACCGATGACTATTTTAAAGCCTGTTCTTTTCTATTCCTCTGCAATGTGTTCCAGAAATGGGCTGATAGAGCTCCAAGGAAAGCTTGGTTACAGGAATGAAGGGGTTGTGGGACCCAGGTTCACCAAAGCAGGGGATTCCTGTGGGAGCATTTAGTATTGAGGGTGTGGAATGGGGGGAAGGTGAACCAAAAACAGACACCCTTAAAATGTTTATTATTTTCTTACTAGTAATATTATTACTTTGTGTAGAGATTTACAACTTTCAAAGCACTTTCATAATACCCAGCAACTTCCAATCAATTTTTAAAAAAGAAACATGGTTTATATAACATATTAGATGACAATAACACCTTAAATTTATTTTTTCACTTTTTTATTTTAATAGCTTTATTGAGGTATAATTTGTATATAATATGCACCCATTTTGAGTGTATAGTTCAATGGTTTTATTAAATTATGTTAAATTATGGTGGTACAGCTATCACTACCGTCCCGTTGTAGAACATCTCCCTTGCCCTGAAAAATTTCCTCATGCCTGTTTGCAGTTTCCCCACTCCCAACCCCAGTCCTAGACAAAAACACTCATTTGCTTTCTGTCTCTATAGATTTGCATACCAGTGCATATAAATATACACTATTTTGTGTCTTGCTTCTTTTACTTAGCAAAATGTCTTTGGGTTCATTCGTATGTATCATGTACCGATAGTTCTTTCCTTTCAATAGCTGAATTGCTTTCTATTGTATGTATATGGCACATAAAAATCCAGTCACCAGTTGCTGAATATTTGTATAATTCCTTAATTTTAAATAGCACTTTTAAACTTACAAATCACTTTATTTTAATTGACCGTGAATCATGGGAAGAGCTCATAGCAGGTTGTTATTCTCATTTTATCATGATAATAAAGATGGTAATAGTGGCTGACATTTATTGAGCTCTTACTTTTCGTGGTACAGCTCTAAACGTGTTATGTGTATTAACTCATTTAATCTTTGTAACAATCTTATGGGAAAATTACTATTATTATCTCCATATTTTTGGTGAGTAGACTGGTGCAAAGAGGTTAACTAACATTCCAAAATCTTTGCAGCCAGTAGGTGGCAAAACTGAGGTTTAAAACTGGCAACAGTAGCAAGGCCTACAGAAGTTAAGAGATGACATGATTTATTCAAGGCCACTGCTAATAAATGGAGGTGTTTCTCTTTTTCTTAATACAGTATATTTGATATAAATTTATCAGATCTCAGAGAATTTTAGAGAAATTAGACACCTTAAGTATTAATAAATATATATATTAGATATTAATAAATAGTATATAGTATATATACATGAGTGACTCCAAAGTTGTTCATACTTTTGTCATTATCTTCCTCTTTCTTTTTTAGTAAAGAAAAATATAAGGGTTTACAACTCTTTTAATTCATTTTTAAATATTTTTAAGTTTTAAAAGTATTTAAAGTTTGTAATTCCGAGTAGGAAAACATTATCTGAACAAATACCCTAAGGGCAAATCACTGTAAAATGTTACAGCTGCATTTGGACCAGAGGGGTAGGGATTCTCTTCAAAGAACTCCAGCTTTCTTCATGAGTTCAGAGGTACAATGATGACATCCATAGAGTGATTTAAGTTGCTTTTCCTTCAGCAAGCTCTTTAATTATCAGAAGGCCATAATGCTTGACCTCCAAATTTGGCCAGCAATTTACTGATGAGATTCATAACCTTTGGGTTGCTCTGATATTTTGACATATTTTCCAGGTTCTGAACCACATCCTGGAAGACCACCATAACTTCTGGATCCTGCATGGCAAGAACCTTTGGATCACTAAGAATTTCACTGAGCCCAGGCATTCCTACCATTCGAAGCATGCTCCCTCCCATTCCAGGCATTTCCCCAAGACAGCCCCCTGGAAAAGAGCCCTACTGAGCTCCTGATTGTCATCTGGCTTCATCCTCCCTCTGGGCTCTCTCATGTTCTTCCTAAGCCTTCTTAACCCTTTTCACTTTTTCTTTGGTCTCTCTCCCTTCACATTTCCACTCATACTTTCTCTGATGTTCTGCAATTTTATGGGCACTTGGTTGAACTTCTTTCAGCATTGTCCTAGCATCTTCATCATAATCCAATTTACATGCAAGGGCAAAATCATGGGATGCTTTCCCTCACTGCTTGCAGGATCGAGCTGAATTAGGATTTATTTTAATAGCTCTGTCACAGTCATGGATTGGCAGCATTTGGCTTCTGTAATTTGATGAAGACACTGGCTCTCTTGGTATACAGAATGGCCGAGCAAGAATCAGGCTGATGGCATCAGTGAGCAAGTCAATGGCTTTCTGTAGTTCACTATCACTTAGGTCATCAATGGCAGCTGCTTTTTTATCATTTGCCTAATCCATCGTCTCTTCAGTTATCTCTACATTTTCATCTCCCATTTCTTGAAGGGCTCAGAATGTGGTTCAATCACACCTTCACTGTTTATTTCTGTCATTATGTTTTCCTTTGCCTTCTTACTACCTATTTTTCCTTCCTTGGTATTTTCTTCTGAGTTGCAGGTGGTATTTTATCCTCTATGCTTTCTACCTACTCCCTCCAGAACTGTACTTCCTTGGTGTACAGAATGTTTGGATCCTGCTTATACATTTTCACAAAAGCCAAAGCTCACTTTGCAAGAGTCCGTGGTCGGAAAGCAGTGGGAGGTGGCAGGGAAGGCTGAGTCTGTAGCCCATCTCCAGATTCTGGGCACTAGATTGGTGTGACTGTGTAGAAGTCTTAGCCTCCTTCTTAAAGATTGATATGAAGCCTGATGTGATAGGATATAGAAAAAGAGTAAGTTTATATTGAGGAGAATATGGAAACAAGAAGTAAAAGCATGGAGGAGGCATAATTGCTTCTCTTTGAGTTCAGAGCACAAAGAATGCATGTCTGACAGGGCTCCACACCTATTTTGATTCCAGTGAATTTTTGAATTCACAGGTGACTGGACCAGCATGAGAATTCCAAATGTGCCATGTCTATACAGAGGGAGCTGGCCACAATTCTTTCAGAAAGGGTTGGTATTAAAGAAGGATTTTTAATTTAGCTACATCAGACTCTGCAAACTATTAACAAGTACTTTTCAAAGTGAGTCCCTAGAAAGTAAAATGGTCTAATTTTCTACGAGACTTTCTCTTAAATTTTCATCTCTAGGAATGTCAAATATCATGATCGCAGTGTTGATTATGGAATACTGCAATATTTTACCTTTCTTTCAGTGAATTTTCAACTTCTTACATATGGTAAGGGTTGCTGGTGTTATTGCTTAAATGGTCCCTCCTTTAGAAGATGGTTCAAGCCTGCCCCTTACTGCCATGCTGCATGTGGAAGAAGGTCTATGCATCCTCCAACACTGTTGGGGAGACAAAAGCTGCAGAGCTGACTCTCTCCAGGCTCCAGACCCTTCTTTTATTATGCTTTGTCAGACTTTTTGCTTGACCTCCCAGGCTCCAGAGGCACAAATTCAAGGCTTGGTTTTTATCTCCCTACACTCTTTTCTCGCCAAGAACAGGCCTTTCTAGAGATTTGAATTATCCATAAATATTACTCCCACCCTCCCCCTACCCCTTTCTTTAACCTTACAGGAGAAGATCTGTAGCATTTCGTGGAGGATGGTCTGGAGCAAATGATGCGTAGGATTGGACAAGTTTTAGAGAAGTCATATTCCAAGTAAGGGGCAATTTACAATGGAAAATGTGTGAAATTCATTTGCTTCATGAGATTAAATGTTCAGAGAATAAAATAGTTCAGTGTGACTGGCCCTGGGGTGTGTGTTTATGGGTCAGGACTGGGGTCATGCTGTGGAAGTTAAGTTTGAACAGAGAGGAAATCCTGCCTGTAGCTGTAAGGAATATGCAGGACCTCAATCAGAATTAGATCTTGGAAGGTCAAGACTGTGAGCAATAAAAACCGGAGCTATTGCAATAATTTTGTGTGAAATTATAAGAATCAGAAATAAAGCAGAGGTTATGGATACATATAGAGGTAAGGAAGTATTCGAGAGAAACTTAAAAGGGTAAAATCATAGGATTCGGTAACCAACGAGAGAGGAGGGGCAGGAGGGAAAAGGGATTTCGATATTTTCACTTGTTTCTAGGCTGGGATACAAAAATATGGTTTTAATATGCAAAGGTAAAAAAGAAAGTAAACAGACTAATCTAGAGGGCCATTTTGAATACAAGTGTCTAGAACTCTGTAACAGACCTGTTGAGCAAACAGAATTGATTCTGTGGCTTCCTGGGGTTTTTGTCCTGTTTGTATGTAGACCATCTGATTGTTGGTCTAGAGAGTGGCAAGTTTCGTGGTCTTCGTCAGATATTTCCTATACATTGATTCCAATTCAACACCCTCACTAATTTAAATTCATTTTACTGATAAGAAAAGGAGTGGACACGGTATAGGCAGGTTTAGAGGGAGGAGGGGATTTCATTCAATACCTCTATTATTTTCGAGGTGGCACAATGGTTTCTAAACTTAGCCATGCATCAGAATCATCTAGAGAAAGTAAAAAATCACAAAAACATAACCCAGACCCTGCCCTTGATCTACAGCATCAAAATCTGGGCTGTAGCCCAGAAATCTGTGTTTTTCAAAGTCTTCCCCAAATTATTCCTTAATGTGTTAAAAAAGTATTGCTGAAGACTTATATACAATGTATTTTCATGATAGTAATTTTGTCTTAGAACAAGGTTTCTCAAACTGTTCAAGTTTATGCAACCCCCCTCCCTTTTTTTAATCTCACCAGACATTCAGAGTTCGTCTTAGTCTGCTCAGGCTGCCATAACAAAATAACATAGACTGGGTGGTTTAAACAAAATAAATTATTTTCTCATGGTTCTGAAGGCTGAGAAATCTAAGTTCGAGCTTCTAGCAGAGTTCAGTTTCTTAGGAGACTTGCTTCCTGGCTTGCAGACAGCCAAGTTTCTCAGTGCCCACATGAGGAAGAGAGAGAGCTCTCTGATGTCTCTTCCTTTTTACAAGGACACTGGTTCTGTTGGATCAGGGCTCCACACTTATGACTTCATTTTACCTTAGTCACCTCCTTCAAGGCTCTATCTCCAGTATATTCACATGAGAGGTTAGGGTTTCAATGTATGAATTTTAGGGGGACACAGTTCAGTCCAAGCAGTGAGCTACAAAGGCAAATTTACACTCATAAGTGAGATTTTCAACAATAATAACAATAAGACACACACACACGGAGTGTTTTCTAGCTTTTCTTCATTACAGTTATTAACACTTTGCCACATTTCTCACCTGTTTTAACAAATTTGTGAAGCAGAAATTTAAAAAAATGAAAGACATCAAGAGACAAAGTTCTTTAAAAAGTGTCAATGTGATACAATCAATTGATTGGCAGGACATATCAGACTAACAATAGTAGCCTAGAATAGTAGAGTAGTCCACTCCTTTGATTCTTGAACTACTTGCACAGAATTATATACTTTTCCATTTTGATTAGGGATTGAAATAATCATGTTGTAATTCATATAAAATATTTTAAGTTAACATATAATATAACCATAATATGCATTTAGCAGTGTGGTGGCAGAACCAACAGCCAAATCCAGGTTTTCTGAGACAAATTTCACGTTTTTCCCTAATCCAGCCTGAGTCCTATTTTTTGCCAGTGTTATAATACACTATTCATTAGTGTCCCAGAGTAATGTAACAAGTTACCATAAACTCACCTTAAAGCAATAAAGGTATTCCTTCACAGTTCTTGAAGCTAGAAGTTCAAAAGCAAGGTGTCGGCAGGGTGATGCTCCATCTGTGACTTTGGGTAGAATCCTTCTTTGCATCTTCCTGGCTTCTGGTGGTGCCTAGCATTCCTTGGCTTGCAGCTGCATCACTCTCATCTCTGTCTCTGTTGTCACGTGGTGTTCTCCCTGTACATCTCTCTCTTCACTTGGCATTTTCCTCTTCCTATAAGTATAAAGATCCTATTTCTGAATGTGCTCACATTCACAGGTACAAGGGACTGGGACTTCAACTTACCTTTCTGAAGACACAATTCAATCCATAACACCTGGTAACCCAGCAAGAAGGCCTAAATTTCTGCACCAGACAATCATCTTTGTCTCCACATTAATACAGTATGCTAAGCCGCTGAGGAGATTGTTCTGTAATTCAGAGAATATTATTAGTTTTAAAAAGTCTTTTAAAAAGAAAATGTCTAGTTAATCTCTTCTTGATGGCTATATATTCTTTTTTAGGAGTAGAAAGTATTATTTTGTGGAGAAAAAAAGATAAGCAGTACTCTCGCCTTCTTTATGAGCTTAGATCAAGCTGGTCAAGTGCCTTAGTTCAGAAGGGTTCTTATATGTCTGTGGGAGCTTAAACTTGGAATTATGGAGTTAAAATTTTTGTTCTCAGTATGACTGTGGTCATTGATCTTGATGGTACCACTGATGGTAGGTTTCTTTCTTATTTTTGTAAGCTTTTATTAAGTCTCTGGTGTGTGCAAGGTTTCCAAAAGAACAAATAAAATGCTTCCTACCTTCAAATGACACTCAGCATTGCTTTCCTTCCAAAGGTAGAAAAGCACCAACAAAAATTATTTTTGCCCTTGGCAAAACATAACATAAAAGGATGTTCTGTGCCAAATAGGAGAGAGGTAAAAGATAGAGAGAATGAGAAAGAGAGACAGGGGATGGGAAGAGAAAGAGAGGGAGAGAGAGAGGGAGAGAGGAGGGGGGAGAAAGATAAACTAACAAATAGTAATCTTGTTGCAGTCATGTTCAGGTAATTTATTCTGTTGCTTAGAAAGGCATTAATAATATTTGTTTTCATTTCATTATTTTTTAATACTATTTTTACACTTTAATCTATCTTATTTCCAATCTCTTTTTAAAGCCAGGCCTGATATTCTCTCTGTGTGACCTAGCTTCATGAACTGGTAGGTCAAATTTATAATCTGGAGTTGACAGTGCAGAGGCTGAGATGACTGCACTGATGTAAATATAATGGTTGTTCACTAAGTCATCCAAGATTACACCACGTTTCAAGATCACATTGTGTAAAAGTCAGAGAAATCATAGTATACTGCCAGAGTGAGGTGACATAATCTGATGGATATAATGAGACCAAATGAAGACAACATTTTGTATATTGTTCTGATTAAGGCTCTATACAGAGTATTATATAAAGTGATGCAAAAGATTCAGGGTTGCTTAGTAAGCTTAGAAGAGCTTCTCTCCTTGTATTTAATTACTCATTTCCAATACATTTATAAATAGTTACTTGGCCACATATATGAGCAGATTCTACTCTAGATGAACAAGTCACAAATCTGACTCGATGTTTTTAGAAGCATTCCAGTGCTCACCTAGTATCAAGTAATGAAGCAGAGAAAAAAGATAAGACTTAAAAAGTTCTCATTTGGCACAGATCATGCATCATATGCTACCCATGTCCCCAAATGGTTAGTCTGATTTTATAGATATATAAATGGAAGAGCTTTCTCAAAAAAGTAGAGTGAACTGCATTTAACCTGTCATTGTAGCCAGTGCTGGTGAGCACTAAAGCTGTTTGCTAGTTTAACCACCAATTTACTCCCATTTTGCTTGTTCACTTTCCTCAGTTAGACTTGTGCTGTTTTCTATGGGTCTTAGATGACTCCATGATTTAGTTTTAGGCATTGTTATATAACTCAAATGAAAAACAGTGTTCACAAACATCACCATTGTTTCCTATGAACCCTTGTCACCTCTAGGACAAAGTCCAAAAGTCTTAGCTTTGTACTCAGCACCTGTTCAAAATGAATCCATTACCTGCGCCTGAAGCTTCAGCCAAACAAGCCCATTGTTCTTTGGATAGGCGCTGAACTTTCTCTACACCAACCCTTTGTGCATACTGTTTATTCTATTTGAAATAAGTATCAGTTAATTTAAATTCTACCCATTCTTCAAGTTTCACCTCCTTCATGAAGTCTGTAAGGGATATCTCTTCAATTTAGCCTTGTGATGCTGTCATCTAGGGGATTTATTTGAAAAAGGCAAAGCAGAATTTAGTCTTGGCATAAGTGTTTTCTTTTGAAGACATTTTTTCTTTCCCTTGAAAAGAGACAAAGACTAGTATTCAAGTCTTTTAGCTCAAAAGGTAACATTGTGTTGATCAGCAGGGCTCAGCCAGAAGAATGTTCCGATTTAGTGAGCTTGTAGTTAGTCCATCCAATAGCAGCCAGACCTCCTCCCAGTCTTAGAAGGAAGAAAACCAATAACAAACTTTCTCCCTTGCAGCATTTCTGATCTGTGGACTTGGGGTAGACACTTGAGCATTAATAGCAGCTCGTTTTCCTCTGGAAGATAGAGGTCGAGGAGCAGGAACAGTTTTCATAGTCGCAGTCCTGGGCTGCTTCAGTAGCATTACATCCACTCTGAAAAGGATGATACTACTCTAGCTCACCTGTGGATATGTAATTCTAAAGCCTGAAGAGTTTTATTTATTTATTTTTTTAAAAAAATCTGGCTTTGGTGTTCTCTACAACACTCTTAACTTCAAGGCTGAAGTCTTGAGGACAATTGAAATAATGGCTCTAGTGGGAAGCCACATCCAGTATTGTCATTGCTAGCAGATGCATCTTCTATCTTAAATTCTGTTCAGGGTGCAGTTCTATGGACATTTCTTATGACTGCTATGGTTGAGAGTACAGAAACAGTGGTTACTCTTATAGCTTGGAGGCTTTGAACTGTGGGTCTCTCATTCAATTTAGATTGCAGACCTCAGGCAGAGAACACTTTCCTTGTGAAGGCAGTGTTTCCTTTCATCTCAATTTGCAGACTTTAGAGCTCTGGTCTGAGTTTATTTCTCTCTTGTAGGTTTTATTAAAAGTGATAAAGAAGAGCCAGCACAGAGATCATTATGACTATTTCAACTATTTCCCTTAACACTGGTATCTCTATGAGTACATGAACATTCTTCCAAAGTACAGAGGTGAACACTTAACTAAACATTTTGCTATCTCATTAAAAAGATCATCAGTTTTCCAGCTGATTTGCCTTCACTAAGTCTTGACATATTTTGGCTTCAGTTCTTAGTAGGTATACTTTTAGGTACCAGTTTCTGTATCACTAAGATTTTATTTGTCTGTTTATAAGAAAAATCCAAATATGTATGATATAGAAGTTTGTTTCTCTTTCATGTAAAATAAGTCTGGAGGCAAGAATTTGGGCTAGAACTCAGTCTAATATTTATCTACTATGCCATCCTTCATATTTAGATTTCAGCTTTTTAGGTTGCCTCATGTTGCAATAATGGCAGCTAGGGTTCCAGATACTTTGTTTAAATTTTAGACAGAAAGAATGTAAAAGACAGAAGGGCAAAGTTGAGTCTGCCTTCTTTAGAGAGGGCAGGAAATATTGTTTTCTAGTTGACATATTGAGTCTAATAACTAAACCAGTATTCTGTTAGGAGGTAGTAGAAAATGGATACTAGATAGGGGACTATCACACTATCCTAACTGTATCTCTAGCATTTAACCATCTCTTATACCAAATGTTAAAAAAAAAAAATTAAGTGCCTGAAGATACATCTTACAAATTTCCCAAACTACTCATGACAAAAAGTTTAGATCATTAAAAATGAGCTAAATAGCCACTCTTAAATTGGTTGAACAGCCACATAAAGGAGTAATTTGCCATCATAAAAAGGCCAAGATCTTTATGCAACTATATGGAATGATTTCCAGGATATGTTGTGAAATAAAGAAAACAAGCTGCAAAAAGAATATGTAGTGAACTATATTTTGTATAATAAAGAATAAATAGATAACAATATACACACACATACTTGTTGCTTAGATTTTCAAAAAAGAAACACAAGAATTACAAAATAGAAACTAATGAAAGTGGTTACATAAGTAGGCAGATGAGAATTGAGGAAGGAATAGGGCTGGAAACTAGAATTCTCTGAATATACTTTTACACAGTTTTGACTTTTGTAATATTTTATATATTCATACAAAATTTTTACACAATTTTATATATTCAAAAATAAAGAAAAGGATGACATAAAAAGTAAACAAATACTGAAACTGAATACAAATACAAACAATCCTTATTGTGTATAAAGTCAATATAACTATACAAAAAAAGAACTTTTGAATATAATGTTTTGATCATATATACTTAGAAGTTTATATTCCAAGGACAAAAACGATTAAAAATACTTTTGAACACTTCTCCTTTGGTTTGCTGTTGTTCATGATGTTGGTGTTGTAGCGATCAAACTATTTTGTTTGTAAAGTAGGATAGAGCAAATGAGTGAATACATAGATTTGGGGAGAAAACAAGACTTTTTATTGTGGGAGAAGGGGGCTACCAATATGGAATGGGAGAAATTAAGGAATAACCCTGGAATGTTGGATTCGAATTGGAGATAGCAGCATAAACTGATTGTGTATATGTTTTCCTTGCTGATTTCATTAACATGTCCCAGAAGCAATTATATCCCAGTAGCAACAAGCGCACCTCATTTTCTTAGATGAAATAATAGTAAGAGAATATTCTTATTCTTAGGGGATGCATGCTGAAGTAGGGGTAAAGTCATGATGCTTACAATTTATTTTTCAAATGCCTCAGTAAAAAGTTTAATAATCTAAAACAGTCTCCTCTCTCTCTCTCTCTCTCTCTCTCTCTCTCAAACTCTGTGTTTACTTCCTTGTTATATCAGAGTCTTTAATAAATCCTTGGTAAATTTTTTTCAGAGTTTTTATTCTTTCTGTGTTTTTGGTTATCAATGGTGGTCAATGCTTGAAGCCAGTGAGGTGGTGGCTAGAATGCAATAGTTGGCTGGTAGGTTTTAAAAGAAAGTAGTAAGTAAGCCATCATTCCAAACTGATATGCGTGGACAGCCTCAGCTTATTCATGTATGTGGAGCTCAGAAAAGAAGTTCATCTCTACTTCTAATACAATTTATGAACCTGAGTCATTGAAAATAAAATTTTAGTCTTCTGTTACTATAGAACCACAGTGTTCTTTAAAAAATATTCTTTCATACTAGCAATAATGAATGACATATTTTGTTAAATTAGATTCTTGTCTCACAGCCAAAGTTACCTTGTGATTAGAGGACAGCTTGGCTGTAATTACTTTGACCTAACAATTTCTTCTTCTCTGCCTTACAGTATTTCATAATAAAAGGTTCCTACCCAAATCAGAGTATTGTGGAAAACGTTATGCAAATTCATTGTTATCTTCCTTAGACAAAATTTTCAAGGTCTTTGACAAGAATTAGATAGAAGTGAAATTAAATAAAGTTATAACAAAAAGCTTGTATAAAATTATAAAATATATTTTAAAAGGACAGGATTGTTTTTATGTTTTAAACATCTGAATTAAAAACCTACAGTTTCAAGTAAATATCTAATGTACTCCAGAGAACATAAAAGAAAGTAAAGATTTCAAAGACATCTAATCTTTAAGTTCCAACCCAAATATCCTCTACTTTAGGAGTCTTCTCTGAATCCCTGTGCTATATAAATATTTGCCTATCTCCCAACAACAATAGCATATTATCTGTATCCCACATAGCACTTTTCACTGTACTTCCTAATGTGGTTATATATATAAATGTTATCTTTTATTACAAAATTATAAGTTGCCTGAGGATAGACTCCATGTGTTAATTACCTTTATCTGTCCCTTTGTGCAGTGAGGAAATAAAATAATTGAATGATTGATTGAAGAGACTATTCAGATGATCTATTTTGTAAAAGAGAGGCTACAAATGTTGCCTATGAAGGGCCACATAGTAGATATTTTAGGCTTGGTGGGCCATATGGTCTCCATCTCAACTACTCAACTTTATTGCTGTAGTGTGAATGCAGCTGTAGGCAATATGCAAATGATAGGCATGGTGGCATTTCTATAAAAATTTGTTTAAAAAAATGTGGGTGGGTAGGCTGAATTTGACTCATGGGTTGTAGTTTGCTGACCTCTGTTGTACAACATATGTTAATTGTATCTTCAAACAAGAAATATGTTAACAATTTTATAAAATAGTGTAAGCCCTTTATTTCCATCCCCCTCAGTTGTAATGGCACAATTCTTCTAGACTCTCTCAAAACTCCTTCCTTACACATACTTCTTAGATGTCTGGTGACCTTTGGCTCTCTCCTCATATTTAAACGAGGTATCTATATAGCCTGTTAGAAGCTGCGTGCATGTGGGCAGGGCTGGTTGGTAGCATACTTTGTCTGGAGACCGACTGGGCCATTTCATCAGGCAATCTGGATGGTATCTTCAGGCTTTTCTCTTGGGCTGATAAAATTCCCCAGAAAAGAATCTTCCGAATGCTTTCTTATACAAGGGACATAGGCGTGTGGAGGAGTGTTTGTGTTGGGGTTGGGAGTGAGGGGGTGGAGATAAGTAAACACAATGAGCAAACTATGGTAAAAGTCTCAAAATATGTTTAGTCCACATTACACGGAGATATACTTCTTTTCTTTACCATGAGACCAAACATTTTACAGGCATAAACTATGTCCCTTTACTGTTGTGCCACTGCCTAGCATGGTCTCTGGGTAGATACATAGCAGATGTTTGTTGACTAATGGGAGAGCATAAGCTGGGAAGCCTGAGAAGGATATTTCTCTGTTCCTGACCATTGGGAATCTAGACATCTGATCTTTTACTTCTGTCATGTTTTCCACATTTTTCTTAACTGTAATTTGAAATGAGAATGCCACTGAATCCACACTTCTTACATGTGTATCTTCTTGCAGGTCTTGTCAGAAAAGATTACAAAGCTTAGGAGAATGAGCAGAAATAGGAAAAGAATTATATTCAAATAAAATGCTGTTTAAATTATTCCTTCATTAATTTTTAATTTTCAAGTACTGTCTTCTTAATTGGCTGTTTAGAACCACTTACAATCATTACTTAAAATTAATTTAGGGGACTTTATTTACTTAAGCAGTTTCTCATCTATTATTAAAGATTATTTATTTTTAACTCTATGTCAAATAAAATGGTAACTTAGAACAGCATCATTCCATTTCCATAGTCAGCTCTTTCCCATTTTTCACATGGGTGCTTCCCACATTCTCTACTTTTCTTAAATCTCCCCATATCTCTCCTCCTACTCTCTTCCTGATACTCTCAACAGTATTTCTTCCTGCTTTGTGCAAAGAATAGTTGAAAGTGAATCTACTACAAACTTATTGCTCCACTATTACTCCCCCTTTCTTTCTTCGCCCCTATGACAATATCCTTCCTCCTATCTAAGGCTCTTCCTTCTGCTTCTGCTTGGCAAAGCCTTCTCTTCTTACTTTCTGTCTCAACACCACATCTCTCCTGAATCTTAAAACATTTCTTTTGTGTATTGGCTTTTTCCATAATTTTAAAAATTGTCCAAATCCATCTCATGTTGAAAAACATGTCACTGGAATTTTGATGGGGATTACATTAAATCTATATACGGCTTCAGGTAATAGGGCCATTTTAACTATGTCAGTTCTTCCAGTCCATGAAAGCAGAATATCTTTCCATTTCTTTGTGTCTTCTTCAATTTCTTGCAATAATGTCTTGTAATTTTCTGCATACAGTTCCTTCACTTTCCAAAGTTTATTCCTAAATACTTTATTCTTTTTGTTGCAATTGCAAATGGAAATGATACAGATGATATATTATAGAATTGTACACTTGAAACATCTATAATGTAATTAACCAAAGTCACACCATAAATTTAATAAAAACAAAAAACCCAAAAACTACAGTCTTCCTTGAACCCATGTGTCCCTTTCCAGCTACTTTAGTTCTCTTCGCCCTTTAATATTCAAATTTCCTCTCTTTTTTAACTCTCATTACTTCTCAAGCCATTGCACTCTGTCTTAAGTTACCAACACCAGGAGAAACTTCTCACCAGCAATTCTTTGCCATGCATTCAGTCCACATACCTTAATCTATTTTTACTTTCCACTTGGCAAAATTTTACACCTTTGATTCTCTCTTTTGGCAGCATTTGTTTTCCTTGCTTTCTAGAACACCACTCTATTTCAGTTTTTCTTTAACTCTCTGTTGATGTCTCTCAGCTTCCTTTGCAAGCTCCTCTTTTGAACCATTCTCATAATGTTGATGTTCCTTTATTAGTCCCCCCAAATACTACATGGTGTCCCCCACTTTCACTGCACTCACACCCACAGCTTTGACTATTGCCTCTTCCATTTCTGGCCTTGACCTCTCTTCTGAGTTATAGACCCATATGTCTCAGTAGACCAATCTCTGTATATACAAATTAGAACTCCTTGTCTTTTACCCCAAGTCTGTTCTCCTTTTCTTTATTCTTCAGTTTGGTGACTCTGTCCTCCATTCCTCTACCTACAGCCAACAAACTCTCAAGTCTGGGAGAGTCCAAGTATTACAATCTTGAGTCTTTCTATTTTTCTTTTTTCCTACTACAAATAACCATTATTTTGGCTCAACATTATCTTTCATGTAGAACACATTCCCAAATGTTTTTCCTGTTTTACTGCTCTTTATCTATTCCCTGCACTGCCACCAGAGGGAGCGATCTACAGTGTAAATCTGACCTTGAAAGAAGATTAAAATCAATAGCTTCCATTGCTTTACGAATCAGTACTATGGATTGCAAGGTTCTTCATGACAGCATCTGCTGATTAGTTCAGGCTTCTCTTTACTGCTTACTCTTTTGCACCTTATTTCCCAGCCATACTCAAATTAATTCAATTTCTTAAATAAAGCATGTGCATTTTCTTCTAAGCCTACCTATCTATCTAGTAATAAATGAGTGAATAAATCTTATTTTTCTTGATTGATAAATATAGCCATTTTATGCTTTTTGGGGGAAAATTTGTTTACATTTACATATATCATGTATATAATAAAGTAAAACTTTGTGCATATCTCTTTTAAAAAGAAGTATTCTTTGGGAGTGTATTTACATTCTGAATTCTAGGAACCAAAGTTAGATAACCTAATAACATTAAAATAAAGTTGTTTGGTTAGGTCATTCTGAGTCAAACGTGGAAAAAATTATATAACATGTATGCTGTCACTTCCCCATCCTGCCAGATTTTGCTAAGCAACCATGGCCCTCTTTTCTGTAGAGCTTGGACTCAACATCACAGACCCATCCTAATACTCCAGGAAGTTATTGCCGACAGGAGTGGCTTCTAAGATGAAACCTCTTTGCCATTTGTGTGTATGGGTATGGCAAGTAATTTTGCACTGAGAATGTGAGCATAAATGGCCCAGGTAAGTGAATTCTTACTTGATTTTGATTTCTGTCTTCTGTCTCATTTATTCCAATGAGGAAGTCCTAACTTTCTGCATATAGTTTTTTTTTCCTACCTTAGAGGAATCTCAGTCCAGGTATCTTTAAGCAGGGTGTGCATATCCCTGAGGGGACTTGAAGACTTTCTAGAGGTATGCAGCTTGGGCAACTTTAAGCAAATCATTTTGTAGAAGCTCAGCTTCAATTGTGTTTCTTCCTAAAGCTGATCTGTCTGAGAAGCACAACTGCAGTCAGCGTTTCTCCTTTCCTACCTCCCTTTTCACAGTTGACTCTCTTCTGCTTAAAAAAAAGTGCACCTCTTTCCCATATAAATCTTATTACAAGGCATTTCCCAGGGTATAAAAAACTTAAGGGCACTAAACAGGGATGTTTGAAAATACAGAGCTCCTGAATGAGAGCCTCTAGATATGGTAAAACAAACAAACAAACAAACAAACAAATGAACAAACAAAAAAGGAAGTGAGCAATGCCTAATTTCATTCAGGTCATGAACTTATGGAAAGGCTCTGTGTTCACCTTGCCTCTGTCTAAATATGTTAGAATTAGGATTCAGAAATTAAAATGTTGCTATGGAGCATATATTGACATTTTTACTTAAATTGAAATATAAAGTTGGACTTTATATGGCAAAAAGAAAGTCTGATTTGACTGACTGGTTTGACCATGAGGACTGGCTTTGCCAGTGAGGTTTTATATAGCAGATATGTTTCACTAATTGAATGGGCTAAATCTGCAATTCCAAGTATATTTTAATACATTTAAATTTCACACATAATATGCAATATACTAGAAATTGCATCTTTGTAACTATTACATTTGAGATAAAAATTTAGATTTGACTGAAAAATATATGAGGAGGCATATGTAATTTTTCAAACTTGTGGTGGCAAGTTGGCAATATTTTAGATACACTGTGAAGGAAAGCTTCAAGCTTAGTGTCCTATAATAATTAAATAACAAAAATTTGCCTTGAACAATAGGGCTTGAACATTTTCACACTTTCAGAGACCATAAAGACCTCTTTAACTTAATGAGAAAGGTAGGGCGCAGTCAGTGACTAGCCCACACCTATCTTCTAGTATCAGGGCAGATGCCACCATTTCTCCCTAATTTGTCAGAATACTGCCCATTATACTCCTTATAAAAAGCTTATACAATTGGCATTCACATTCACAAACTTTGATTATACAAGGAAACATGAATATACTATAAAATATAAGAAGTGCATATACATACAGCTGTTATAAACTTAGCCTAACAAATTCATAAAATCTATAATAAACATTGAGAGTTTAATTAACAGCAATTTTCTTACCTTCTTAGCATTTAGAGGGGCTTTTAGAAGTAATTTTTATGGTATGGATCTTTTAAAATGCTATCCAGGGAGCTGTGGATTGTCTTTCAACAATTTTCTCCTTGGCAAATAAAGGCATTCCAAGCTGTTACAAATATCATTAATTTACTAATGAGCCATCACACTATCTTGCAGAAGAAAGAGCACTAATCTCAGGAAATAGGAATCCTGTACCCTAGTCCCTGATCAACCACCGGTTTTTTATGTGACCTTACACCTCAGTGTGTGTGTGTGTGTGTGTGTGTGTGTGTGTGTGTGTGTGTGTGTGTGTGTTTAATTGTCAGAGTGTTGAATACATTTCACTCTGAGGACCACTTATAATTGATGACACTTTCCTGGAGTTTACATAAAGAATGATTCCAAGGCTACTTCTGGCATTTGTGGGAAAGGGTACTATGACTGGTTTAGAATATCTATTATGGGTATAGATGAAGCATGTTATATATTTATCAACCCATATGATAAAAAAATTATGTTGTCAGTGTTTTGTTTTCTGGTACACGTGGTGTACATATGTATATTCTTCCTTCTAAATAGGGGTTCATTAAAGAAGATAAGAAGTCAAGAGCAATCATATTCATTTAATTAGTATTGTAGTGGTTGCCATTTAAGAGTTTTTTTTTTTTTTAAATAACTGGTAAGATTACCTCACCATTCTCCTAGATTTACAGCTCACAAAAGATCTACTGATGAGAATTAGAAATGCACTTATAGGAGTTTAAGGGAAGGCTAATGAGGTTGCTATTTGGGGGACAATTCAGTTGTAGGTAGAGCCTCCTAAAAGCACCTGGTTTGAGTCATCATTTTCTATCATTTGTCTCATTCTCTTACAGGTCTAGGAACAAGATTTGCTTGGTTAAACCAGACATTATTGTTTTTAAATTACAGACTCACTGCTATTAAACGCACATGCAATTCATGCATAATAACATCATATCCAATTTATGCTGGGTGACAGACCTTTCATGAATCCTTTATCCTAGATATGCACTACTTGGTATCAAATTATCTGGGAAGTGAGCTTATTACTTATCAGAGGATGAGCATGGAATTATAGTCCTAGAAGTAGAATATATTGAGGTAGCATTAAAAAGGCACAAATGGTATACTGGGCACCTGAGTTCAGAGGCAACATGCTGTAATCAGTAGGGGATTTGCTTTTTATTTTATCTGAGAATGCTATGTTACACATTTATGTGTTTTGAGTAATAATATTCCAATGAGTCATAATTTTGGTGTTTATGAAACTTGGGGAGGATAATATCTGGGCTGAAAAGGTTGGCAGTGACCAGATCCATCAGAAAACTGTGCTATTGCAAACTGGTGGGTGCTGTGTAACATAAAATTCTCAGAATTTCAACATAAAGATAATAATGACAATCTTCTAGTGCAAACATTCCAGAATGGAAGCAATAGACTCACATGCTAGTTTGCTTCCTTCTTTCCTCCTTTTTATAAGATGTGAAATATTATGGTGAATGGGAGGCTGAACTGGGATTGTGTAACGTGTAGGGATTTTAGTCTATGAAAACTCATCAAAGGTGAGTCTTTGGATCTCTGTTTGAGATACTACATTGCATACTCTCCTTTGTGGACTCTTATGAACCCATGTTAAAACAGGAAATCAAACTAATGGAGTAACAGTGAGCTGTGATTCTGAAATCCCCATGTGACAGAGACTACTGATAGCTCTTCACCAACCATTTTCCCCTTTGATTTTTGTAATAGAATTCCTCTACAGCAAGTTTTAGTGGAGCAAGTTGTTACCCAGGTAGAGAACACTTTTGAATCGAGTTGTGGCCATGTAAATAAGTTTAAGCCGATGAATGGGATGTGAGCAAAAATGTGTGTGATTTCTGGGTCATCTTTTTGGAGAGCACCTATTTGCCTTGAGTTGTCTCTTCCCCTTTGTCTGCGGTCTGGGAAATGGTGACAACTGGAGCAACCTTGAAGGCCATGTGTCACCAATGGTAGAGCCACCTTGGGAGCTCTAGATTGTTTTGTGGGAAAGTAATGAACTTCATTTTTAGTATGAACCACTCTGTTTTGGGGTCTTTTGTTGTAGCAGCTAACTAATACAAGAAATGATAATCTAGAAGTGAGGTCCCACATGACAATGAGCAGAACTGTACTTAGTAGTCCCGCAGTGGGTTGCAAGGCAACAGATACTGCAGGTTCTCATGCTGCTGACTGTAGACTATTGAAAAATAATTGATAAAATTTAGTCTATAATAACTTGGAAGACTATATGCTTACTGAGTCTGTTGGTCTAGGGTAACTACACAGAAAAACTCAAATGTTTGATGTTTATTGGCTGCTTCTGCCTGGTTTTTACAAAAGAAAGATGAAAGCAGACAGGATTAGCCAGTTTTGGAAGCAGAGATGGAAAAGAATATAGATTTGATAAAGGAAAGTTTCTCTGTCTATGATCTGCAGGTTAAATTTGGGATTCACATGGTTGGAAAAGTCAACTCTCCTATAGCAAACTTCTGAAGATAAAACTCATTCAGAGCTTTTCTCACAAACCTGTTAAGCACCACTTCTAGACATGGGAGCAGCTCAAAGGCAAGGATCTGATCAAGGGCGATACTTTCCTTCCCAAGCTTATTGTTTCGAATGGCTTCGGGGTAGCTGTCATAAAAATGAGGAAATACAGAGGTCAATAAATAAAGAGAAGAATTACTCAGCTTAAGAACTACACCTGGAGAACTTTAGGAATGGTTATTGCACTTGGTACTTGGCAGAAGCATACCCACAGAGCCCACTGCATTTTGAGGGAATTGTTTTACCAAAGAAACCACAAGTCTGAGCTACGAGAGCTTATAATTTTTCCTCTATTCCTCCTGAACCTGTACCAGCAGAAAGCTGGAGTGGGTATCAATGACCCCTTATTTAGTTATGGGGTTACAATGATGATGAACAAGAGAAAACCATCCAGAGAGCAATGCAAACCACCAAGAGAGCAATGCAAGTGGCCACAGAGAATAACTGACAAAGAGGTGCCAATCAAGAGAACTGGTGAGCAGAATCATGTTCTAATCAAGAGAGCTCCTATACTGTATATAGTCAGTATGTTAATAGCTATGTATGGTGTCAGTGGAGGTGCTAGACTTATCAGGGGAATCACTTCACAATATAAGTATCTAACCACTATGCTGTATACCTGAAACTAACATTAAATGTCAACTATAATTTAATAATAATAATAATAATAAAAGAGAACTCCTATACTTCCAGAATAGGGGGTCTCCATACATCCCACTCAGCAGGATTCATCATTGTTACAGACCATTCATTGCTGTGCATGTGCCACTCTTGTCTTTTATGAACAGAAGATTTTATGGTAGCTATCCTGTTCCTTCTCTACTTGTGTGTGTGTGTGTGTGTGTGTGTGTGAGAGAGAGAGAGAGAGAGAGAGAGAGAGAGAGAGAGAGAGAGAGAGAGAGAGAAGGACTTTGCATCACTGAAAGACCTAGGGCTTTGAGCTAGATGAAATACAGGGGACTTGGGGAAGGTGTAAATATTCTATATGTGCAAAAATGACTATGCATGAATATTTGAATGACCAGATGGTTGGAATGTGACAGAGACTAATAACTTACTCTTAGTATCCTATCTCCTCCTTTTTTTAGTAAGAAAAACCCTTCCATCCAGCTAAGTATGGCATTTCCTCTTCTTCCTTACTGCTAATTACTGACCAACTGGATGTGAGCAGAAGGGAAATGTGTGATTCCTGGGTCATCTCTCTCCTTCAGGATTAATTCTCTCTTCTTAAACAGTCTTTCTTTTCCCATGATACTGACCGAGGAATGATGAGAACTGGGACAACCCTGAGAGCCATATGTAGGGATAGTAGAGTGGGCTCCACCAAACCTGGGTTGTTCGTATCTAGATGGCGCTATGAGAGAGTAAGTGATCTTATTCAGGCCACTGTATTTTGTGGTTGTTTGAAGTACTTTGTTAGAGTAGACTAATGCCTTTCTCCTCATATTACATGAGTAACCCCAGTATGCTATTGCAGTAATGCCAGAATGGCTTGCTGGGATGTTTCTACTAAGCTCTGGGAAGTATGATAACGTGTTACCAGACCTTGGTGGAGAGTATCTCTTTAATGATGGAATTGCTTGTGTCTACCTTAAACATTGCTACATAAACAATGACATGATTTGTTTTTCTGAATCTAGTATTATTATCTTGATTATCTTTTTTTCTAGTGAGACTTTCATTAAATGTGTTTGTATGACTGATTATATTCTTTTAAGGCTGGAGGACATTCAGTTTGTATTTAATAATTAGTCTAACCATCAGCATTCTTGGAGAATCTTACTATAACAGGGT
The DNA here is from genome assembly GCA_028627145.1 of Eidolon dupreanum. Lineage (NCBI taxonomy): Eukaryota > Metazoa > Chordata > Mammalia > Chiroptera > Pteropodidae > Eidolon > Eidolon dupreanum. The sequence goes on along the minus strand of CM053502.1, from coordinate 120,858,468 downwards.
AAATTAATAAATTAGTATGAGACGAACTTTAAATAATAAACTGCATCAACAAAAATGAAAATGAAATCCACTGAATGACGAATGCTGTATGGATTCTACAATAATAATGATACCATAATAATGTCATTCAAATAAGGTCATAGAATGTAATTTTACCTATAATTTTACATTTAGAATAAATGGAAAATGTCATTAATGTTATTTTTTAAATTACCATTTATAACACTGAATCTGAAAATAAAACCCTTCATAGGTGTCTTTTGAATACCTATGAGATAACCCATTGCCAGATTCATACTGAAAGAATGAAAAAAAACCCGAGGCAGTCATTATTATTTTCATTTAGGCAAATTTGTGATGATCTAATTTGTAATGTGATTTTAGTGAGACAAGAGGCTGTCATAGTTATTAATTATTAACTGATTTGAGGCATTTTACATCAAGATATATCATACATATTAGAAAACTTTTTTGTGTAAGTATGATCTATGGTGGGAGATGCACACATTCTTATACCCACAAACATATTGATGTTCCCAAGACTACACTGTAGCATAGTCTTCATATGTACACTAACAAAATGGATTAATAATATTTGCAAGAATAAACCCAGAAAGTATTATAAAATTGACACTCCAAGATGTTTTGGGATAGACTTGTAATTATATATGCCCATGGAGGAATTTCAGAGAGATCAAAATAGAGATATTTTCTTGGTATCCAGAAATCTTTCCAGGCTGAACAACTGATCTCTAAGAGCTCAGATTTATAATCATGATCAATAGGTAGTTTTGAATATGGATTATGAGGCCAGGCCATGCCATATAAAATATTACCACCATCTGCATCTTACATGCAGAAATCATGATGGTGTTAGATTCATTGCTCATAGAAAGTGCTCATTGAATTGCCATTGGCAGTAACCGCACTGGCTGTACTTCTCTTTTCAGCCCTTCTCTCTGTCTCTGTCTCTTACTTTCTGTTCGTCTGTCTGTCTCTGTCTGTCTCTCTCTCGATGAGGGGCACATATTTATAAAACAGTGGATAGTGCTAAAGGGAAACTGACTGACTTTAGTATTAGGTTTGAATTTTACTATTTGGTTTATAAACAGGTTCTAACATACTTAGTTAGAGTATCATTCCAGACACTACATAATTATCATGCATTTGAATCTGGCACATAATTGTTTTTCTGTAATACAAATCTAGTTAATCTGGGAAATCAAACATAACAGGAAAACATCACTTCATGTATAGCTGTGCCCTGACTTCTTTCAAAGTAGTGTAAAGACGCAAAAGTAAACCTTTACTTTAAATTATTTTCCTGTGGTGGGTCACAGATATATTATTTATTTTAATGCCCTGAAATTTAGAAAGGCCACTTCAACAGTGAGTAGAAGAGCCTCTTCAATGTTCTTTATTCTAGCTCATTGACATTTAAATGTTCTCAGTGCTCCTATAAAAATGCAACAAAAACTCTTCCCTATTCTCTTCCCTATTCCAATTTTAGTGAACCACTTAGCTTGTATCTGAGGCCTGGTGATGTGGTTTTATGTACAGATATTTCAAGGGGCAGAGTTAATTGAAAGTTTTATAGTCTACAGTGCTTTTCTTATGTCACTTTGTTAAAATCAACTCAGCTGCAAATAAAATTTTCTTTTTACATGATGTTTCTGTTATTGCTTATTTGTAGGAGGTAACAATCTTAATAAAACTTCTAGGCTTATTGTTTTATAGGCTGACATTCTGGATCACTAAACTCTGAAAGTTCAAGCTTTCTTTCTGCCAACAATGTGTCAGGAAAACCCGGAAAGAGGGCTAGAGATGTGGAACTTGATATGTTTCTCTCCCTTGACATGTTTGATGTCATGAACTTTCTTGGCTTCTGTAGTGAGTCTATTTTGTTTCCCTGTAAATGTGGAACTTGATATTAGAGAGGGAGAGTTACAGCAATAATGCAATGGGGCTATTTTGGCCAATGTTATACTTAGGTTAATACTTACAGGGTTATAAAATTTAAAAACACAAAGGATCTCAGAGATGATAAAATCTCTCACTTTTTAGGTTGGGTTAAATTGAGCTCATGTCACAGCCTGCTAGTCCCAGTGGTTAAAAAATGATTGGAGCACTGCAAGAAGTTCAAGCTTCATTCTCTCTACTGGTGTCTGGTTTATCATCTCTATATTGCCTCCTCCTCCATCTTATCCTCGATGCGTCCCTGTCTTGTCCATCAAGTCCATCCATAAAGAGAAGCCCAGGAAACAGAACATTTCCCTTAAGCCTTTACATGCCTAATGCCCACACTGCCAAAGGTCTTGTTACCATTTGCACCATCATTTTAATCTCTCTCTCTTTCTCTTAAAGAAGTGTGTTAAAATGGAGAAGAGAAGAAACAGGAAGAGAAAGAATTGTCTTGCAATGACAACTTTCCATTTTAAGAGGACACACCATTTCTCCTCCCTCTGCTCTTTTTCTGTCCGAGTAAAACCTCTCCACACTCCAGCATTGTGACACTCTGGCTCATGTCCCTCCACTCCACAGAAACAACCTAGAATAGGTCACCAGTCCTCCTTGATTGCAAAATCCAATGGACACTTTTTCAGGCCTTCACTGACTTGATTTTTCTGTACATCAACATATTTTAAAACTTCTTCCTTGAAATTATCCTTCCTTTGACTTTCCCCTCATCTTCTTACTCCTTAAATATTTATATGTTCCTATTCGATGTGCATCCTTCCCAAGACTGCACCATTAATTGGGAGGCAGGATAATGTAGTTTCTAAGACCTTGGATTCTGGAGCCAGATCATCTGGGCTTGAGCCTTGTCTGTCCCAGTTGCTTAGTTTCTTGGTACCTTGATCAGTTGCTTAGTTTCTTGGTGCCTCGATTTCATCATCTGAAAAATGAGGATAGTACTATTTCATAGAATTGTAAAAATTAAATTATTAAATATACATAAAGTGCTAAGAATAGTGCCTGGCAAATGGTAAATGTTTTGTAAGTTTTAACTAAGAGAGAGAAAAGAAGTGGGGAGGAGAGAGAAAGAAATAAATTCATTGCTTAAGGATATCTGAATCTTTGTGATCTCCTGCTGGAACTCTGAACATGGTCTCAAGATCCATGCTTAAGAGACACAAGAAATATAATTCACATGAATATTTATTTTTTCTTTTAAATTTTAAAGTTCTGATATTGGATCTTGCTACTTTTTAATAATTTCTCCCATCAGAACACTTGTGATCAAATAAACCACAGACTTCCAGTCACTGTGTTCACTATGGATCACGGATCTGACTCAACCCTGTCCTGACTGCCTGCTTGTAGTCCCCCATCAAAAGTCAAGACAGTCTTCCCTGCCTTACCCCAAATTGGAACTTTCAATTCATTATACTAAATCTAACTTGAAATAAAAGTAGTGGGATACAAATTATTAACATAGAGTCTGCAACATTCTCCCACCCCTATAAAAATGAAGAGGATAAGGAAGGTGCTTGTCACAATTATCATAAGAAAAAAACATTGGGAGCAGAGGTCTGGGTACAGGAGGCTGGTGGTGGTGGTGGTGGTGGCATAGCGGGGACTTGTGTTCCCAGATTTGTGGACCTCTAACTTTGTGGTGGAAGAGAGGGATGACATACTTATGGGCTATTTCTAGCCAAAGTAGGTGATTTCCAGACAAGAAATATTCTCCAGGACTGCTGTGGTATATGAGAGAAGTGTTGCAGGGAGAGGGGGTAAATAGAAAAAGAATTTTTCACAAAGTTTTGCTATAGTCTGCATATACCTCTCACAGTGTTCAACAAATGCAAGTAAAGAACTCAAGATATTTTTGAAATGACATTTGGCTGTTGCACTATATTTCCACACTGCACCATTGAAATTGAACCATGTGGTTCCTGGCTCCATAGATGTTATTTAAGCCAGTATCTTCTCAAAGCATGAAACAATCTTTTTGTTCATCACCAAACCATACTCCTCTGTTTGTATAGCTCCAAAGCTCCTTTCTGCTTTGCAATTCAGTTGTCCATAATTCTCTGACCCTGGCTCTTTAGCAGTTGTTGAAACTTTATGTCTGTGGATAGATTCTTCTCACTGAGAGTAATTCATCTATTCATTCATCAATATGAGTTTTAAAATTCATTTTGAAATTGTAAAATTCTTACAAAGAGGAAAATGTTTAGTATATCCTTTACCTTTCTGCACATCTTATATAATTTATTCTTGCATTTCTCTTAGTGATTTTAAGACAGGTTTTAATTTCACATATATTATCTTGGCAAATCCTCGACAAACTGTTTTGTTCAATAAAGAGGGAGGATATCTACCACTATTTAAGTGGAGAAACTGAGTCTAATGATATGAAGTGAGTTAGCTATCCAATGTCACGTGGCTGACAAGTGGCAACAATATTCTGGTTTTGAGTCTAGTGACTGGCTTTACACAGCTATATCATGAGAAGTTTGACTGGATTTTTGTGGTTTTGTCTTTCCTCATTTGATTCTATGGGGACCAAAAAGAGAGAGAGAAAAAAAGAAAGAAGAAACAAAGAAAAGACAAAAGAAAACTCTGTCTTACATTTCTGTGAGTGAATAGTGCCTGGATATCATTTTAGAATCTCTGGAAACAGAGTCCAATTTCAACTTTTTAATTTTGCTTTAATCTCATATGACACTGAGGATGAATCAGCAATCAACTTCTCAGTATTTTGCAAAGTATCCCAGTGTGTGTGTGGAAAAATTATTGCACATGATAGAGGAGCATAAATTATATGAAAATTGTGGAGAAGTTTAATCTTTTAAGTTTCTGAAGAGGAAGATATCAAGTTATTGGGTTGGGGAAGTGCTGAGAAATTGGTGCTTACACTGAATTATAAAGACTGTGATTATAATGGGGATTTAAAAAGGAAATTTACATAGTTTCAATATAATCCATAGTATTATGGTAAACTGGCTTTCCCGAAAGGCTGTTGCAGTTGTGTTAACACTTTGATGATCTTTTGGGCTTAACTAAACACCTTTTGTGCTTAGCTTCAGAATTATAGTGTTATAAAGAACTGAGACAATTAATGGTAAGTATATTGGCTGTATCAGTAATAAACTTTAGAATCACATGACTCAGTGAGGACTTTACTTGTTACTGAATGAGTCACCTAGCACTTTTATCTGCCGTAATAATTTAAATTAATTTCAGCAAACAGAACCTATTGCTTTTAAAACTTCTTTAGATGATGCAAGGACTTACCAGGGTAAATGATACAAAATTGTTGTCTTCTAGCATCTCACTATTTAGAGAAGGAACAGGACTCATACAAAATTCATTAAAATAGAAGGCCCCGGGTGTTAGATTTAAATAGCAAAGTGAATTCATATCATGTGTTTATACAGTCTAATCTATTGTTTATATAGTCAACTGTTTTACTTTTTTATTGACAAGCAACATTACACTAATTTTGTATATACAACATAATGATTCGATATTTATACTGTAATATGATCACACAGTAAGTCTAGTTACCATCTGTCACCATACATAGGTACAAAAAATTTTTTTTGAGATGAGAATTCTTAAGATTTAGTACTCTCTTAGCATCTTTCATACTCAACACTTTCCGTAATGTTCGACTGAAATTTTAAAGCTTTCTAGGTTTGGGGGACTTTGGAGTATATAAGACATGAATACTGCTCTCATAGTAGGGAGAGAAAGATGCAGACAAATACGATGGGAAGGGCAATAATGGAGTCTGTGTAGTTTTAGAGGAAACACAAGGGAAAGAGTGACCAGCTACCTCTGGGCACGAAAGGGGAAGCAAGGAGGAAAAGAAAGGCTTTGTAGAGGAGTGAGTTTTGATGGTGAAAGAGGAGCTCACCAGTGGACAAGGAATAGAAAGACATTCTGAGTGGAAGAAATGGCTTGTGCCTTCCATGTTATGGAAGCACATTAAATGGGTGCTTAAAGGTTAATCAGTGTCATTTTACATTTAGAGTTTCCTCAGAAAACATAAGCTTGATTTGATTTCTCAACTTTCTATAGTTGTAGAAGCAAAATTATTTCACTCTCATTCCAGTGTGAAAATGAAGTTATTGGAAATGACCTTGAAAATAAGAATTGAAATAATGGTTAGGGTAACAGCTAGATATTATACAATTTTGGGAACCATTGTTGCTTTTTTCATTTCTGAATGCTTTATAACTGCTGAAGTTTTTGAAAAATGTGATGTGTGAAGCATGACCTTAAGTCAGAAAATCTAATTTTATGAATGTCTGGAAGTCTCATTTCAGAGTCAATCCTTTGTTTGAAACTGCCCTCTTCCTTTCTTCTCATTGCGATCTTTTACACATTGCAATTTTTTCTGGAAATATTCATTAAATGGCATAGTAAATCCCTATCACTTGTTCGTATTTCCTTCTTGAAAGATATACTCTTTTTAAAACAGGAAAACTAAGACCCACTAAAATATTTATAATCTGAAAATGTAGTTTTCAGATTTATAATCTGAAAATGCTTTAATAGACTTCTTAATGCAGAATGTTGGTTCTGAGTTTGGAAATGTAAGCCATAACATGGGAAAAGACACAGAAGTAATAGTATAAATTATAATACTTAATAGTTTTTAGAAAATGTTCAGCCTTACCTTTGTTTCTTAAAAAGAAAGGTGGAAATAAAGATAGAAGTAGAGTTAGAGATAAAGATAGAAAGGAAGGAGCATGGGAGGGGGGGAGAGAGAGAGATTGAAAGAGAGAATATATTTATTATATGGGCTTTCTTATTATTTCTAAGATTATTAATACTAGATAACATTTACTGAGTGCTCACTCTGTGCTACCCTAAACAAATTTCCGATGTACTATTATTATACTAATTTTACAGCTGAGGAAACTGAGGCATAGAGATGTTAAACTGCAAGCCCAAGATCACTCAGCTAGCCTGTAAAAGAACTGAAATTTGATCCCAGATTGTCCACAGGTGGCAACTAATGGAGGCTCTGCCATCTGGAAGCTGTAACATCTGGAACATGTAGACTCCTCAGTCTATGCATCAGGGAAGGGGAGCCGGAGAATCATATACTGGTTCTTAAGTGCTTCCTCTTGGTAATGACAAAAGCTACTTTTGCAGGCAGTCTATTGCCCAGAGCTAGTCATGTGGTCCTTCCTAACTGCAAGAGGGAAGGAAATGTAGGGGAGCAAAGTATACGCGAGGAGTAGAAAATGGCTCTGCCACAGCTATTCTCACTAAAAACTCCTTTGGAAGTTTTAAATTGCAGAAAACCATTGAATAATATGAATTTCAAGCCAGGAGAAAAACTGTATTAGATATTTAGAATTTCTGGATAACTTCAGCCCACCCAGCCTCTTTGTCTTACCTGCTTCCTTTGGTGTGGTGTTCCTTTCTCTGGGTGAGTATGTAAGACTGTGGGTTACACTTACTTCTTGAATCAATTTTCTGGCACTTTCTGGACTCCATTGGATATGTGGAATCTTAGAATGACTGAAATTCTCTCTCAGCTTTGCCTTCTCCAGTGGCTCTTCTCTTTCCACTGAGATTTGATCCTGCCTTGAAGAAGACTGACTGTCATGGTGAAGTACTTGCCTTTACCCCTAATTTCTCAAATACATAAAACAGAACTATCTTCAAAACTGGCAGAGGAAATAGAAATATTATTTATTGTATTTTTTCCCAATTACATTTTCTTTCTCTCACTCTCCCATTATGTTCTAAGAGCATTAGTTCTTCCAAGGCTGTTTTTATCCACCCATTGATTCATTCATTTGTCTATCTGTCATCCATCCATCCATCCATCTATCCATCCATCCAACCATCCATCCATCTGTCCATCCAGAAAATATTTATTAAGTCCTGACTAGGTATCCTCTTGAATGAGTCTCCTTCGTATCACTTCGTGAACCTTAATTTTGTTAAAGACTTTTCTTCTGGAAATGAGCATCAGTGTTGTTTCAGCCCCAGCCCCTTCCTCAGGGAACAAATATCTTGCCCTGCAGTTAACACCGGTGTGCCCAATCCATGGGATTTCCCACAGGAAATTGACTATGGTAAATATTCGATGGACATTCAGTCCCTAGAAATGCAGGTATAAGAAAAGGTAATATGAATGCATAGTATTCTTTTAAGGTAGCAAACACAAGGCAGAATCCAGGATTTAAAATCTCATTGTTATGGAACCAAAGTAGGACAAGTAAAAATATAAGCCATAAAACTCACCTCCCGAAATGGGAGAAGTACAAAAAAAGTTAAACTAGATATTTACACTGGAAAGTTTTTCTGTGGCAGTTCCACACAGCTAGAATAAATGGCATAATATAAACACACCTATTGCTTCAGTTATGGATTTGTTAACATTGTGGTGCACTTGTCAGGCTAAAATGAGCATTCCAACCAGATCAACCTTGGGAACACCTGTGACTTTTGGTTTTTAGCCCGGATTTTGGTGGCTTCTGCAACATTAAAATGATATAATAGGATTTTATACAGTTCTCAGGGTGAAGATTATTGGTGCTCATCCAAACTAGTGTGAGAAAGAGGATAGATCTGAGGCAGAGTGAGACCTTGTGCATAAGAGCCTTTGTGCTTTAAGGTCTATGGGAAAAATACACTTTCTCGAGATACTCCTACACCCCTCCCCACACAGCCAACAGTATACCATATTCTGTTATAGCAACAGAAATTTCACTAATTAGGGATTCAATTATGGTAACGAGAATCCTTTTTAAGAGGCAATTACCTCAGGATGGCAATTGCTAATTCACAAGTTCATGCAAATTTTCTTAATCAGACTGTTTTTTTCCTTAATGCCTAGCTAAGATTAGTGTCTTTGAAAAACATAGAAGGAGAATTTGGAATTTGGTTGAAGGGTAGAGGTGGGCAGAGGATAGACACAGGGGGAAAAAAAGATAATTAAACATATGTTTTTCCAGTTATGAAAATTCTTTGTACAGTTCAGTGGAGTGCAGAGCTTGAGAGTAAAGCCTCTGAAGCCAGACCACTCTCGCCAGCCCTGTGACTGGGCAAGTTGCTTCACTTCCAGTTATCTCAGTAATAGGAGAATAGTACTAATGCTTACATCAGAGGGTTTTTGTTGTCATTATTGTTAGGTTAAATGAATTAATGCATTAAAGATTTTAGTATATAGGAAGCACTCAATAGTATTAACTATTTTGAATAATTTAGAAAATACAAAAGAAAATGAATCCAAAGTTCCACAGTATATCTCCAGATTATCATACCTTAAAATGGCCACTGATAACATTATAGCTTATTTCCATCCAGTATGTTTCTATACCACATGTAAATATACATATAAATCGAGATTATATTGTAATTACATCTTAGTGTTCTGATTTTTTTAAGGTAATATTAGCTTACGAGCACTTTGTTGAGGGCTTTATGGAGGAAGTGGTCAGTAAATGTATGAGCATTTCCACAGTCAGATTTGAAAAGAGCTAACAGTATAAACAAAAGCGTAAGGCAGAAAGCCCAGGAAGTGGTGAGGATACCAATGTGGGGCAGGAGGGCTCAAGACATAGGGAGCCTGAAGGAGAGCATGGGTCTGATTATAGAGAAGAGCGCTTACTCTTTAGGCCCTGATGGAGGGTTGGGGTAGAGGAAGGTTTAGGGAGACCAGATAGGAGTGAATTGTAATAATCCAGGGCAGAAGAAGTAAAGGACTGAAATTGGAATAAATAAGAAGCTATAGATATAAGAGACAGTGTGGGGAAAGACTTGACAAAATATACTAAAAGATTAGATAAAGGGCTGTTGGAGAAAGAGGGAAGAGATAAAGATGGCTCTGAGAATTCTAAAAAGTATGCCTGGGAGAGTGTTATACTATTCAGATCTTTGACAGAAGACTTTTAGAAGATTAATGAAGAGCGATAAATAGAAACTGAATTACAGAATTAACAGCACATGGCGAAGAAGTTCAGAAAATGAGAATAGACAATTTTTTTAGGGCTTAAAGTCAAAGAAGATATAACATGGAATAGTACTATAAAAAATAAAATGGAGTTAAGTGTTTTGTTTGCTCGCTTTGATTTATTATTTATTTATTTACTTACTTACTTACTTACTTACTTAGGGCTAAGAAAGACTTTCGTCCCATGAGAGGGGAACACATAAAGATGAAGGAGAAAGAGAAAATAGGGAGCAGGGGAAAGGAATGGAACCCCTGAGGGAATAGTCTACCTTGGAAGTGAAGGGATATCCTACCTCTTCTGAGGAGAGATGAGAAGATAGGGTAAGGTGGGATCGGAAAAACATTTCTATGGAATGAACTGAAGGATATCAGGTCATTGACTAGAAAGCAATGTGAAACTGGAGGTTTCCATAGAATGGAAAAGATTTTGAATAGCCATGGGGGGAAAAGAGAGGGTAAGGCTACGAAATTTTTTTAAAGATATGCAACACTGGAAGGGATAAAAATCTTGAATGTAAATCACACTGCAAAAATATCGCCCCAAAAAGGAGTTTCTTCATGCTGAGTAACTGCCATTTCCAGAAAAGGTGCATAGAAACGAGCATTAATACTCAAGGGTGGCTTAGAGTTCCTCTAAGACCTTGTTAAGGAAGTCTTCGCCAGGCAAGGCACATGTTCTTGGAGTTTGATACTTTGCCAGTGGGTATAATATTTCCTTCTCCTTAAATTTATGTAGGCTGCCCAGAAGTCTCTGAGCTTCTTGAAATTTCATTGGGACTTTCGGATAGTACAGAGGTAATTATTTCTTAAACAGCTTTGAGCTATTTTCCAGGAACAGTAATGAGTGTTTTGTATACTAACCCAAATTTCTGTGTAAGCATTTTGTTTGACGTTTAGGGAGAGTTATTGTCCTTAGGACAAGTCAGACTCTCTACTCATACATAGGGTTCTGACTGATTGGCTTTGACCTTACAAAAACTGAGTCAACATCACTGTGGAGGGCTCCTAGGTCTTCTACACTAGTTTCTAATGCTACTTTTTCACATTTGAAACTTAGAAATGTGGTTCGTTGGATTTTCTATATGTATAAGTGTTGTTTATAATAATCACTTTATATTTTATATTCTTTTCAATTTTATATACTTTATTTGCTCCTCATGAATTTTTATAAAATGTGCAGGGCAAGGCAATTTTTTTTTAACAAAGAACTAAACCTGAAATGAGATGATTTGCCTAACTTCTCTCTGATAGTCAGCAGGAAGCCAGAATTTGAACCCACATCCTCTGACATCTGCTTTGAATGCTTTAGCCTGATATTTTGAAGCTTATCATGGAGCTTAATTCAAGAATAATAATGGAAACTAGTTTTCTGTATATTAGATGGAATCATGTACAATTTCCGCTTTGCTATGTCTAAAATGGTTGACTATTGGCAATATCATGTGGTTGTACTAAACAGGTAACCAAGTCCAGTATGGAGTTAGTGTAGACGTTGGTGTCCAATGGGTCTAGGCTAGGTGCCCAGTTCTGCCCCAGGTCAGAATTGTTACCTCTATGACATTGTATAACCTCCCCAAGCCTTTAAAAAAGGTTGACAGTGCTAGCTACTTTAGAGGTTCTTATGAAGATCACATAAGTACAATGTTTGCAAATGTTCGGTAGATGGTGCATTCTAAATTATAAATAGATTGCAGCAAATATTATTTTCAATAAAGGTTAAATAATACTTTGAAAAATAAAATGAGCATTTTAATTATTTATAGTATGTTTAGCATTATGCTTTGAGATAAGAAATAATCTCCCATCCTTTTTTAATACTGGTGTGCTTTTAATTCATAGATTAGTTGGACGTGTGTGAGAAGAGAGGAGTATTATCCATCATTTTACTATTCTTCATTTTACATATATATATTTCCTTATTTTCTATAATAAACAAATTGTATTTTTATAGTGGATATGAAATTATAAAATAAAAATTAGTTTAAGCACTAAAAGATAAATTATAAAAAATGTGATAAAAGAATATCTTTCTAAAAAACCAGTTGCCTTAGGTAAACAGAAGTGTTTGATGTTTAATGCAAAAATCCATATACCTCTTCTTTCTACTCACTTGTACTCATTTACTCATTTATACATTTATTCATTCATTAAACAAACAATATTCAAATGCCCACTGTGTTCCATGAACTGAGGAGATACAAAGATGGAATTGTCAATTCCTAATTCGTTATGGATGACTTATCTTTTCATCAGAATGTGGAAATACCAAGAAGATACTCCTGTTTTGGGCAGCCAGATGAGTATATGCTATATGCGTATATGAGCTCCTTAAAGTGGATCAGGGCATAGAAACTCAGCTTCAGGAAAATAATAATTATGCTTATCAGACATTCAATGGCAAAGAGTAGACTAATTTATTGAGATAAGTAGTATATTTGCCATCAAAAATCTTACAAAAGATGCTCACAATAACTATTAACTGACTTTAAAAGTCATGCTATTATTGAATAAACTAATAATAAAAAGAACTCGCATAAGGAGGGATAAAATAAGATTGTAACTTTTTATGAGAAGAATGTTTACTTTGCAATAAAGAAACTAATAACTGAAATTTAAGGAATCCTTTAAATGATCAACAGCTATCGACCTGTTATGAATTCTTCACTGTGCTTGGCACAGGCCCAAACAATATATATTTTCTTCTTCCAGGATGTAGGTCAAAGTAAAGACATTTTCTGGTTCAATGTTTTGAAGGTTGAATTAATTTACATTGGTATTTATTAACTTATTTTTAATAATGTGATTAGAAAAAAATATTTTCAGATGGTGCCTGCAGTATAATAGGCAGTAGAGTTTGAATCCTGTTTCTGTCCCAATTAGTTGTATACCCTTAAGCAGGTTACTGAACAATTCTGAGTTTCAGTTTTCTCATCTATTAATGAAAAACAATGGTTTCTAAGACACAGAATAGTTGTGAGGATTAAATGAGGCAAGATAAGAGACATGCCTAAGACAATATCAAGGACACAGATGAGATTCAAAAATGTTAGCCCTTTCATTCAAAAAATGTTTGGTTTATGGAATGTGTGGTTTTCAAAGATTTGCTATAATATAAACTCTACTTTTAATAATTTCTTAGAATCATTCTTTTCTTCTGTGGAAATGTATAATCAAGTTTATATAAAAGTCAAATCAGTAATATGATCTAATTCCTTAAGTTATTATTTTTTTTCAGCTGACATTTTAGGAAATTGTTTTTTAAGAGTAGTCTTATATGTTTGCAAACATTTCCACATGACACAGGGATAGCAGTACCAACTGATTCTTCATTAAATAAATGTTTATTGAGGGTCTACTATGCTCCAGACACAATTCTGGGACTGTGTACAGGGCACTGAATAAGACAGACATGAAGATCATGAAGATCATGAAGATCACAGTGTGGTAAGTGCCATAGAATGAAAGGAAAAGTTGCAGTGATAGAGAAGAACAGGGAAGGACAACTCTACGTTGAGTGGGCAGGGAAGTTGTCTCTGGGGAAGGAATATGTCAGTTAAGATTGCAGGAAGAGATAGAGCCAGCCACTGTGAGAGAATAGTGAAGAATAGTAAGCCAAATATCCCAAGGTCTGAAAACAGTGTACAAGGAGATGATAAAGATCAGTGTGATTAGAGCGCAGGAAGTTTGGGAAGAGTGAAATATCAAAGGGCTGGCTGTGGACACAGTCATGCAAGGGCCTTGTAGATAATGGCAAGCTGTATGAATTGTACATTAGAGCATGGAGAAACCATTGATGGAAAGTAGATATTGTAAAAGATCTGGCTTCTGTGTTGTAATTTAAGTAGAGATGGTCACAGACTAGGTTGGTGGCATGAGAGGCACAGAGAAGCAAATAGATTAGTCGTCTCTTCTGAAGAGAAAAGTACAGGATTTTTTGTTTTTGCTTTTGTTTTTGTTTTGTTTTGTTTTGGTGTGTTTGTGTATGTGTGTGTGTTTGTGTGAGTGTGTGTGTACACAGGCACGCATGCTCGTTTTGTTTTTTTAGCATGGACTGGACGTGGGAGATAAAGGAGATTTGCTAGTTTCTGGGTTAAGTAATTAGTTTGTCATACCATTTACTAAAATGGGGGAAAATGGAAAAGGAGCAGGATAATTTTATTTTTGGTGGGAGAGAGATTAAGAGTTTCATTCTGAGCATAAGATGCTTATGAAACACTCAAAAAGACACATCAAGTAGACCATTAGATCAGACCATATCATTCACTTGCTCAAAACCCTCCACTGGCTCTTCCATGACAGTTAAAATAAAATCTGAAGTTCTCATAGTAGCTGACAAGGGCTTGTTTTGGCTTCTGCTTACTTTTCTGATCTCATATTCTTCCTTTCTCTCCTTTACTCATTGCTCCAAGCAGGCTTGTATTCTTAACTCTTTGTAGAAACTTACCATGTCATTTATGCCTTGGGGCCTAGGCATTCACCCTACTTTCTGCCTGGAAAATCTCTTCCCTCAGACCTTTGCCTGTCTCGTACCCTTACTCCATTCAGGTCTCTGATCAAATTTTACTTCCTCAGAGATTCTTCCTTGACCACTCTCCCTAGGATAGTTTCCACCTTCAATACTCTTTAACTGTGTCCCGATTACTTTTTCCCTAGAATTATTGCTTCTAACATATAAATATTTTAGTTGTGTTTATGGCTTGTTTCTCCACCAGAAGATAAGCTTCATAAAAGCAGGGACTTTGTTAAGCTCACCACTGCATTCCCAGACCAGGTTAATACCTCATACATCATGGGTACTCGATTACACGACAAATATTTACTGAGTGAATGACTATGTGAGTCAAAGTGCAAAGAAGAGGTTGAGGCTAGAATATACACTTGGGAGCCATTAGCATATAGATGGTGTGTAAAGCTCCAGGAGTAACTGAGATGATCCATGGGATAGTATAGAGTATACAAAGAAAAGGACCAAGACTTAGTGCTAAGGCACTTCCAACATCTAGAGATTGAATTGAGAAGGTTGGGGGAAGATCAAAGTCAACAGACACCAAGGATGATAATTGGAGAACACTGGCAGATCTAGAAAGAAACCAGACTGTTTAGAGACCTAATTCCAAAAAGTGAGTGCTACTGGAAGGCAGAAGCAACCCCTTCTTGTTTTATCTTTTCTCCAATAAAATTATTTTTCAGCTATCAAATTACTGCTCAAAGTTAATTTCTCTACATAATTGAAACTTCTTAACCACTTTGAGACTATTCATTATAAATTGAAAGTACAGAAGTAATTAATCTGCTATTGCATACCATAATTACAAATTTTTCATTAAACTCTTTCCTCTGTTCATTGAGATATCTGTTTACCAAATCCTTAGGAATATTTGAATCCTTAAGTTGCTCTATAAGACTATTTTTGTTTCCACTGCCTGTCCTTTTGTCTTTGTGCAGATATCATCTTTGGTAAGATAATACCACATAGTTGTAATCACAGCTGTTTTGGGGACAAGGTGAGTGGATGAGTGAAATCAAAGATAGCACCAGAAAAGTTAAGCCATTCAGGAAATAGTGTTATTTGTCACTGATCACTTATATACCAGTTCCTAAAAGTTAAAAATACAGTATGAAGAGATCATAAAAGTTATTTGAAAATTAATGGGATGGATACTAATATTTGTAACTGATATAGATTTAATAAGTCAACTTTTCGGGCTGAGTGATACTTAAACAAGGCTAAGCTTGTTTTGATTTTCTAAAACATTTTCAGTAAATTAATTTTTCTTCATTGTTGATGTCACCCAACAATTCCTTGGTTTTGAACTACTCCAGGGAGGTCTTAAATAAAAAGAACCAAAGACACATTTTCATAGTTGATTTTATCTGTCCTCTAATATCCTGACATTACTTAAAAATGTATTTGAAGCCACCTTCACCTTGGCCACTGGTAAAATGCATGTTATTGGCTTCTCTCAGAAGAAACTTTTCTTTCAATTTGTATGCCATGTAGTGTTCAACATTGTTCTCTTGGACCATGAAGAAAATATTGCACTCTCTGGTATTATGGCAAATCATACATAGTTATGGGAAGTAGCTTTTGCTTGAAGTTAACCCTACTGGTCCAGGCAGTTTTTATCATTGCATATGGAATACTTCAGTTTTAGAAAACTCTAAATACAATTATTATTAGCTTTAAGATATCCCAAACTGATTTGTCTTATAATTACTATTTCTGATACAGGTAGGACAAAGGTTTCTAACTTTGTACCTTCAATGAAACTTTGTACATTTCAGTTTCAAAATGTGAGAAATGAAAGTTTAAAAACCTGAGTCTTATCACCATACATAGAAACTCATCTCTCTCTCTCTCTCTCTCTCTCTCTCTCTCTCTCTTGTCCCCTTCCTCTTCTTTTCTACCTCCCTCTTTACTCTCTGATTTCTCTCTTTCTCTTCTGTTTAATAAAGATTTAAAGTAGTGTATAAAGATATAAAGAAAAGGTTAAAATAAATATAAGACCATTAAGAAATATGAGGTAAAGGACAATATAAAGGATAGAAAAGTAAAAGAGAATCTAGAATGATGTTAAGTGCCCAAATTCTAGCCACAAATTCTCACATACTTATTAAAGATAGGCTGTGAACATGAAACTAAGACTTCTAAATGGCAATATGAAAAGGGGAATGCAATAAGTTTTTCCAAAAGGAAAAATAAGTCAGTCACCAAGGATAATCATTTTTCCTGACAATGTGACCAAAAAGTCTTTTTTCTACCCTTGGCCCTCATAGAGGAGACCCTATGTAGTGTAATGAGTCGTCTTCAACAACATTCTCAACAATTAACATAGGGGTCATTCTCATGTGGGCTTGTAGTATTAAGCCAAAGTATAATTCAATAAAAGCAATTCAGGTCCATGGAGGTGGGGGCATGGGAGTGGTGCTTATCTTATAATGTGGTCAATGTGAAATGCTTCATAACAATCTACTCTCACTTGGATTCTATAATATTTAGATGAATGGTAAGTTTCATATCCTTTAGAGCATGGATTTTCAAATTACAGATTGCATCTGTTAGTAGTAAAATTAATTCAGTGGGTGGCAACCAATTTTTAAAGAGAAAAAAATAGAAGAGTGTGAAATAGAAAAATCAGTGTCTGGAGAAATGTTTCATGGTTTCTTTTAAATATGTGTACTCGGTCATGATACAAAACGTATTTCTTACTGTGAATCTAGTTAAAAGATTTGAAAATTCCTGCATTGAGTCAATTCTCATAGGCTGTCTTCTTCCTCTAATTTTACAGAAGGTATTGCTTGGCAGTGATCTAAGATTATATTCCTTGGCAAGAACCTTGAGAGCTGCAATTCTGAGTTCAGTCATGAGCTGGGACTAGGACTGGGGCCACAAAGGTGAGCAGTGTAGAGAGAAGCACTGAAACACACTTGAGAAAATGATCACTGACAAGTCATCCGTGCTTCTAACATGATGATGAACCAAGACAGTACACACCAGGGGAGCAAGAGACTCTCCGGAGGCCAAAGAAAAGCCTAAATGCACAACTTAATATTAAGTCTCAGCTATCATCTAGTTAAATGTCAGAAGTTGTCCATCCAACATAATTTTGATTTTTTTTTTTTTTTGCAGGCAATAAATATACTACATGCAGGTCCAGTGACAAGCAATAAGTTGACTGCATAACTATGATAAAAATCTCATTGACAAGAGACTAACCTATAAAAAAGGAAGTCTCCCTGATGCTAAAGACTATTTCAACTGTTTAGAAATTGATTAGATTTCATCAACTACAACAGGAAAATTCAAATGGTTTCACTTGCACAAGCTTCAAAAGTGATTTCTTTGAAGTGTCACAATTAGAAATACCTCAGAAAATGTGACTTCATACATGATCATTCCCATATTTCATTTGACCCATAATTAAACCCAAGAAGAATCACATAAGAGGAGGTGTTAACAGTACATGTTTTATGAAGTCTTCTTATACTTTTTAAGAAAGATATACTTGGTTATTGTGAATAGTCTTTCCACTGGTCTTGCCTTATCTACCAACTACAGCTAGTGACAATGTTATATACTTTTAAAAAGAGAGTGAGTTTTTTGACTAGAGAGAGCAATTTATTTAAAACCAATGATCAAGGATTTCTTTAGGTTTTTTTTTCTTTTTACAATTTGTAGCTTTTAAATCAGAATAGCAGTGCCTTTTTTATTTATACGCAACCTTCCATCTAAGAACATGTAATTTGTAAGAGTGACTATTACCCCAATTTTGCCACCAAGGCATAGAATTACAGAGACTGAACTCAAGCAAATTCGAGAGATTACCTAATCTAGCTTCTATCTCCAAGAATGAGTGTATTTTAACAATCTAAGAGATAAGTCCATCTTCTCTGTTTTTCAAAATATCCAGGGAAGATGTTAAACTTGCCTTAGCAATTTGCTCTGGTATGCAATATCCCTTGTTTTATTCATAATCCAAATCTGCAGTTAAGAAGGAAATAAAACATGGTTTCCCAGCTCCTCAGTAAATGCTCTTACTCAGTTGCGGTTATAAAACAACCACAAAAATAAGTAGATAAAGAAAAATACTTCGATAACAAAAATTTCCAGTATCTAGTCAACTATTCATCTGATTCAAGCAATAATTATTTTGAAAACAATCGGCATAACAAAAAGAGAGTGAGTTTACTGATCTATAATTTATGTACAGCGGAATTTACTTTTTTTGTGTGTACAATTCTAATGAATTTTGATAAATGTATACTGTGCTGTGTAACTACCATGAAGATCATAGTATAGAATTTTTATGCCTCGAAGAGTCTTCTGTTCTAGTCATTTCTCTTTTGGTGCTGCTAGCCCTTGGCAACCATTGATATGTTTTGGTCCTTACAGTTTTGCCTCTTTCACAATGTCACTTTAAATGGAATTACACAATATGTAGGGTTTGAATCTCTCTTAGCATAATTCTTTGAGACTCATCCATGTCTTTACAGGTATTGGTGGTTCCTTCCTTTTTAATGCTGAGTTGTAGTCCATATACAACTTATTTATCGATTCACCAGTGAATGGACATGTGTATCTTTTCCAGTTTTTAGTGGTAGTAACTAAAGCTACTATAAAGGTATTTGTGTAGACATACATCTTCATTTATTTTGGGCAAATGCCTGGTTAGGGGATTGTTGGATCACATGGTGAATATATATTCATAAGAGCAAGCTCTTCTTGATTATAATCATTCATTAATTATTTCTGGCCAAGGATCAATGCTGACATGGAAGAAATTAGGTACGTGTAAATGAAAACCACCAATTGGCCATTAATCCCAATGAAATTATTACCAAAAACACAGGAAAACTGACTGAAATTTCTTTCTACCTCCTTAGTAACCCTGATTACTCTGAGTTAGCTGCTAATAAACACTGAAATGGCTCCAAGCAGCAGAAAACAAGTTAGAGAAGCAAATAAAATAGTGATAAATCCATAAATTGGAAAATAAATTTCTAGAGAAGTAAGGATTAGCTATGCTTTTGACAAATCATGCAGAGTACTTTATCATCCTCATACTTTAAGCTGGAAATTAATATTTTTAAAGATTATACATTTAAATTAGAGGAGATGTATTTGTGTTTAAGTAACATAAAAGTGACCTAGCTTATTTCTTTGAAAAATGTGAAC